>CM055121.1:318899673-319454732 GCA_029206835.1 Rana muscosa
GTGAATTTTTGCAGCAGCGTTGTAAAGAGGAGGAACAGCTCCATCTTAGCCAATGTTTCCCCAGCACAGCTTCTTTTTCCTAAGAAAAAAACTTATCTGAGTTATTTAAATCAGACACATAGCACCATTTGTAAATTAAATCCATATTAAGATAGGTATACTGTACATGAGTTTTACATAGCATCCAAGTCCACCTACTTTTGGCTGTGCTTGGTTCAGTTGTATATAAGACTGTTTTGTCTTAAAAGTATCTGGAAAAAAGGTACATGTCCGATCTGGGTGCTTTCCACACAGGAGCATATGTAGGCAGGCTGAAGTTGAGTCCAGGAAGGAGGCAGATTTAATTTCCTTCCTGATGGGATCTCCTAAATAGTTGGGGTGGAGCTTAGCTGATGGAGTTAGCTGCTGGCCATGGAAAGAGAGACCCTGAGGGAGAACATAATTTAAGGCAGTGGTCATCAACCCTGTCCTCAGGGCCCACTAACAGGCCAGGTTTGCAAGTTAACTGAAATACATCACAGGTGATCTAATTTGCTGCTCAGTGATGTTAGTATTCTAGTCTGCATCTACCCAAGGTAATACATAAAACCTGGCCTGTTAGTGGGCCCTGAGGACAGGGTTGATGACCACTGATTTAAGGAACAGAGACTCTAATCTTACCTTCCTCTGAAGGGGGATACCCTGGAGATGGACACATAAGGCTCCACACTAATGGAGAACTGGCTTATCAGAATGAGTGAGTGAATAACTTTATATAGCGCTACAAATACAAACTAAATCGCCTCAAGGCGCTTTGCATCCAGTGACGTCCTGATCCTTCAGAAGAGGTGGGTCTTACGTTTTTTTCCTGAAGGCCCGATGGTTTTCTTCCATACGGATGTCCGTGGGTAGAGCGTTCCATAGCCGTGGTCCTTGGACTGCAAATCTTCGTTCTCCCTTGGATTTGTAGCGGGACTTGGGGATGTGGTGGAGGTTTTGGTTAGTTGATCGGAGAATGCCATTGGGGATGTAGTGTTATCTTCTCGCATAAATATTGAGGAACGTTTCCTTGTGTGCACTTGTGGGTGAGACAGAGGGCATTGAATGTGACCCGATCCTTTACGGTTAGCCAATGCAGGGTCCTCAGTGAAAGGGTGATGGATTCCCAAGGTTTTTTTCCTGTTACCAGTCTGGCTGCCGTGTTCTGGACGACTTGTAGGCGCAAAATCTGATACTTAGGCCCCTTTCACACTGAGGCGTTTTTACCGCGTTTTCGCGCTAAAAATAGCGCTGTAATAATGCCTGAAATAATCCTGCCCCAGCATTCTCAATGTGAAAGCCCTGAGGGCTTTCACACTGAGGCGTTATGCTGGCTGGGCGTTGGAAAAAATCCTGCAAACCGCTTTTTTAGAGCAACTTTAGTGCGCATAAAATAGCGCTGTAAAAACGCCTATCCCCATTGAAATGAATGGGAACCGCGGTAAAAACGCATAGGCATAAGGGTTATTTTAAAAAATAGCGCTAACGCGTTTGCGTTTTTACCGCGTTCGCGCTATTTTTAGCGCGAACGCGGTAAAAACGCAAACGCGTTAGCGCTATTTTTACCGCGATCGCGGTAAAAATGCGGTAAAATCGCGGTAAAATAGAGGTACAAAATCCCATAATTTTTGAGCGTTTTTTCAACGCCTCAGTGTGAAAGGGGCCTTAGGTAGTCCTATGTAGAGCGAGTTTGTGTAGTCGAGTCAGGAGTTGATGATTGTTCGAACTACTACTACTACTATGTCCTCTTCCGGGATGAAGGGGAGGAGTCTCCGCAGCAGGCGGAGGAGATGGTGCGATCCGCTGACTACTGATTCTATTTTGTGCATCAATCGACATCTGAGTCAAAGATGTCTCCGAGACTTTTAACTCTGGTGCTCGGGGTAATGGTCTGTCCAAGAAGGGTGGGTGGTGTCCAAGAAGTCTTTGTTTTTGTCTTTCGGTTTGCTTGGAGAAGTAGTTCTGTTTTGGATCCATTGAGTTTGAGGGAACTCTCAGTCATACAATCATCGATCAATGTGAGGCAATTTTCCAGTCCCTGATATTGGTCTTTTTTCCGGTGATACGAAAGTAGAGTTGGGTGTCGTCAGCATATGAATGGTAGCACAAGTCCTGTTTGCTGATGATTTTTTAGGAGTGGGCGGAGGTAGATGTTAAAGGGGAGTTCCACCCTTTTTTATGTTTATTAAAAGTCAGCAGCTACAAAAAGTGTAGCTGCTGGCTTTTAATAAACATACACTTACCTGCTCCACTGTCCAGCGACGCTCCGCTCCTCTCTCCCTTCCTCCGCCGGCACGTCCATTCACAGTATGGGCACCCGGCCGTGACAGCTTTCGGCTTCACGGCCGGGCACTCACTGCGCATGCGCGAACGGCGCAGCGCTCTGTGAGTGGACAGGCAATCGCCTGGGACCTGTCACGTCCCAGGTGATCGCCTACAGGGAGGAGCCGCCACAAGGCGATATGACGTATCGTCTAGGCGGCTCCAGGGCGGAAGGAGGAAGTGGGACAGGAAGTCCCACTCCTACTGAAGCCCCCACTCCCCCCCAAAAAAAATTACATGCCAAATGTGGCATGTAAGGGGGTGAGGAGTGGAATAAAAAAAAGAAAAAAAATTGGGTGGAACTCCACTTTAAAGAGCACGGGTGACAGGGGTGATCCTTGAGGGACTCCGCAAGAAATTGCATGAGTTTCAGAGGTGAAGACTCCTAGTTTCACTGTCTGGAAGCGATTTTCCAGGAAGGATGCGAACCAGGGTAGGTCAGGGTCTGCCACTCCTGCTACTTCTTTAAAGGGGGCTGAGTAGAGTTTTGTGGTCTACTGTGTCGAACACTGCACTGAGATCCAGTAGCACCAGAAGACATGATTCTCCATCATCTGCAGCTTCGAGGGCATCATCCCATATTTTGAGAAGGGCTGTTTCTGTGCCATGGCCTGGGCGGAAGCCTGATTGTAGTGGATCCAAGAGTTTGTGGGAGTCCAAATGGAGTTGTAGCTGTTGTACTACTGCTTTCTCCATGATCTTTGAGATGGTGTTGAGGCTTGTTACCAGTCTGCGATAGTTTGGGTCTTTTGGGTCGAGGTTGGGCTTCTTTAGGAGGGGTTTGACTATGCCTTGCTTGAGGTAGATCGGAACAATGCCTTCTTTAAACGATTGATGTACGAGATGTGTTATGGTGGGTGCCAAAATGTCGGTACATTCTTTCAGGAGTTTTGTAGAAGTTATGTAATTTGGTGATGTGCTGTCACGGAGACTTCTGATGATGTTTTTGGTGGTGTCGATGGTGATCGGGACCAGCGAAAATGTAATCGATTGTATATTGATTTCCTCTTCTTGTTTAGGCTGAGTGAGGTTGGTTGTTTTTTTCTGTTGAATTATTTCTCAAATGTTTTCGATTTTGTCGATAAAAAAATCCGATAGTTCATTGCAGAATTCTTAAATTTTTGTTTGCTGGGGGCTCTAGGCAGGTAGGGTTCATAGTTTGAGCGACTAGTTTGAAGAGTTCATGAGGTCGGTTTGGGGCTTTTGAGATGGTGTTTGAGAAATATTTTTTTGCTTTGAAGATCACTTTGTGGTATTTATTAGTGAGTGCTTTGTAGTTACTGTGGTTTTTCTTTGTTGGGTTTCTTCTCCAGGCTCCTTCAGCTCTTCTGCGTTCTTGCTTCAGTAGAGTAAGAGTGTCAAACCAGCCCGAATTGTTTCTGCGGATGAGTGCTCTACATCTCGGAGTGACTGTGTCTGCTGTTTGTAGTAATGCTTTGTATAAGGAGTTGAGTGTTTGTTCCGTTGAATGGTTCTGATTTAGCGTTCCTATTTTTTTTGATAGTGTAGTTTTGAAGAGTTCCGAGTGTAGTTTCTTCTGAGATCTTGTCCAGTATGTTGTTGTGTGTTTTGGTTTCTGGGAGATGGAGTTGGTGGTGATTTTAAATTTGATAGTGTGGTGGTCCGTCCATGGTAACGGCATGTTGTCCAGTGTGTTGATGTCCATATTTTGTTTGAATATGGAGGTCAAGAATGTTACCCGACCCATGCGTGGGGGAATTTATCAGTTGCTGCAGACCTAGTTCTTCCAGTTGGTTGATGCAGGAGGTGGCGATGGGGTCCTGAGTGGAGTTAGCCCAGAGGTTGAAGTCCCCGAGTAATAGAACGTTTTTGGTTTTCAAGGTGTATGTCGAGATGAATTCAGTGAAGGGTGTGAGGAGATTTGTCTTTGGTCCTGGTGGTCTGTAGCATAGCGGTATGTGAATGGTGTCTTGAGGTGTTGTTCGAAGATGCAGAGTGAGTGTCTCCATGAAAGGCAATGAGTTCTGTAGCGTCAGTTTGATGAGAGAGAGGGGAGATTTGAAGATCACTGCTAGGCCTCCTCTTCGTTGTCCTATTCTATGCTCGGTTAGGATGGAGTAGTTCTCAGGCACCAATTCTGTTAGGATGGTGTTACAGTCAGGTGTTAGCCAGCTTTCCGTGATAAAGAGACAATCTATGTTGTTTTGGGTGGATTTCTTGTCTGTGCTTGACTGCAGATCTCGTGTTGATCAGGGCGCATGATATGTGTTGTAGTGGCAGTGGGCCCTTCGTGTTTTTGATGGTCGATTGTCGATTGATCCTTAGTAGTTGTTCTGTTCATCGTATTTTTTGGGTAGAGGTTGGTAGTGTTGAGGCGGTATTCCTTAGCCTCTGAAGGGTGTCCGCTGAGTATTTAAAATTGCACATGATGGGAAGAACAACAGTTAATGGCAAAAAGTGAATAGGGCCCAATGACCTAACCACCCCCAGAGGAAGGCAGAAAACCCCAACTGAGCCTGGCCAATTACTACAGCAGGGGAAAAATTCCTTCCTGACCCCCCCGAGAGACGATCAGGTGAACCCTGGATCAACTTCCTACTGGTTGGAGGTGCCCAAATGTACTTAAGAGGTCGGCGCACGCGGGCCCGCTGGAAAGAGAATTGGGGAGAGGATGATGGGTTGGCCAGAGCTAGGCTGCAGCCGCAGCCTGTCCTGCAGGTCTAGCGGTCTAGAGGCGGGTGCCTGGATGGTGGCAGGCGGCGGCTGCAGACGTTGCGATGGTGAGCTGGAGGACCTAAACTAGGGGAGAGTGCGTCCAAGGAAAGCCACAGGTCGTCAGGTTCATGTTTGCCGGGGGAGAGAAAAACGCAGGAGTCCAAGGATGAGTCCTAGATGGCCTGATGGCCAGAGCTTCAGCCACACACGTTTGTTACGCTTGACTGTTTGTGTGGATTGCTCTGTGAAACGGTGAGGTCAGAGTTCCTGTCACACACATCCGTTACCCTAGACCATGTGTGTGGATTTCTCTGTAAAGCGGTGAGGCTAGAGCTCCTGTCACACACGTCCGTTCTGCTAGACCGTGTGTGTGGATCTGGGGAGGTAGCGGTGGTCGGTGCTGTAGGTTGGGATAGCTTGGGTATGTCGGGGGGAGGAATCCGTACAAAAAGTTTTTACGAGTTTTGTGAAAGATAGAGATGAATGGTGCTGCAGGTTGGGCCACCCCGGTTATGTTGGGGGGTGGGGGAATATCAGTAGAAGTAGAGAAAAAAATAGTTTTTTTGTCAGTATAGTAAAGAGCGCCCGGGTGTACCAAAATGGCAGCTCCTTACTAGGCCGGATCCTTCGTTCGTCCTACAGGCTGACGACTTTGGTGGCCCGGTGGGGGTTGCAGAACAGTCAGTCAGCCAGTAATAGGTAGAGTCCTGTGTTTTTTTTTTTCCCAAATAAAAAGACTTTGGGGGCGAGGATGGTCCTAGAGGCCAAGGCCGGGTGTACCAAGATGGCCGGAGCTAGGCCAGAGCCACGGACTGTCCTGGAGGACCCGGCGGCTACTTTGCAGCTTAGGGGAGGCCCGCTGAATGGCTGGGGGGGGGCTCTGCAGAGCGGGGGCAGCAAGCGGCCCACAAGGCGGGGGTGTAACAGACAGGATTGATGGATGTCTCCGCAGCCGCAGTCTTTGCTGCGGGTAGAGAAAGATGCCCGGAGGCAGCAGGGGTGTCGGCCTCGGCGGTGCCCTAGGTGAGCTGGGCTGGGGAGGTCTGGTCTATGCAGAGCGGTGAACTGCTGCTAGAGGGGATGCGATGGACGGGGTGGTGGATGGCAAAGTTAGGCCGCAGGCGCGGTCTTTCCTGCCGGCGGCTGCGGGTGGAAAGGATGGCCGGCGGCGGCGGGGTATGGGCCTCGGCGGTGAGCTAGGGGGGGGGCTTCGGTCTATAGGCAGCCGTTCGTTGAGGGGGGAGAGCAGGGGGAGGAATAGTGCAGCCCTGGATGGCAGGAGCTGCTGTACACATGTCCGTCTGGAAGTCGGCACTGCGCTGCACTAATCACAGGCAGTGAGACATTTCCCGATCTCTTTAGCCGCGCATCGGGACAATGTCTTACTGCCTGTGATTAGCGCAGCTCAGTGCCGACTTCCTGGCAGGCTCTACACGTGGGCTGTGCGAACACGCCGGAGCTCATCAGATGTTAATTGCATTTAGACTGTTTGCTATGATGTTGAAGACACATTTATTGCATTAATGGAACTGTGACTGTTGGGCCGAGCCTCTGGCTGCTTCCTGTGTCAGAAATTGATTCCAGTAACCTTGTAGCCGAGTGTTGGAAAAGCAACCCGATGGGCTGACATAGAGCTCCAGACTGCTGCACTTGTCAAATAAGCAGGCACAACAGCCAGGAACTCTGCTCAGTGAGACTGATCATGCACTCTCATCAGGCTCAGCGTCACTGAGTAAACCTTAACCACTGTGCTGGGTGGGGGGCTCAGTAATGCGGAGTCTGTAGTTTTACTGAGCTCAATGCTACTTAGCTGCACCCATGGACACCCCAGCCTCAGTGCCACCCCCACAGTGCCTCCATGAGTGCTGTATGTGGCAGCCAATTTAACAGGCCTCATGGGAAGCAGGGCCCAGTTTCCTCACTGCTCAGCAACATATTAATGCACCACTGCTCACAGGCTCAAGGAACACTAAAAGGTGGTAGTTTGTAAAGACTATACAGCTGCTAGTGGGGCTACTTTGAATGCAACCAGAGTTCCATTACTTGAAATTTTCTTGGTGGGCCTCCTGTCCAGGTGGGCTTAAGGAAAATATTTATTTTTGCCCTTTAATAAAGTGATTGAAAGCCACAGAGCTGATAATCAGATTATGATGTTCTTTGGCTGACGAATCCATGCATAGGTAACCTGAATAAAGACAAAGATGTGAACTGGAATCTTAAAATGTATCTAAACGCACAATGAATTTGAAAGCCATTGAAAGTTTTTGTATTACATTCTATTCAGTAAATGAAAAAATATTGTATGATCTGTTACCAATAGAGAATGGGATGAATGCATCATTCTTCTTAAAATTGCCTTCTGTATCCAGAAAATGCTCTGGGTAAAACTCGTAAGGTTTTTCAAAGTAGCCTTTGTCTCTTAGAGCAGAGGAGAGTAGTGGGATGACTGTGGTTCCCTGCAGGAAATAGATTTACTAACTGGTTAGTATAGATATTGTTCTTTAAGAATATATACACACACACACGTGTGTGTGCGTGCGTGTATATATATATATATATATATATATATATATATATATATATAAACAGTAGTAACAAATATATTAAGAAGATGGTTGTTAAAGAGCAGGTGGCCACCGTTTCCTTAACAACCATGACTCATTTGCGGTCAGCGGATTTTCCTGTTGTCAGCAGAATGTAAACTAAATGAGTTCCGGTTAAACTTATTTATTTCTTTTAATAATGGAGACCCCTCAATCCATACCAGGACTGGCGGGATTTTGAAGGGAACTCGATGCCAAGATAAAAAAAAAAAAAAACTGTGTGGGGTCTTTCCCCAAATTCATACCAGATTCTTGGGTCTGATATGGATTTTAAGGGTAACACCACACCAAAATAAAAAAAAAAAACTGTGTGGGGTCTCCCCCAAAATCCATACCAGACCCTTATACGAGCTTGCAGCCTGGCAGGTCACAAAAAGGGGAGGGACAGCCAACCCCCCTTATCCTTTTAAACCATAACAGGCCACATGTCCTTAACATGTGGGGGTGCTCATTCATCAAAAAAAAGTTTGAAAAAAAAAAAAAAGGTTTTTGACAAGTATTTATTTTTATTAAAAATCCCACATAAAAAAAGATGTCCCCTGAAGTAGATCAAAGTTCAATCATAATGAACGCCGGTTGCCGACCCACACTGAAAAAAAAATCCTGCCGAACATTACTGCTTCTGTGTCCCGTCACTAGCCAAATGACAGGTAAACATGGGGGCCCCTTTCCTCAAACCACCCCATGTTGAGGGCATGTGACCTGGTTTGGTTCAGGAGAAGGGGGGACACTTTTTGTCCCCCTATTCCTGGCCTGTTTGGATAAGGGTCTGGTATGGATTTGGGGGGGGGGGCACGCCATTTAAAAAAAAATGGTGTCGTGGGGTTTCCCTTAAAATCCATACCAAACCTAAGGTTCTGGTATGAATTTTAGGGGGGACGGCACACTCAAGATCCAGACCCGAAGGGATTGCGGGGATCCCCACGCTGTTTTTTTTACCGCCACTTGAATTGTTTACAATGTGCCGACAGCGGAGAATCCTGCTGACAGAGGAGTTATGGTTGTTAAGGATGCAGAGGCCGCCTGCTCCTTAACAACCAGCGCTATTCCTAACAAAACAAAACAAATAC
Source organism: Rana muscosa (assembly GCA_029206835.1). Lineage (NCBI taxonomy): Eukaryota > Metazoa > Chordata > Amphibia > Anura > Ranidae > Rana > Rana muscosa. The sequence goes on from CM055121.1 coordinate 318,908,363, forward strand.
TGATAATGCAAAAGAATTACAAAAATAAATAGGTCCAGTAACACTTGCATCCAAAAACAATTTTTTTAATTAATGAATAGATCCGAAAACTAAAACTTTCCTATGTGCACATGTCTATCATGGGCGTGTTTATTCTGCAATAATGTTATCAGTGCTTAATTTAACAAAATAATGCACACATTTTTAAGGCAAACAAAGTTTACTTTCGGTAATATTGTTTTGCAGAAAAAAAAATGTTTATTTATTTTTTTAAATTGTAACAAAACTAAAAAACAGCAAAATAGAAGCAAAAGTAGTTTGATTAGTGGCAGTTTAAAAAAATAAAAATAAATTGTGTGGCTGTAGATAAAAAGTATACAGTATATTATTTTCAAAACAATGCTGAATTAATGTACTCTCAGGCCGCTCACTCCTCTATGCCCATCAATGCAGCCTCATCACTCATCAGTGTCTAGATCTTGGATTTGAAATATCCCGGCGTGTCCGTCCTCCCCTCCCTCGGTCCTTCTCCAGCGGCCGCTGTAACAAGGTCCCGCCTCATAGACCGGTTCCTATAATACATGCAACACTGATTCTAATTGCCAAGATTGGATCAGTGTTCCGCCTATCACTGGAGGAGGGACTTTGTTACTGCGGCCGCTGGAGGAGGATGACCGAAGGAGGGGAGGGCGGGCCAACAGAGAGCAAGAGTCCCCATCAGATTAACCCCATTAGAGTGCCCCCATCAGAGAGCCAGCCTGACATGTTTCATCCCATCACGCCTCTGATGATATCCGATGGGATGAAACATGTCAGGCTGGCCGATGCAAGCACACTGAGAGCCGCAGATTTTTTACTGTTCATCATGATGCCTGTATTTTACAACTACCTGTAAGTGGACTACAAAAAATCATTGTTTATTTACCTTACGGTCTTCACTATTACTGCCTTATTTTCTTTCCATTTGGGCAACATCCTATTGGTGAGCGTATATCATATCCATCCTTGTTTTGGAGTTTGATGAGCTGGGGGCTATATGTGGTCCAGTGGCGGAACTACCGCCATAGCGACACACGCGGCTGCTATGGGGTCCGCAACCGAGAGGGGCCCGTGGGGAGGAGGAGGAATCGCACTGCCGCCTAGGGGCGCAGCCACAGCAGCTGGGTCCCCTCCAGAGGATCGGTTCCCCCACTAACGGGTGGTGGCTGGTGCAGAGTGTATTGAGAGCCGGCTCCATGTGGCTGGGCGGGGAGAAGGAGCAGGCAGATCTTCCCTTTCCTCGGACTAAGCCAGGGGAGACCATGCTGATGTCCAGCAGCAGCCGTGGGTGTGTTCTCTGCCCGCCCCGCCTCCCTCTTTGGGTAATGTGCAGCCATTGGAGGAGCAGGGCGGGCGGTATTGTGCAAAGAAACAGCCAGGATGGATCCACCCAGGGCCGGACTGGCCATAGGACACACACGCTGGACCGAGGCCGCCGGGCCACTTGTCCTGGAGGAGCGAGGAGCCCAAAGCAAAGCTGCTCCTGCAGCTTAACCAGCCTCTCCGCAGTCGGAGCCCGGGGGTGGAACCGAATGGAATGATCAGCTGAAGAGGGGAGGAGCTGGAGGTCTCCCATGCGTGACTGGTGTCACCGACTGGTGCCCGCTGCCTGACATGTGGAGGGAGCTGGAAAGAAGTGCCCCAAAGTAAGAACTTGTCAGGTGGTAGGGGGGAAGCGCTGGGATAAGGTCTGACTGGAAGCCCTCATCACTGGTGTGTGACCCCCTCCACTTGGCTGCACCCCCTCCTTTCCACCTGGCTCCATCCCCCCACCCCCTCTCCTGTCCACACCACCCCCTCTCCTGTCCACCTGGCTGCACCCCCCCTCTCCTGTCCACCTGGTTGCACCCCCCCTCTCCTGTCCGCCTGGCTGCACCCCCCCCCTCTCCTGTCCGCCTGGCTGCACCCCCCCTCTCCTGTCCGCCTGGCTGCACCCCCCCCTCTCCTGTCCGCCTGGCTGTACCCCCCCCTCTCCTGTCCGCCTGGCTGTACCCCCCCCCTCTCCTGTCCGCCTGGCTGTACCCCCCCCCCTCTCCTGTCCGCCTGGCTGTACCCCCCCCCTCTCCTGTCCGCCTGGCTGTACCCCCCCCTCTCCTGTCCGCCTGGCTGTACCCCCCCCTCTCCTGTCCGCCTGGCTGCACCCTCCCCTCTCCTGTCCACCTGGCTGCACCCCCCCTCTCCTGTCCACCTGGCTGCACCCCCCCTCTCCTGTCCACCTGGCTGCACCCCCCCTCTCCTGTCCACCTGGCTGCACCCCCCCTCTCCTGTCCACCTGGCTGCACCCCCCCTCTCCTGTCCACCTGGCTGCACCCCCCCTCTCCTGTCCACCTGGCTGCACCCCCCCTCTCCTGTCCACCTGGCTGCACCCCCCCTCTCCTGTCCACCTGGCTGCACCCCCCCTCTCCTGTCCACCTGGCTGCACCCCCCTCTCCTGTCCACCTGGCTGCACCCCCCCTCTCCTGTCCACCTGGCTCCATCCCTCCAACTGGCTGCACCCCCTCTCCTGTCCACCTGGCTATATTCTCCTTCCACCTGGCTCCATCCCTCCAACTGGCTGCACCCCCTCTCCTGTCCACCTGGCTATATTCTCCTTCCACCTGGCTCCATCCCTCCACCTGGCTGCACCCCTATCTTCTGTCCACCTGGCTCCATCTTTCCCCCACCTGGCTGCACCCCCTCTCCTGTCCACCTGGACCAGTTCTGGTGCTAAAATTATTGAATTCATTTAGATTTTTTTTTGGGGTGGGGGGGGGAAGTAGCTGTTCTCGCCTAGGGTGCAAAATAGTCTAGCACCGGCCCTGCCACCAGCCAGGGGAAGTGAGGAGAGAAAGAGGCGAGCTGTCCGTACAAGCAGAGAGCTGTAATAGCTTTCATTTGAATGTCCTTGTCCTGCGTTCCCGGGGCTCACCGTCACATAGCCCCACCTCTTGGCCCGGCGCCTTTGATAGACAGAACGCCGGTCCAATGCGGGACATGTGACGTCATCAAAGGCGCCGGGCCAAGAGGTGGGGCTATGTGACGGTGAGCCCCGGGAACGCAGGACATTCAAATGAAAGCCATTACAGCTCTCTGCTTGTACGCACAGCGTGCCTCTTCCTCTCCTCACTTCCCCTGGCTGGGGGACCGTGCGGGCGGTGCTCGCCCCCCACTCTGAGGCAGCCCCATGCTCGCCAATAGCCATTTGAGGGCTGCAGTATGCATTCCTCATCCTCCCCTGTAGTTCCAACACTGGCTCGCCTCTTCCACTGCAGAGGTGAGGCTACATTGTGCACGGGTCATGCTGTATTGGGCACAGGTGAGGCTGTATTGGGCACAGGTTAGGCTGTATAGGGCACAGGTCACGCTGCATGGGTCACGCTGCATTGGGCACAGGTGAGGCTGTATTGGGCATGGGCAGGCTACGCTGCATTGGGCACAGGTGAGGCTGCATTGAGCACAGGCCACACTGCATTGGGCACAGGTGACGCTGCATTGGGCACTGGACACGCTGCATTGGGCACAGGCCACACTGCATTGGGCACAGGCCACACTGCATTGGGCACAGGCCACACTGCATTGGGCACAGGCCACACTGCATTGGGCACAGGTGAGGCTGCATTGGGCACAGGCCACGCTGCATTGGGCACAAGTGGGCACAGGTGAGGCAGTATTGGGCACGGGCAGACCACGTTGCATTGGGCACAGGTGAGGATTATTGAAGCGCTAACACCAGGTGTTTGGAGTATCTTTACCTGTTGATTAAACTTTCTGGAATACATATATTGCTATTGTGGTGTAGGATCTGGGTTCTTTCTTTCATCTCAGACTCGAACCACACACCCTTTAAACCACGCCCACTATTTAAGTTAAGTCCGCCATTTTTTTGTGGGGGGGGGGGGGGCCCATACAACATTTTGCTATGGGGCCCTGTGATTTCTAGTTACGCCCCTGATGTGGTCTGAAAATTGGATTCTCTGGGATCGATCTTCAGTATTTGAGCGTGACACCCTGGTCTCCTGTGATTTATGATTACAAGTTGAAGCTGTTATAGCTTGAAAGAGAGGGCCAACGCAATATTAAACCCCACTGACTAAAACTGGGATGCCATTAAAGTTCATGTGCGTGTAAAGGCAGGTGTCCCAATACTTTTGGTAATATAGTGTAGCTTCTTCTACAAAAACCTCTACCTGCTAGCAACTTTTAATTGTATTTTAGTTTAGGTCTACATTATCATTGTCACTCACCTTTGGAATCAAATATCCTCTGAATGTGACATCTTGTGATGTTGCATGTGGAAGACTTCCCGGTATGATATCACCATAGCGTAGGATCTCATGAACAACGGCATCAGTGTACGGCATTTGTTTCCGGTGCTCTAATTGAGGCTGGGCTGTGCCAATGACTCTTTCAATTTCATCTTGTACTTTTTCTGTTCAGAAGCAGAGAAAAATCAAAACATTAGCTAATATACATACTGTATATGGCGTAGATATCGGTCTCCTTATATCTCTTAGGAAAGGTTTACTTCAGTTGCAACTGTAAGCTTGAAGAATATAGCTAACAAATGCTGTACTGTCTATTGCTAACACATACAGTGCCTTGAAAAAGTATTCATACCCCTTGAAATTTTCCACATTTTGTCATGTTACAACCAAAAACGTAAATGTATTTTATTGGGATTTTATGTGATAGACCAACACAAAGTGGCACATAATTGTGAAGTGGAAGGAAAATTATAAATGATTTTTTTACAAATAAATATCTGAAAAGTGTGGTGTGCATTTGTATTCAGTCCCCTTTACTCTGATACCCCTAACTAAAATCTAGTGGAACCAATTACCTTCAGAAGTCACCCAATTAGTAAATAGAGTTCACATGTGTGTAATTTAATTTCAGTATAAATACAGCTGTTCTGTGAAGCCCTCAGAGGTTTTGTAGAGAACCTTAGTGAACAAACAGTATCATGAAGGCCAAAAAACACTCCAGACAGGTCAGGGATAAAGTTGTGGAGACATTTAAAGCAGGGTTAGGTTATAAAAAAATATCCCAAGCTTTGAACATCCCACGGAGCACTGTTCAATCCATCATCTGAAAATGGAAAGAGTATGGTATAACTGCAAACATACCAAGAAATGGCCGTCCACCTAAACAGACAGGCCGGGCAAGGAGAGCATTAATCAGAGAAGCAGCCAAGAAGTCCTTGGTAACTCTGGAGGAGCTGCAGAGATCCACAGCTCAGGTGGGAGAATCTGCCCACAGGCAACTATTAGTCGTGCTCTCCACAAATCTGGCCTTTATGGAAGAGTGACAAGAAGAAAGCCAATAGAAGTCCCATTTTCAGTTTGCAAGAAGCCATGTGGAGGACACAGAAAACATGTGGAAGAAGGTGCTCTGGTCAGATGAGACCAAAATTTAACTTTTTGGCCTAAAAGCAAAACGCTATGTGTGTTGGAAAACTAACACTGCACATCACTCTGAACACACCAGCAGGGACAGGGAAGCTGGTCAGAGTTGATGGGAAGATGAATGAAGCCAAATACAGAGCAATCTTAGAAGAAAATCTGTTAGAGTCTGCAAAAGGCTTTAGACTGGAGCGGAAGGTTCACCTTCCAGGAGGACAACGACCCTAAACATACAGCCAGGGCTACAATGGAATAGTTTAGATCAAAGCATATTTATGTGTTAGAATGGCCCAAAGTCCAGACCTAAATCCAATTGAGAATCTGTGGCAAGACTTGAAAATTGCTGTTCACAGCCGCTCTCCATCCAATCTGGCAGAGCTTGAGCTATTTTACAAAGAAGAATGGGCAAAAACTTCACTCTCTAGATGTGCAAAGCTGGTAGAGACATCCCCAAAAAGACTTAGGCCTCATGCCCACGGACGTTTTTACAGCCGCGTTTTTTACAGCGTAAAAACGCCTGTCCATGTTAGTCTATAGCTTCATGCCCACCTAGACGTTTTTGAGCTGCAAATAGCATAGGCGTTTTTAAGCTGTAAAAAAATAAAACAGGACCAGTGCGTTCTTTGGCTTCGGCGTGAGGCCTAAAAAACGCGAAGCGTTATAAAACGCGCAAAAACGCAGCAATTGCGTTTGAGCTCCGACGTTTTTTTTTTTTTTTCGAAAAAAAAATAGGATTTTTATAACAGCTTACCTGTAAAATCCTTTTCTTGGAGTACATCACGGGACACAGAGCGACATAGTCATTACTAATGGGTTATATAGATACCGTCAGGTGCTGGCACTGGCAACTTCCAAAACCGGAAGTACCCTCCCCTATATAAGCCCCTCCCATCCGGGAGCACCTCAGATTTGTAGCAAAGCAATAAGTGTCCCCAAAGAGGGGCGGGAGCTCTGTGTCCCGTGATGTACTCCAAGAAAAGGATTTTACAGGTAAGCTGTTATAAAAATCCTATTTTCTTTCTCGTACATCACGGGACACAGAGCGACATAGTCATTACTAATGGGATGTCCTAAAGCAATGCCAAATGAGGGGGGGGATACACCATATATAAGCTGAGCGCTATCAGACATGAGGATCTTTTGCGGCCTGCAACACACTGCGCCCAAAGGCGACATCCTCCTGACTTCTAACGTCCACCTGGTAGAACCTAGTAAACGTGTGAACTGAAGACCATGTTGCGGCCTTACAGATTTGAGCCAGGGAGGCCTGGTGATGCACTGCCCATGAAGTTCCAACTGCTCTCGTGGAGTGCGCCCTAACTTTGAACGGAGGCGGTCTCCTTCTCAAGCCATAAGCTTGCATAATGACCTGTCGAATCCACTTGGCTAAAGTAGATTTTGACGCTGCCTGACCCTTTCTGGGGCCTTCCGGCAGAATAAACAAAGTATCCGTTCTGCGAATCTGAGCAGTGGCTTTTAGATAAGCTTTAACTGCTCTTACTACATCCAAAGAATGCAATAACTTTTCCTCTACCGAAGTAGGTTTGGGGAAAAAAGAAGGAAGAACCACATCTTGATTCAAATGAAACCTCGATACCACCTTAGGAAGAAAGGCTGGATGAGGACGTAACACTACTCTGTCCTTATGGATAACCAGATATGGCTCCTTACAGGACATAGCTGCTAATTCCGATACTCTTTTAGCCGAACAAAATGGCTACTAGAAAAATCAATTTCCTGGTGAGAAGCACCAAGGAAATATGCTGTAATGGTTCAAATGGTTGTTTCTGTAGAACCGACAGAACCAAGTTTAGATCCCATGGACATATGGGAATATTAACCGGAGGACTAATACGCATCACTCCTTGTATAAAGGCTTTGACTAGTGAATGCGAAGCCAAGGGCCTTTGAAAAAATATTGACAAGGCCGAAATCTGACCCTTGATAGTACTCAAGGCAAGCTTCCTATCTACAGCCCACTGTAGGAAGTCCAGAATCCTACCTATTACGTACTTATGTGGATGCCATTTCTTGGCCTCACACCACGCGATGTACGCCTTCCAGATTCTATAGTAGATCTGCCTGGATACCGGCTTCCTGGCATTGATCATGGTAGATACCACAGCATTAGAGAGCCCTCTCTTTTTTAGAATGTGGGCTTCAATAGCCAGGCCGTCAAACCTAGGGCTGGTAAGGAAGGGTGGTATATTGGTCCTTGCGAAAGCAGGTCCGGACGATGTGGGAGAGTCCAAGGACTCCCCACTGAAATTTTACAATCTCCGCGTACCACGCTCTTCGGGGCCACGCTGGAGCCACCGGAATCACTGGTTTCTTTTCTACCCTGATTCTGCGGAGTAATCGAGGTAACCATTGTGGCGGTGTGAATGCATATATCAGCTTGAACTGATCCCAAGGGAACACTAGGGCATCCGAGCCGCAAGCTAGGGGATCCCTTGTCCGAGAGACAAACCTGTCCCCCTTTGCGTTGAATCTGGATGCTAGAAGATCTACATCCGATGTTCCCCACCGCTGACATATTGTCCAGAAAACCTCGGGGTGAAGGGACCCTTCCTCTGGGCCTAATTGCTGGCGACTTAGAAAGTCCGCCTTCCAATTCTCCACTCCTGGAATGAATACCGCAGATATGGCTGGGACATATTTTTCTGCCCATTTCAGGATGTAATTTACTTCCCTCTGGGCTGCACGACTCCTGGTGCCCCCCTGATGATTGATATATGCCACTGCTGTGGCATTGTCTGATTGAATTCTGACAGGGGACCCTTGGAGTTTGGATGTCCATGCTACTAGGGCATACCGGGCTGCTCGTATCTCTAAGAGATTGATGGGCAGGGCCTTTTCTGCATCCGACCATCTGCCCTGGAGAGACTATTGCTCCAGTACTGCTCCCCAGCCTATAAGGCTGGCATCTGTAGTGACCACCTTCCAAGAAATCGGACTGAAGGATTTCCTTTTTTCCAGATTCTGGGGAACCAACCACCAACGGAGGCTCTTGCGAACGGAAGGGGACAAGGACATTGTAAGTCTAGGGCCTGAACTTTTTTGTTCCAGGCTGACAGTATGGCCCCTTGCAAATTCCTTGAATGGAATTGACCGTAGGGTACTGCTTCGAATGATGCCACCATTTTTCCCAGCAGCCTCATATATAGGCGTATGGACGGCTGTCTTTTTTGTACCCACTAAGTGGATCAAATCTTTCAAAGACAACACCTTTCCTCGAGGCAAGAATATTTTTCTCTGGCCTGAATCCAACCTTAGCCCCAAGTATTCCAGACTTTTGACTGGTTTTTAGGGCTGACTTGTCTCGGTTGATAATCCAACCGTGAGATTCCAGATACTTGATTGTCTTGTGAACGACCACGTCTAGTTTTTTCACTGAGTGGTCTATCAGCAACAAGTCATCCAGATATGCCATTATCATTACACCTTGTGTTCTTAGATTGGCCAATAAAGGGCCAGAATTTTTGTAAACACTCGTGGTGCTGTGGCCAAACCGAAGGGTAAGGCTCTGAACTGAAAATGGCGATTTTTGGTGGACTGGAAAGATGGGAATGTGCAAATAAGCATCTTTGATGTCGATCGCGGCTAACCAATCCTCCCCTTGTAGGGCAGTGGCCACCGATCGGATCGACTCCATCGGAAAGTCCTGATATACAGGAATTTGTATAGCCCTTTAGAATTAATATGGGCCTCCCGTCCGCGTTTGCTTCGGGACTGTAAAGAGGTTTGAGTAAAACCCGAACCCTCATTCTTCCAGGGGAACCTCCATAATTACTCCTTGGAGCAATAGTTGTTCTAGTGCCCACAGGAGGGACTCTCTCTTCCGGGGATCCCTTGGCACGTTTGACCTCAAAAATGGGAAGGAGGAGAGTCTTTTAACTCCAAACTGTATCCCAAACCTACCGCGGAGAGCACCTATCTGTCTTGATCGTGTCCCGCCAGGTCTCTTGCGAACAACTGGAGTCCTCCCCCCACCCGACTGAGCGGGGGCTTCAATGAATTTAACTTTGGGGAAGGTTTTGTACCTCCCCTGACCCAGGGTTTCTCATTACCCTGCTACTGTCCCTGTTTTTTACCCCCGGGATTTGACCGAGGAGGCCGTCGGAACTGTTACACAGCCGATGCCCCAGGGACTGGAGAAGCAGGCCTCTTAAAGAGGGACCTCTAACTCTGTTTTTAACCGGCAAGAGCGTATTTTTACCGCTGGAAATTTTCTGGATATATTTGTCCAGGTTTTCCCTGAATAAGCGTTCACCATGAAATGGGACGCTAACCAGCCATTCTTTACAGGGAGCTTCAGCAGACCAGTTTTTGAGCCATAGGAGCCTACGCATATGTACTATAGACAGCGTAAGGCGGGAGGCCTGATGGACTGAATCCTTTATGGCGTCAACCGCAAAGCCTAAGGCTCTAGGTAGATCAGCTAGGGCAAAGCCTGCTGATCTGTCAAGTCCCTCAAGACCTGTTTCAACTGATCCTTCACTGCTTAGCAGACCCCAATAGCTGCTACTGCTGGTTGTATCACCAAGCAGATTTTCATAAGGACTCCAATCTTTTATCTATTGGGTTCTTGAACATTTGGACATTATCCACTGGACATGTCAGTGATTTATACATACAAGAGATGGCTGCGTCCACTGTAGGGACCTTCCATTTTTTTTTTTTTGATGAACTTATCCTCCATGGGATAGACCACCGGAAATCTCTTGGGGGAATAAATATTTTCTCAGGACGTTCCCAATCCTGGTAAATGAGCCCTTTCAGTAAAGGGTGAAGTGGAAAAGAACAAACAGTCTGGGGGCTTCTAGCGACCCCAACGAGGATACAGTAGTGGTTGATGGTTCCGCAAGGTGCATTTTTAAATGCTGATCGGACCCTGTTAGTCAGAGACTGAACCCATAATCTTTCAGCTTGAGATGCTGAGAAAAGGTTCCCCCACTGTTGATTCCTCTATAACAGAATCAACCTCATCCTGATCCCCTTCAGGCAGGTCGATCCCCGTATGGGACTGTTGCTCTGCTAACAGGCACTCTGAAGGAGGAGACGGAGATCGGGCGTGCCTTCCCTGACAGGGAGGCAGCGATAAATGTTGACAATCTCTCTCTAATCCTCCCAGAGCTGAGGAAAAAACCTCCTCTGTTACATACACAGGAGCAGGTGAACTGAGGAAAGCCACAGTACCAAGTATCCCTGCGGGGTCTCTACGGTCACTTACCTCTGAACTACAGGGGAGACTAGTGCAGCAGAAGTATGCCCAAGATCCTCCGAGCCCGATGAGACCCCCTTCGCTTCCTGGAAGATTCAGTTCCGGAGCTTCTGGACGGCATATTCCTAAGCCTAAAGCTGAGGTATTCCAGCCGTAATACACCACTTTTACTGAGAATAGTCTAGCACAATTGCTGCTATATCACAGTTGGTGTCTACTAATGTGCCTTTCTAGGGGATGCCTGTATCAACCGCTTGCTGTATGCCTTTAAATGTTGCCAGCTCTGTCTCTGTACTTCATAGCCAGCTCACTACAATATTGTGGTTTTTTAAACTGCTGGGACGCCCGCACATGCGCAGAAGCGCTGCGGCGCGCACAGAGCGTCATCCCCCAGGCTCCGCCCCCTTTCCCGGCTCACCTCTATATATAGAGGCGCGTGCACGCGCGCGGCCACGTGCGCCTTCGGCGCTAATTTCAAAAAATGGAAACAAGGGACAGGAGCCAGGGCCCCTCTTTGCCGCAGGCCGGGGGATGGACGAGCACTGCAACATGGCAGAGGAAGCAGTTTCCTATAAGAGAACTCACCATCTGCCTGGACTTTGCTCTGCTGAGAAGAAACTAGTCCACATGACAAGAAAAACATTCCACAGCGGCCTCTAGTGGACAAACACAGGTACCGCAGTCTAATATATTAAAAAAAAATTTTTTTTTTTTTTTTCTTGACCACCATTAAAAATTATTACATTTTTTTAGTAGTTACAGGCATGCACAGAATTTTGCGGGAATACCATTAGGTAACAGACAGAAAGACAAATTAGGCTTGGGGGTCCCCCAATAGAACCAAGTTCCTGGGGGCCCCCACTTACCTGTTCCCCGCCGCAGGACTTTGTTTGGTCCACAAAAGCCCAAACTTCACCTATCACGGCAGGCATTGTAATCAAACCTTCAGGGACCGGGTTCCCAAGGATTCCACTCCCCTGGACCTGTATAGCACCCTGCACAGAAAACATCTTGGTCGTGGGTATGACCAGAGCTCTGGATCCCAGGGTCCAGCTCTCCTAAGAGAAGCATTACAGGCAAAACCTTGCTCTTCTCTGCAAGGCCCGGGTACCGACCGTTTAGCTATGAAGCTTTTTTGGTCGGATCCGGAATAGCTTACTGAGGCCCAAAAGAACCTGTACGCAAGCTCAGTGAAAAACACATGTTTCTTCTTGGCCAACACCTTAGACACTGGCAAAAAACTGAGGTGCTCCCGGATGGGAGGGGCTTATATAGGGGAGGGTACTTCCGGTTTTGGAAGTTGCCAGTGCCAGCACCTGACGGTATCTATATAACCCATTAGTAATGACTATGTCGCTCTGTGTCCCGTGATGTACGAGAAAGAAAAAGGTAAAATAATGTATACAATAACATGGACAGGCGTTTTTAAGCTGTAAAAAACGCGGCTGTAAAAACGTCCGTGGGCATGAGGCCTTAAAGTGGTTGTAAACCCACTAACATTTTTTTTTTTGCCAACCTGCAAGAGAAAGGCATAATAAGCTAGTATGACTAGCATACTAGCTCATTATGTACCACTTACCTTAGATCGGGGCCCCCGAAGCAGTCCGCGTCCCTCTGTCTAGACATCACTGCGGCGATAGCCGGAATGGTACTTCCGGGTATCGCCGCACCAGCCAATCACAGCGCCGCTCCGGCGCTGTGATTGGCCGGAGCGGCAAAGACGTGACTTCGTGCATGCGCGCGGGAGCCATCACATTCGGCTACGCCCAGCGATTGCTGGAAAGTAGCCGATTTTCTGAATGGGATTAACCCCATGAATGCGCCGTTGTCTACGGCGCGCATGCGCCGTAGACAGCGGCGCCTGTCTTTTTAGTAAATATCTCCTAAACCGTGTAGGTTTAGGAGATATTTCTTGCACCTACAGGTAAGCCTTAATCTAGGCTTACCTGTAGGTGCAAGTTGAAAAAGAGGGTTTACAACCACTTTAAAGCTGTAATTGCAGTGAAAGGCGGTTCTACAAAGTATTGACTCAAGGGGGCTGAATATAAATGCACACAACACTTTTCACATATGTATTTGTAAACAAATTTGAAAAACATTTATTATTTTCCTTTCACTTCACAATTAGGCCTCATGCCCATGGACATTTTTACAGCCACGTTTTTTACAGCTTAAGGCCCCTTTCACACGGAGGTCCGTTCAGGTCCGCCTGTCAGTTTTTTAGGCGGACCTAAAACGGATCCTCCATGTACCCCTATGGAAGCACGGATGTCAGCGGAGACATGTCCGCTGACATCCGCTCCGCCAAAGTGTGACGGAGGAAAAACCTATTTTTCCTTCCGTCGGCAGAGCGGATCGGATGACAACGGACTCTACGGTCCGTCGTCATCCGATTCCCCATAGGGGAGAGCGACGCTCTGACAGGGCGGTCCCTGCACAGTGTGCGGGGACCGCCCAGTCATCCGTCGGCTCAGCGGGGATCAACGGAGCGATCCCCGCTGAGCAAGCGGAGCTTCACGGGGCGGATCTTCACGGATCCGCCCCGTGTGAAAGGACCCTAAAAAAGCCTGTCCCTGTTATTGTATACATTTTTATTTTATTTATTTTTTCGAAAAAAAAAACGCCGGAGCTCAAAAACGCAATTGCGGCGTTTTTGCGCTTTTAACGCTTTGCGGTTTTTTATGCCTAACACCGACGCAGAGGAACGCACTGGTCCTTGTTTTTTTTTACAGCTTAAAAACGCCTATGCTATTTGCAGCTCAAAAACGTCTAGGTGGGCATGAAGCTATAGACTAACATGGACAGGTGTTTTTAAGCTGTAAAAAAACGCTCAAAAACGCGGCTGTAAAAACGTTCGTGGGCATGAGGCCTTATGTGCCACTTTGTGTTGGTCCATCACATAAAATCCCAATAAAATACATTTATGTTTTTGGTTGTAACATGACAAAATGTGGAAAATTTCAAGGGGTATTAATACTTTCTCAAGGCACTGTAGTAGCACAATTCTCAGAGTCCAATAGGTGGTGACTATGGTTAACTATATTTTCCAATGAAAAATTTTGGCATTTGGTCAGTCGGTGGTCAAAGGCCATATCACTGCTTGTCTTACTTTGTATATTAGGATATTTCATCATTAGCAGGAGGCCCCATCTCAGAGCAGTGGATGTTGTCTCCATTCCTGCAGCAAACAGGTTGCCCACAAGAGCTGTCAAATTCTCATCATGGTAATACAGGGTGGATTCTGGTTTCCCCTGCAGAACAGAAATAGAACACGTATGGACATTTAGACATTCTGCAGATTGTCAATCTCCTTTATAGCATTTATTCAATTGACATATGACATTTAAGTGCACTTCTTCCTAGACTATGTGTATTTACATATTTTTAACAATCAGTAAATGGGCTTTAACCACTTTCCGCCCACGCTATAGCCGAAAAGATGGCTACAACGCAGGCTTCCAGTGCCGTGATTGCACTGCTCGCACGCCCCCTGCGGACTCAGCTGATCACAGGACAGGGTAAAGGGCCAATCACAGTGACCCTTTACCACGTGATCGGCTGTCAGCCAATGACTGATGATCACGAAAGTAAACACAAGCCAGTTATCGGCAGCGTGAGGAGAAAACAAGCAAGCCAATAACAGGCTTCTGTTAACCACTTCAGCCCCGGAAGAATTGGCTGCTAAATGACCGGGCCATTTTTTGCAATTCGCCACTGCGTCGCTTTAACTGACAATTGCCTGGATGTGCGACGCTGAACCCAAACAAAATTGACGCCCTTTTTTTCCCCACAAATAGAGCTTTCTTTTGGTGGTATTTTATCATCTCTGCGATTTTTTTTTCGCTATACACAAAAGAAGAGTGACAATTTTGGAAAAAAAAAAAACACAACATCTTTTACTTTTTGCTATAATAAATATCCCAATTTTTTTTAAAAAAATATATTTTTTTCCTTAGTTTAGGCCGATACGTATTCTTCTACATATTTTTGGTAAAAAAAAAAAAAAAATATCGCAATAAGCGTATATTGATTGGTTTGCGCAAAAGTTATAGCGTCTTCAAAATAGGGGATAGTTTTATGGCATTTTTATTATAATTTTTTTTACTAGTAATGGCAGCGATCTGCGATTTTTATCGTGACTGCGACTTTATGGCAGACACATCGGACACTTTTGACACATTTTTGCGACCATTGTCATTTATACAGCGAGCTATAAAAATGCACTGATTACTGTGTAAATGACACTGGCAGGGAAGGGGGTTAAGCACTAGGAGGCGCTGAAGGGGTTAAGTGTGTGCTAGGGAGTGATTCTAACTGTGAGGGGGCTGGGCTACAAGTGACACGACAGTGATCCCTTCTTCCGATCACAGGGAGCAGTAGATCACTCTCCTGTCACTAGGCAGAACAGGGAAATGCCTTGTTTACAAAAGGCATCTCCCAGTTCTTCCTCTCCCGACCGCAATCACGGGCTCCCCGGAAACAGAGTTCCCGGGCGCACTCAAGAGGCACGCGGCAGTCGCGCGCGCCCGCTGGGCGGCAAATTCAAAAGGGACGTACAGGTATGCCACTTTGCCTGCCCATGCCATTCTTCTGACGTATATCGGCGTGCGTTGGTCGGGAAGCGGTTAAAGGGACATGGGTCCCACACAGTGCCCACTAATCATTGCCCATCAGTGCTGTCAATCAGTGCCTCATCATCAATGTCACCTATCAGTGTTGCCTATCAGTGCCTTCTACCAGTGTCTATCAATTCAACCTATCAGTGCCACTTCTCAGTGCCCTTCAGTGCCACCTATTAGAGCCCATCAGTGCCACCTTTCAGTGCCCATCAGTACAGCCTATTAGTATCCAACAGTGCAGCCTCATCAGGTAAAAATTACCCGTTTGCAAAATGTTATAACAAAAAAAATGTATTTCTTTTTTTCGAAATTTTCAGTTTCTTTAGCAAAAAAAAAAACCCCAGTGGTGATTAAATATTACCAAAAGAAAGCTCTACTTGTGGGGAAAAAAAGATAAAAATGTTGTTTGGGTACAGTGTTCCATGACTGCGCAATTGTCATTCAAAGTGCGACAGCGCTGAAAGCTGAAAATTTGCCTGGTCAGGATGTTGGTAAAAGTACCCAGTAAGCAAGTGGTTAAAACACACCTCCATTGACCATTCTAGCTGCAGGCATTGTGTAAAAATTCACCTTTCAAATTCACAACAGAGGTTTCCGAAATAAGAGCTCCTCATTTACTTTGGCAGATACTTTGCAGCCTTTCAGCTTTCTAATGCAGATAAATAGCAGGTGTTGTTAACTGACAGAAACTGACTTTAGGCTGGATTCACACCTATGCATTTTTAGTGCATTTTGCAGATTTGCACTACAGTTCATTTAACATGGTTTCCTATGGAACACGTTCTGTAGTGCAAATCTGCAAAAATGCAAAAAGCACTAAAAATGCATAGGTGTGAATCCAGCCTTACTGCTCATTAGAAATGTGTAAATACTTTAATGTCCTTAGTATGGACCAAGGTGGACTAATGGATTCTTCAAATCTATAATGAGCTCCAGAGAGGACAACTATGAACTTTGGCTACAATGACCTAGGTTTAACTGGAGCAAAAAGTGAGGGGAAATCTCCTCAAAGTACTCACGGACACAATAGTGATCTGATAGAGGTTACTTTCTACCCTTCCCAACTCCATCTAAAACTAAAAAACTAAAATAAATGTGGACTGTTGTGTCTATGTTGCTTTGTACACAGAGAAGTAGCACACAAGAGGGTTCAATCCCTTGTACAGGATGAAAATGTTATGTACTATTCATAGGCATGCACACAGGGTGTGCCAGGTGTGCCTGGGCACACTCTAATCTCCCTGTGTGGTTCAGATTTCTCCTGTTTAGACCCCTGATATTTCACCAAAGATCACTAACGGGGCTCCTAAAAACATTTGTAAAAAAAATAAATTAAAATTGTAAAAAATAATAAAAAACATTAAGATAAAAACTACTGACACCATCATTATATAAACAAGTGCACACCTATGGTACTAATATTTTTTTTCTCTTGTCCCGGAACATAAAAACAAAGTAAATACCGTACATTTTCACTTTAATTGATGTTTCCGAATACTTTGCTTGGAGATTAGTCCCTTAATCATAAAGACTTTTCCTTACCTCTTTTTGCTTGGCCAGGAAAGTATCAATAAGGTTCCTCTGGTCATTTACATCCAGTTATTTTCTTTGCTTAGTAAATGTGGCTCTTATAAAGCTCTGCAATTGTACAAGGTTCTCTGTGATCTTCTTCTGGCCTCCTGGTATTAAGCCCATTAGAAATGGAAAGCTGTTGTAGAGCTTAAAAAAAAAAAAAAAGAAAAAAAAAAGAATGTACACAATATTGAACATTTTTCTATATGTGGATATTTACATAGGGTGTATCAACTGAATTAACAAATTATCTTAAGCAGCACACATTGCCACTAAGTAATGGAGACCCATGAGGCTTCTTTTAATACCGTACGTAGCATTATTGTTGGGGTGGAGCGGATGCTTCCATATGTGTTCCCAAGTAGGGATGAGTTCGACTCGAACATTGGCTGTTCGCCCGTTCGCCGAACAGCGAACAATTTGGGTTATTTGCGGCAAATTCGAAAAGCCACGGAACACCCTTTAAAAGTCTATGGGAGAAATCTAAAGTGCTAATTTTAAAGGTTAATATGCAAGTTGTCATAAAAAGTGTTTGGGGACCCGGGTCCTGCCCCAGGGGACATGTATCAATGCAAAAAAAAGTTTTAAAAACGGGAGCAGTGATTTTAATAATGCTTAAAGTGAAAAAATAAAAGTGAAATATACCTTTAAAATTTCGTACCTGGGGGATGTCTATAGTATGCCTGTAAAGTGGCTCATGTTTCCCGTGTTTAGAACAGTCTCTGCACAAAATTACATTTCTAAAAAGGAAAAAAAAGTAATTTAAAACTACTCACGGCTGTAATGAATTGTCGGGTCCCGGCAATACAGATAGTCATTGAAAGTCATTGGAAAAAAAAAATGTGTGGGTGTCCCTCAAAATTCCATTACCAGGCCCTTCAGGTCTGGTATGGATATTTAGGGGAAATCCGTACCAAAATTTTAAAGAAAAATGGCGTGGGGTTCCCCCCAAAAAACCATACCAGACCCTTATCCGAACACGCAACCTGGCAGGCCGCAGGAAAAGAGGGGGGGGACGAGAGAGCGCCCCCCCTTCCTGAACCGTACCAGGCCACATGCCCTCAACATGGGGAGGATGTCCCCATGTTGATGGGGACAAGGGCCTCATCCCCACAACCCTTGCCCGGTGGTTGTCTGTGGGCGGGGGGCTTATCGGAGTCTGGAAGCCCCCATTTAAAAAAAGGGGGCCTCCAGATTCCGCCCGCCCCCCCATGTGAATTGGTAAGGGGTACATTGTACTCCTACCATTTCACAAAAAAAAGTGTCAAAATGTTAAAAACCACAGTACACAGCTTGGGACAAGTCCTTTATTAAAAATAAACAAATAAAAAATAAAAGAGATTCCAGCAATGTAATCCAATAAATCCATCCTCCATCTCTCTCCAGCGATGTCGATCTCCAGCGATGGATGTTCTCCAGCGACTCCAGCGATGGATGTTCTCAAGCGACTCCAGCGAGGAACAGCACACGGTCCTGTCTCCACCAAAGGCACCCAGCCAATAACGCGGCTCCAGCTTGACAGCTCTTATGTAGCTGAGGGCAGGGCCACCTGTCACGTGACCCCGTCCCCCTCTGACAAGGGAAAACGTCTGGGTTTTCCAGTGACGTGTACTGTTGACCCCGCCCCCCTCTGATGCAATGGGAAACCTGCCCCCCTGTCGCCATCAACATGGGCCCACGAAAAAAAAAAAAAAAATAATAATTTTTCATTGCTGCCTTTTTTTTTTACATTCAGCCATCAGTGGGGAACCCCTGCTGACAGCTAATGACTCATCGGTTGTTAAGGACGCAGTGGCCACTCGCTCCTTAAAGTAAATTCGACCCCAGCACTAAAATCCCTGCAGACATCCACAATCTAACACTAATCTATCTAGCCCTGTAAAGAAGAAATCAGTATAAATACCTTTTAGATTGTGGATGTCTGTAGATGCAGGGATTTTAGTGTACGACTGGACTTCTACTTTAGCAACCGTGTTGTTTAGAAAAAAGAAACTGCGCTAAGATCGATAAAGGCAATCTGGTGCAAACACAAGAAATACCTGGAGCTCAATTGGAAGCAGCAACTTTTCTGTAAACATCAAAACCAGTGAACAAGTGAAATAGAAAAATTAAGTTGCGCTATACCTAAATCATAAACCCTGTGTATGGGTGCTATATGATAAATAAAATAAAAAAATCACATAAATGACCCTAAATTCAAAGTGATATTGAATACATATAATAAAATAAAAAGGTCACCCCCGCTATCCATCCTCGCAAATATTCCCCCAGTCCCATCTGTCTCAGTACCTCAAACATAAAGTCCCAACTCACCCTATCAAACGCCCTCTCCGTGTCAGTACTAAGAAAAATAGAGGGTGTTTTTGTATCGTTGGCCCAGTGGACCAGGTTGAGTACCTTAATAGTATTATCCCTGGCCTCCCGGGTAGGGACACACCCAACCTGGTCCAAGTGTACCAGTTGATTCAACAATGGCTGAAGTCTGGATGCTAACAGTTTAGTAAAAAGTTTTGGATCTATATTCAACAATGAGATTGGGCGGTAGCTCCCGCACTCCGCCGGGTCTCTCCCTTCTTTCGGAATAACCAAAATATGTGCCGTAAGTGCATCCGACGGGAAGGCGGCAGACCGGCCAATCTCATTGAACACTTTCTTCATATGTACCCCAGTATAGGAAAGAAATGTTTATAATATTGGATGGTAAACCCATCTGGGCCTGGGGCCTTCCCCTGTTTGACTGATTTCATTGCTGCTTTTAGCTCTTCTATTGAGATAGGTTTTTTCCATATTGTCCCGTTCTGGTGATGACAACCTAAGAAGATGTGTTGAGGAAAAGTATTCTTCCAACTTAACCCGGGGTACCGGCACAGGGGCCAAGTTATAGAGGGAGGAGTAGTATTCTCTGAATTTTTGTACTATGTCTCATGGGAGTGAAATTAGTTGTCCATTTACCCCCTTTATATGGGGCACGTATACTGTCTTCCCCTTCTCTTTAAGCTTCCCTGACAGAACTTTACTACATTTATCTCCTAATTCATAGGTTACTTTCCTCCCTACCTGTATTGCTGCTTTCGCTTTATACCCAAGTAGGTCTGTTAATTGTCTCCTCCGATGCGCCAACTCTTTCCCTATTAGTGGTGTCTATACTCTCTTATGTTGGACCTCCAGTGTCTGAATTTCTTCTATCAGTTTAACTACCTGCATTTCTCGTACTTTCTTTAGTCGGGATCCGTGTTTTATCAGCACTCCTCTCATTACTACCTTATGCGCTTCCCATACCATGCCCGGGTCACTCCCCGGGGCGTCGTTCGCCTGAAAATATGCTTCCATTTCCTTTGCTACATCCTCCCGAATTTTGGGAACCTGCAGCAAGCTTTCGTTTAGACGCCAACGGCGCCCCGGGGTAGCAGCCCCGCCTGATATGGAGATACAAAGTGTCACTGGTGCATGATCTGACCATGTTATATTCCCAATGATTACATCATATACCGCTGCCAGTAAGTAGTGTGGCACCAGAAAAAGGTCTATGCGGGAGTACAGTTGATGCGGATTGGAAAAAAATGTGTAGTCTTTCTCACCTCCATGTAATAATCTCCAAGCATCCACCAAATTCCCCTCCTGGTGCCCGCTGGTATGGAAGAGAACCCTGATGATGTATCCAATTTGAGATCAAATGGTATGTTAAGGTCTTCTCCCAGAGTCATTTTCCCTTCTGCAAATTTAGCCAGTGTGGACAGGGTTTTGCTCAAAAAAATGTCTTGGTGCATATTTGGTGTGCATACGTGGCCAGTGTCACCTTCACGCCCCCAATGCAACCTTTTAAAAATAAAAAACGTCCATCTCCGTCTACCCATTTGTCCAACAGAGACCATGCAATTTGATTAGAAATTAAAATAGACACCCCTTTAGATTTTGATTTGGATTGTGTGCATGGTAGGTACATGGGAAGAATCTGTTCTGTAGGTATGGGAGTCCGCCTGTCTTAAAATGAGTCTCCTGTACAAATGCCACATCTGTGCGAGTTCGTTTAAGCTCATTAAGTAACATTTTCCTTTTTTCCGGGACATTAAGTCCTTTAGCATTTATAGTAGTGTAGCGGGGTATTCCCCTTTAAGACAGAGAGACAAGAAGTTCCTCTGTCAACCCTATGCAACCGCATTGAATCTAGAATGTTTTGCAGACCTAAAAAATGTCTTTGGGGACCAAAGATTCAAAGTGGGGGGAGTGTGTAGCGGGGTATTCCCCTTTAAGACAGAGAGACAAGAAGTTCCAGGTGAGAGGTGAGTCAGGAGGAAGTAAAGAGACATTACTGGAAGTGAAAGCAGAGGAGAGAGAGACTACATCTCCCAGTACATCTTGCAGCACCCAGGGTACATTGCTCCAGAACAGAGACTGCTGGGGCAGACTTTATAAAGGGGAGGTGGAGTTTGTTCGGTCTCTTTGGACACCCCTCTCCTAGCAAGAGGATCTCTGTGCTGAACTGCTGTGTGCACAAGGCCTGAAGCCTGGGCCTTGTGCTCCTTTCCAAAGAGCCCCTCTGCCAGCCTAGCAGAACCTTAGAGACATCTTCTCATCCTTGCTGCAGTACACCAGAAGGATTAAAGACTTGGATGTCGGTGGATTCCTGTTCCTAGATGAATCGATGGAGGAAACGGACTTGGACTTTTCCGGGTGGTGAGAGCTGTTTAAAGACAGATACTTTATCTTTACTATTCGTTGGGATTACAAAGTTGTTCTTCAAGTGCACCACCGAAAGATTGCTAGCGAATATTGTTTCACTGAACTTCCATTTAGATCAGTCAGGCCTGACTGCATAGGTAGACATTGCTGGGTGTTAGTCTACCCCTGAGGGGAAGTAGCTGTAAAAGGGCAGCGCTAGAGTTGCACAGCAATACTTAATTATTCTGATTACTCTGTTTATCTTTATTACTGTTTATTGCAGGGATCTGCAACTTGTTATACTGTTTATTACTTGCCCATTAGCCTCAGTAAAATATCTGGGTCAAGTACATTGGTGTCAGTTTCACTTACTTTAATAGAAGTTTTAAAGTATATCACTGTGTGTGTTTGCCATAGGACTGTGTCACCTAGAGTTGCGGTCACGCGGTCCTATCTCCCCTTACTAGCTGTGCCAGTAGGGGGTTGGCGGAGCTGTCTTCAGGGCCCAACTAAATCTGCGGCCTTCTTAGTTGGAGGTATCGCTACAGTAGTTACCCTTATTCCCTCCATCTTGGGAGAGGAGACCTGGAGACGGAGAGTAATAAACAGAAAAAAAAAATACCCCTCCCCCCTTTAAACCTCCCTTCCCCCTATATTGCAACAAAGTCCCACCCCCCCTTCCCCAGCCCCTAAGGAGAGGCACCCACTGCGGGACCTCACAACTTACAGTTCCCATGGGTGCAGGCCTAATTGGGGGTTTGACTTGAAGATACCGAGGTGCTCTCCTCCAATTTACCTCCACCCCACTTGCCCCCAGACTCTCCCTTCCCCAATCCCGTTTACCCAGCCCCTTCCATTTCATAGGAGAATATTAATTCCAGAGTTTCCTTTACTCGCATGGAATCACATAATTCAGTAAATTACAATTCAGCTACATTACATTTCCCAAGAGTATTCTGTGCACTACTTCTAATATGGTGGGGTGCAGTCGCGGACCCCTCCGTGATGAGTGGTCCGGAAACTGCACCTCCTCCAACTGTTTGCAAATCACCCAATAATGGAACTACTTGTGTACCTACCCACATTTCACCCCCCAGATCCCCCCCAGCCCCCAGTCACAGTGTCATTGATTGCAGTGATCATTTATTTACTGATCACTGCATTTAGTGTCATCTGTGACAGTAAAAAGTTGCAGAGCAGTTAGGTTTAGGTCCCTTTAGGTCCAGGGTAGCCCCCTAACCCCCCCTAATAAAAGTTTAACCCCTTGATCGCCCCCCAGGTAACCCTTTCACCCCCTATCGCCAGTGTCACTAAGCAATCGTTTTTCTGATCGCTGTATTAGTGTCGCTGGTGTCACTAGGTAGCCAGTTATTTTTTTAGGTTCGCCGCCAGGTTTTTATAGCGTCAGGTACCCCCATATACAACCTAATAAAGGTTTTAACCCCCTGATTGCCCCTAGAGTTAACCCTTTCACCAGTGATCACCGTATAAGTGTCACTGGTGACACTGGTTAGCCAGTTAGTTATTTAGGTTACCCGACAGGTTTTTATATAGCGTCAGGTACCCCCATATATTACCCAATAAAGGTTTTAACCCCCTGATTGCCCCTAGTTAACCCTTTCACTAGTGATCACCGTATAAGTGTTACAGGTGATGCTGGTTTGTTAGTTTGCTGCTTTTTATAGCATCAGGGCACCCGCCGTATATAACCCAATAAAGGTTTAACCCCCTAATCGCCCGGAGGGTGATATCAATTAGGTTTTAGCGTCAGTTAGGGTCTGCGTCGCCCCAGGCAGCATCAGGTTAGTGCCAGTAATGCCCACGCGCAAAGCATACACCTCTCTTAGTGGTATAGTATCTGATCAAATCTATACTAGCGTCCCCAGCAGTTTAGAGTTCGCAAAAATGCAGTGTTAGCGGGATCAGCCCAGATACCTGCTAGCACCTGCGTTTTGCCATCCAGCCCAGCCCACCCAAGTGCAGTATTGATCGATCACTGTCACTTGTGTAGCGGGGTCCTCAATTTAGTGGGATACACCTGGGGGTAGTGTGACCCAGGTGTGTAATTATGTTAGGGTTCAGACCCCTTTTTGTTATTCGTGGAGGATTGGGTGGTGCGATATTCTCCTTGACCAGTGGGTGTCAGTGTACCTATTGGCTCAGGGTAGAATCACTACCACAGTGCTACCCTTTTGTTTCCCTTCTGCAGGAGATTCATCGATCAAGACTGCTGAGAGTGGGGTGGTTTTTGATTAGGAATGGGAGGGATTGTAAATGTGTACAAAGCAGAAGTTTTATATGAGAGTTTATCGTTTTATATTTCCCTTTTCCGTTGAACAGGTCTTGGCATGTACAGTATTCAAAGTTTGGGGACAGCCTCTGGGGTTCACTCCATGTCACCACGTTAATGGGAGACATGGGTGTGCACCTGACGCTGGGGACCAGCGTCAAATCACAAGGGGGAGTGTGTAGCGGGGTCCTCAATTTAGTGGGATACACCTGGGGGTAGTGTGACCCAGGTGTGTAATTATGTTAGGGTTCAGACCCCTTTTTGTTATTCGTGGAGGATTGGGTGGTGCGATATTCTCCTTGACCAGTGGGTGTCAGTGTACCTACTGGCTCAGGGTAGAATCACTACCACAGTGCTACCCTTTTTGTCCCTTTCCGGAGATGGTACGGCTGGGGTGGGGAACCCGCCGTGGTGTCGATGGGGAGGAGATAAAAGGGGGAGACGCCCTCGCCACGAGGTCTCTCTTCGGGGATCATCTCTTCACGCACCCAGGCACCTTAGGCCTGGGTGCGGGCGGTTCAAGGTTCCGGCCTAGGCGCCCAAGGCCTGGTCGGAACGAAGATGGAGTCCATCCCGGGCACCTTCAGCCTGGGGTGAGGTACTATTAAGGAGGCCTGGGACCCGGTGACTCCGACTGGGTCCCGCAAGGGTGAAGTTGCTCCAGGGCGCCCCTTGCGAGGGGACCCGCATCTGAGGTGAGGAGGCTGGGGGGGGTCACCCGTCCGAAGACCCGGTGTAGCGTCAACCCGGTGACGGATGGGCCTTCAGTAACTCCCTTGGAGGACATCTTCCCCTGATATGGGCTTCAGCGCAGCGGAGGAGCTCTAGTCAAGACTCCTGCAACCCCTGGTCATAGCACAGGGAGTGTAGGGACTAGGAACCTGTACAGTGCCTCGACCTGCTCCCCCATCGTATCACGCCGTTGCATTTGACTGTATGTGGAGATACGCAATAAACCTGAGTTTGAACTTTGATGGGTGTATGGACTCTGTTAATGGGAGCAAAGGGAGATTCTGACACGGAAGGACTGACCCTCATAACCAGCACACATTTGACCCGAGGAAAAGATTGGTACTGGCCTTCACCTCACCCACAGCCATGGGGAGGACATGGGCCGTAGCGCACCTCACTCTGTCGCGTGACATACCCCTAGCTAAAGAGGACGGGGTGAGGCCGCTACACTTACAAAACACAAAACACATAACTGCAGCATTCGCAGAGACAGGCCTGATCCCTGCGATCGCTAACAGTTTTTTTTGGTATCGCTTTATAAATTTGCTGACAGTCAGGTGCTTTTTTTACCTGTGAATCCTTACTAGTGTACCACAAAATTTAGAGCCCAAAATGGCAAATCGAAGGTACACTAGTAAAGAGGCCTATGAGATTCTGAGCATGACAGATAGTGAAGAGGAGGTCACGCATCTGTCAGATTCCGGCTCAGAATACAACCCTGTAGAAGACAGTGGCTCCATGTCAGATAGCTCTGACGACGAAGATTAGGTCCCTGCTAAGATCAGGCATACCCAATCCCGATCTTCTGATGTTGTTGAGGAGCAAGAACCGCAGGGCTCTCGTATTATGGAGTAGAGAAGTACTAGCGCCGCTATTCCTTCTGGTAAACTGGCAAGCACCAGCAGCCTAGTACACCCTGGATGTACATCCAGGACTGTAGTAACAGTTGGTGACATGGCGAGTCCAATAAGTGCAGTTCAAGCTGGCGAGCACAAGTTGTGTCCCGCTGCCACCAAGAAGACAAAGGCAGGCCCATCGTGCCCATAGTGCCCTTCCTGCAGAATTTGCCTATTCAAATTGGGTGCCCAACACTTCTGCAGAACCCGTACTTCCCCCATTCACTGGCCAACCCGGTATTCAGGTGGAAACAGCTGATTTTACGCCACTTTGTTATTATTCGCTGTTTTTCACGTAAGATCTCTATAGATCTATTGTGGACCAGAGTAAATTTATACGCTGGTCAATTCATCGCCGCTAATCCCCAGTTGCCTTCCATTGCCAGAGATTGGAAACCAATTACGGTTTCCGAATTTAAAACCTTTCTGGGTCTTTCCCTCAACATGGGCACACATAAATTCTCATCATTGCGCGCCTATTGGTCCACGCGCCCAATTGACCATATGCCCGTGTTCTCTGCCTCCATGTCCAGGAAACGATACGAGCAGATCTTGCGGTTCATGCACTTCAACGACAATTAACTTTGTCGTCCACGTGGAGACCCTGAATACAATCGGCTCTACAAAATTCGGTCCCTCATAAACCACTTCAGCGAACGTTTTGCAGCCTTGTTTACTCCCGATCAAGTTGTCTGCGTGCAGTCCCTGATTAAATTTTCTGGCCGCTTGTCTTTCAAACAGTACCTTCCCAGCAAGCGTGCCATATATAGGGTCAAGCTCTATAAGTTCTGTGACAGGGCAACAGGCTATGTATGGAGCTTTATGGTTTATGAGGGAAAAGAAAGTCACGTAGAGTCGGAGAACTGCCCAGATTACATAGGGAGCGCTGGCAAGATAGTGTGGAACTTGGTGACACCCTTATTCGGAAAGGGGTACCACTTGTATGTAGACAATTATTACACGAGCGTGCCACTGTTTAGTCACTTGTTTGATCATCAGATTGGAGCATTAGGCACCGTGCGACCTAATCGCCGGGGCTTTCCCCAGGGGCTTGTAGATTCTCGTCTTAGGCTGGGGGAGAGAGCCTGCTTGAAGTGTAATAATTTGCTCGCTGTGAAGTGGAGGGATAATAAGAATGTTTTCCTTCTTACCTCCCTTCACGCAGACACAACAGTCCAAATTCGTACGGCGCCTGGTGTTGTGGAGAAACCCCTCTGTGTCCATGAATATAACCAAAATATGGGAGGGGTGGACCTCAACGACCAGTTGGTGGCGCAGTATTACATTTCCCGTAAGGCGAGACGCTGGTACAAAAAAAGTGTCTATCCTTATTTCAATTGGCTTTGCTGAACGCTCATGTGCTATACAGAGCTTCAGGCAGGACTTTATCCTTCCTTAAATTCGAGGATGAGATAGTCACAGAACTCCTGTATCCAGGCGGTTCTGCACCTCACCATCCCCAACCAAATGCAGTAAGCCGGCTGCATGAGAGGCATTTTCCGTATGTCCTCGAGAGTACCCCTACCCAACGAGCCCCCCAAAGAAGATGTTGTGTCTGTAGCAAGCGCGGATTTAGGCATGACACCCATTATTATTGTCCACGCTGTCCTGACGATCCTGGTCTTTGCATTGGTAAATGTTTTGAACGCTTACACACACTAGTGAAGTTTTAGCGTAGGGTACAGCAATGCACAGGATAGGACACACTTACACAGGGTCTCCCAAGATGCCATCGCATTTTGAGAGACCCGAACCGTTACAGTTGTTACAGTTACAAAAAAATATATTAAAAAAATTAATAAAAAAAAAGTTGTTTTATTGTTCTCTCTCTCTCTCTCTCTCTCTCTCTCTCTCTATTTTCTCTCTATTGTTCTGCTCTTTTTTACTGTATTCTATTCTGCAATGTTTTATCATGCTTGCTTTTCAGGTATGTAATTTTTTGTTTTCAGGTGCACCATTTAGCTGCAGCGCAGATTCATTTATCTTGACAGCAACAGCGTTTGCTCCCACGATACATAAAGCCGTGACACAGTGCTGTAGGAGGTGATTTCACCACCACAGTTAAAAAAAAGAGCATATATGCCGAAGCATGGGGGACAGCAGGGGCGGAGGAGCGATTTTGCTCCTAATGCCACGTACATACGGTCGAAATTCCGACGGAGGCTTGCCCGTGGAAAAGTCTGACCGTGTGTACGCGGCATAACTTTTTTGCGGGAGGATGCCCCCATGCTTCGGCATATACAAATGGTGCATGTATGCCCATCATTAGAAGTGGGTGGATGAAGGGAGGTATTCTAATGGTGGGCATACCCACCGATCAATCTCTTTTTTTTGTTCAGCCAACATGTCCAACAAGGACCAGCAACGTACTGGTATGTTGTTGGACTTTGAATGGTTATACCAGAATGATGCCTGCGGGTTTAGGTATCATCTTGGTATCATTCTTTTCAGCCAGCAGTCGACTTTCATGTAAAAGCATTTCTAGCAGATAATTAGCCTCTAGGCTGCTTTTACTAGCAGTGGGAGGGAATGTCCCTCCCCCCCCGGATATAAACAGCGCCATTGGGAAAGTGGGAAAGCATTTTATCACACCGATCTTGGGGTGGTCAGATGCTTTGAGGGCAGAGGAAAAATCTAGGGTCTAATAGCAACCAATTTTTTCTAAAAAATAGTACCTGTCACTACCTATTGCTATCATAGGGGATATTTACATTCCCTGAGATAATAAAAATGGTAAAAAAATAATAAAAATGGAAGGAACAGTTTAAAAATAAAATAAAAAAGCAAAATAAATAATAATAATAATAAAAAAGCACCCCTGTCCCCCCCACTCTTGCGCAAAGGCGAACGCAAGCGTTGGTCTGGCGTCATATGTAAACAGCAATTGCACCATGCATGTGAGGTATCACAGCGAAGGTCAGATCGAGGGCAGTAATTTTAGCAGTAGACCTTCTCTGTAAATCTAATGTGGTAACCTGTAAAGGCTTTTAAAAATGTATGTAGTTTGTCGCGTTTGTGCGCAATTTTAAAGCATGTCGTGTTTGGTATCCATGTACTTGGCCTAAGATCATCTTACTGTGTGGAAAAAAATGCAACACCCACCATTTTAATCTGTAGGGCTTTTGCTTTATAAAAATAAATGTTTGGGGGTTCAACGTAATTTTCCTGCAAATTTTTTTTTATGTTTTCATGTAAACAAAAAGTGTCAGAAAGGGCTTTGTCTTCAAGTGGTTAGAAGAGTGGATGATGTGTGACATAAGCTTCTTAATGTTGTGCATAAAATGCAAGGACAGTTCAAGACCCCCCCCCCCCCAAATGACCCCATTTTGGAAAGTAGACACCCCAAGCTATTTGCTATTGCTATTTGCTGAGCGGCATGTCGAGTCATACAAGGATTCCGTTCCCAGTAGAATCCTTATACGGGGAAACATGTAGGGTGGAGCTACAAGTCTCTGACGTCATCACGATCCAGCCAGCTGGTGCTAACCGGGGCTGTTTTTGAAAAATTGTCTCTGTTCCATGGATGTCAGTGTTTTCTGAAGCCTGTGCAATAAATATTTTTTATGAAGAAATACTGCACCATGAGGATTCTTTCTTCTTCCTTCTCTTTGGTAATTGACTGCTGACTTCTGGATGCTAATCTCTGCTTGCTGTATGTGGAAAACGTGAGTTATATAATACACAATACTCACCTCACGGCAAATGAAAGATTACTGAAGTGTCTGCAGTCTGTGGGATTCAGCTTTATATTGACCGCCTCCGGAATTTTTAATCTATCCATGTGTGGTGAACACCGAGGATAGATCGTTGACGGCAGATCGGCCTAATCCTGAGCCCAATATCATCTTATATCTGGTAAGCAAGCGTTTACATGTTATAAGTTTTATTTGTTTTCATTATTTAAATTTTCACACTTTTTTGTTTCACATTTTTTTTGTTTCACTTATATTCCAATTTGGTGATATCGTTGGGATATCAGTTGGAATTCCATAGTCACACTGATTTTTCACCGATATCAATCTGGTTGATTTGCGCTTTTTTTAATTAATTTTTTCCATATGTTTTGGGTCTTTTTCAGGCTAATTGAATAGCAGCACCCACCCGTCAGGGTGAAGGTCATATTGTTCACCACCCTCTCACATATTTAGAGTATCACACTCACCTTGTGTTTTAAAACACTTAAAATTTTCTCACTGTTATAGGCAGCGCTGGATTTTTTCCCATTTACTATAAAACCCTGATATTAAAAAGGGACTATATATAGGAGACAGAAACTACAAAATATCTGCTTTTGCAGATGACTTGTTGTTCTTTATATCTAGCCCCCAAGTTTCATTGCCAAATTTGATGAAAGAGAGACGAATACGGGGCGCTAGCAAATCTAAAAATTAACTATGCCAAATCAGAGGCAATGGGGGTGGCACTTCCATTGGCAGTGCATCAAATTATACAACCCAATTTTAAATTTAAATGGGTAAGATCAGCCCTAAAATACCTAGGGATATTTATACCATCGAGACTAGAAAAGACTCTTGCGGTAAATTTCCCCCCCGCTGGTGAGGACAGTTAGCTTCCTGATGGAGACGTGGCAGCAGGGATTTCATTCATGGTTTGGTCGGTGTAATAGCATCAAAATGAGCGTACTACCAAAATTCCTGTACCAAGCAATACCCATACAAATCCCTGCTGCCTTTTTCTATCAGGTAAATACGCTTTTCACCAATTTTATCTGGGCCAATAAATGACCGAGGATCAGTAGAGGGCGTATGACCCTGCCTAAGTGCTACGGAGGGCTGGCCGTTCCAGATATAATTAAATACCATCAAGCGGCGCACCTGAGTAGGGTCATAGATTGGTGTAGAAACATTGAATTAAAAAT
Source organism: Rana muscosa (assembly GCA_029206835.1). Lineage (NCBI taxonomy): Eukaryota > Metazoa > Chordata > Amphibia > Anura > Ranidae > Rana > Rana muscosa. The sequence goes on from CM055121.1 coordinate 318,938,633, forward strand.
CTTGGTAGAACTGGAACAGGAGGTTAGCCAGGTCCCCTTGAGAAGGGCACCATGGTGCTATGCAAAACTACCAGACCCACTTAAAAAACATCTCATTATAGGCTCAACATTAGCTATAAGCTCTAAAATTTGTCAGAATGTTAAATATTCATCGGTGCAAGCTCCATTATACCCAATATTGGGGAACCTAAGTTTTCAGACAGGGTTGGAGGAAGGGGCCTATCCGAAACTCAGAGAAAGAGGATATACGCAGGTCCCACACTTCTTGTACTCTGACTCTTGGCCTACAGTTGCCTCTTTGACGCAACTGGGAGGCCGATTCGAAGTAAAATACTGGCCGGCCCTACAACTCTGCCATTTTCTAACTTCATTAGGCCCAACGAGAAGCTTTAGAAGGAAATTGACACAATTTGAAAAATATTGTGAAGAGATGGAACCTCCCACTAGAACAATAGCCAAGCTTGATAGGTTCTTGATGGCACCCCCAGATAACTATGAGATGGCAGTAATGATAAAAATAGGATTTTTGTACTCACCGTAAAATCCGTTTCTGACGTCCATGGACTGACACAGCTGGATACTGTAAACGTGTGGGTATATGTCCCTGCTCGCAGGAGAAGATCTAGGCAGAATGTTAGAAACATACATTCTAGAACAAACCAGAGCTGAACAGCCCCGCCCAGGGGGGAGGTCCCTCCGGACATTACCCTCCCACCTGCAGCTAGCAGCCTCAGTTCGTAACAAAGCAGTACAAACCTTAAAAGGAAGGGTGGGTGCTGTGTCAGTCCATGGACGTCAGAGAAACGGATTTTACGGTGAGTAAAAAAATCCTATTTTCTCTTATTGTCCATGGACTGACACAGCTGGATACTGTAAACGTGTGGGACGTCCCAAAGCAGTATCAAAAGGGTGGGAGCAGTAGCCCGCAACCGGAAAGGGAGGCGCCCGCCCCTTAAGGGCAAAGGCCTGCATGACGGTCTGCCTGATCCACCTAAAGACGGTGGCAGACGTCACCGCTGGGCCCTGTTTTGGACCAGACACATACAGTGAGTCAGACTTCTGAATGGAAACAGTAGCAGACAGGTACACCCGTAAGGCTTGTACCCATCTTAATGTATGAAGCGCAAACTCTCAGGGATGCGATGGGTGAGGACACAAGGACGGAAGAACAATGTCCTCCTTAAGGTGAAAGGCCGAGACCATCTTTTGAAAAGGACGGTCGTGGGCGCAACACCGCCATATCCTTATGGAGGACCAAGTAAGGCGACTTGCAGGACAAGGCCGTCAACTCAGACAACCGTCTAACCAAAGTAATGTCCCAGAAGGTGGCCTTCTTAGTGGCCAAGGTCAATAAAGGAATCTCTCTGATATTCTCAAAGGAATGTTCTTGGAGAACCGAGATGCATCAAATTCAGATCCCAAGTAGGGAGAGAAGGCTTGACAGGGGGGATCACATGGCAAACCCCCTGCACAAAAAGTGCTAATCAAGGAATGGCCCGGTAGCGGACGTTGAAAAAGACAGCCCGGGCCGAAATCCGACCCTCAATGGTATGCAAGGCCAGCTTTTGGGTCACACCACACTGTAAGAACAGCAAAATCCTGGGAACGGAATGTGTCCGAGGATGCCAATCAAGTTCCTCGCACATAGCGATGCAAGTCTTCCAGGTACGGTGATATATCTTTCTGGAGGAAGATTCCCGTGCCAACAACATAGATGAGATGACCGAATCTGAGAGACCTCGGGCCTTCAGCACCTGGCTTTAAACAGCCATGTCATTAAAGCCAAGGACTGTAAAGCAGGATGAAGTATGGGATCATGAGACAGAAGGTCCACCCCAATAGGCAGTCGCCAAGGAACATCTGCGACTAGCCAAAGTAGATCCAATGTCGCCGTTCTGGAGCAATGAGGATCACCGGAATGGCCTCAGCCCCTACTCTGCGAAGCAGGCGAGGCAACAACAGTAGCGGAGGGTACGTTTATATCAGGCAATACTGCCCCCACGGGCTACCAACACGTCTGACGCGTCTGCCCAGGGGTCCCTGGACCTGGCCACGATCTTGACACCTTGCGAGTGAGTCGAGAGGCCATATGGTCCACATCCGGTGCCCCACCTCTGGTAAAGGAGGTGGAAACACTTCCAGATGCAAGGACCCTTCCCCTGCAATGCACACGGCCGACAGGACCGTCCTGCAGCGAGATGTATGAAAATCCCAAAGAGACTCCGCAATGTATTGGAGAAGAGAGGCCCCGGTGTACAGGGTGCCTCAACTGTTGGCCAATAAAGGCAGCTTGACAGAGCTTCCCTAGAGACTCGGTCAGAGGACCAGTACCTCAGCCTCCACAGGTGGCGCAAACCCACCCCGGCACAGAGACCCTAAAGGCTAAAGCAGTTGCAGTGCACCTGCTAGTCGACTGATAGATGAAGCAGAGGCTTTTGCCCAGTCATTGTGCTACAGAAACGCCAGAGACGCAGCCACTAAACGGGCATAACACTAACCTCAGCCTGGCGAACACAGTCCAAGCCAGCGCTTCTGATCACCACTGAAAGCAGGTGGAAAGTGGTAGCCCTGATACCAGGGATCCTTATGACAATGCTCCATCCAGCAGCTACCCCATGGATAAGTGCTGATTGTACAAACACATAGTTTATACTGTGTATTGCGTCAAACGCACAAATAGAGTGTGGGAGGAAACCCACCCAGCCACAAAGAGCATAATACAACCACATACAGCGTATGTAGTTTAGTATGTGTGGATAAACCTATTAAACACGTTTTTACTGTGCCAGTGACGAAGGCGCGCACATCATCGGGGCTTGGACGGAAACCAGCCACGCAGATTGCGTACACAACCGTGTAGGTATGTAAGCCTGCGAATAAACAAATTGCACATGTTTATACTGTGCATAGCGCTGAAAATGCGCACACCATTAGAGCGCGGGGGAGAAACCGGAGCACCCGGATGAAACCCACGCAGACTGCATACGCATACCGTGTAGGTACTATAGTATGTGTGACAAACATTTTGCACAAGCCTATGTGTGCATAGCACCGAAGGCGCGCACACCGTTGGCGCGTGGGAGGAACTGAAGTAGCCCACGCATACCCAGAGAATGCAATACCTACAACTACTGTGAATGTATTTAGTGTTGTGTATAAACATAATGTGTATGCTTACACCGTGTATTGCACCAAAGGCACGCATGTCATGTAGCGTGGGCGGAAACCCGGAGGAAACCCACACAGACTGCACAGACATACCGGGTAGGTATGTTAGTATGTGGATATCAGATCGCACAAATTTAGGCTGTGCATAGCGCCGAAAGCACCCATACCAATGGAGTGTGGGAGGGAACCGCAGTACCCGGAGGAAACCCACACAGACTGCATACACATACCGTGTAGGTATTATAGCATGCGTGATAAACATTGAACATGTTTAACTGTGCAGAGGGCCAAAGGCGCACATACCGTCAGTGCTTGGGAGGAAACCGGAACACCCGGAAGAAACCCACGCAGACAGCACACAGATACCGTGTAGGAATGATAGCATGTGAATAAACATATTGCACATGTTTATGCTGTGCATTGCCATTGGAGCGTGGGGGGAAACCGGAGTACCTGGAGGAACCCCACGCAAACAGTATACCCATACTGTAAACATGTATAGTATGTGCAATAAACATATTGAACATGTCTATACTGTGCAGAGAGCCGAAGCGCACATACCATGAGAGCGCGGGAGGACACCGGAGCCCCCGGCGGAAACCCGCGCCGACCCAGAGAGTATAATACATACATATACTGTGAATGTATCTAGAGTCGTGCATAAACATATTGTATACGTTTATATCATGTATGGCACTGAAACACAGCATTGGAACGTAGGGGGGACACCCACGCAGCCACAGAGACCAATAACACATACATACACTGTGAATGTATGCAGTGTAGAGGTATAGGATGAGTTTAAATTATGGCACAGAGGCGCATAATCTTCTCTGTATCATTCCAACCTGCTTGACTGTGCTGCCGAAGCAGCATGCAGATAACAGGTAACCTCTGATCCTCAGACCGTGTGTCTGTCAGAGTTTAGAGCGTTCCCCAGGAAATGGCGGGAAACCACAGGTGCAGAGACCCTGTTGTTGCCTCAGGACATCACACAGAAGGCTCACAGGGACTAGAGACATAAATGAATAATGTCCCCCCCCCCACCATGCTGCACCGACCAGGGGGAGGGAAACACTGAGTACCACTGTATCATCCATGCTGCTCTTGACGCAGCGTGTGAGGAAAAAACAGTGAGGAAGCTGTGTAAAAGAAAGGCTTGAGGGAACCAAGGGAAACCACATCCTCCTAAGGTACCTCAGCCACAGCACCCTGCTTGAGAGTGTTCCTCACATCATCAATGAGTTCACTTACAAGCGCCCTGTCATTCACCGACACAGAACTGGAGTCTTCCTCACAAGGGAATGTCCTGTTCATAAACATTAAAATATTCAGAGCTCATGAGGCGCATGCGCGAGAGTTCGAGATGGCAGCCTGAACTCGGGGCTCCGCGCCATACCGAACCAGCAGCGCCCACAGCACCCGCTCCCGCCACGCACAGACACCGGAGAACAGGGAATCGATCCCCCGCGACACCCGTGCTCGCCCTCGTATGCGCCGATCAGGCACCAGACGGCAATTCGCCGCCTCCACACTTTCCGGGTGTACCAAGATGGCTGCAGCGGCTGCTGCGGCCTCACAGATTCACACAGCCACTGAGGGGACGCCGGAATACAGGCAAGTCCTGGCCCCCACTCTCCTTACCTATACCCCTGAGATGCAGGGATACAGTCAGCAGCCCATGACACCCTCTCCAGCCTCCACAGAATCCCTCCTGAGACACTCTTTTGGGGCACAGGCTTACTCTCCTGCTGGGCCTGCAGATTCTCCTCACAAAGGATTCTCTCCCCATGGCGCAGATCAATCCTTTAATGCAGCAGACTTGTACCTCAAATTCTTTACTCTTCTAGAGACAGGTCTAGCCTCCACGGCTGCTAAAATCACGGGGGACATTAAAGCAGACCTCCAAAATATAGGGACCAGGATGGACGCCATAGAAACTAAGCTGGATCAGACTGCAGCTGCCTCTCACCAGAACTCTGATCTTATTCAGACCTTACATGAACAACTGGACACAGCTTTCTCCTCATAGATGACCTCGAGAACAGGTCCAGGAGATATAATTTCAGAATTAGAGGTCTCCCGGAATCAATTATCGATGTTGAGTCTGCCACGCAAGAACTTATGAGGTCCCTGATCCCAAACATCCCTACACCCCGCCTGGAGCTGGACAGAGCACATAGAGCGCTGGGACCCCCCAGGTAAGATGGCTCCCCCAGGGACATTATTGTAAAACCCCACTACTATGCTGTCAAGGAGGCGGTCATGACACAGACCCGCTCAATGCCTCAAGTGATCTGCCAGGGGCACCCGGTGCAAATTTTTGCGGATCTCTCTTCTTCCACCATACAGCGCAGACATACCCTAAAACCGCTACTGACTGCTTTGACACAGAGGGAGGTCAAATACAGATGGGCCTTCCCCTTTGCTGTGAAGTTCACCTACAAAGGCCGAGACCATGCCTTCTCCAACTTCGCCATGGGAGAAAAGTTGCTTCTCAGCCTGAAGATCATTTCCCAAGAGTCGGACATGGAGACGTCGTCTTCAGGATCAAACAAACGCCCGCCTCCCACAAGCCCGCTGGATCCTCTCTGGAACAAACCCAAGGCCAGAAGATCGTCGCATAAAGGTCCTACATGAGACTCTGAATGTCACGTGGTTTGGGTCCGACGTATACTGATGCACCCGCATTGGACTTTTCTCTTCTCCTAAGAGGCTGACTCTCATACTACCCCGGGAATCGTTTTCTCCGGTGTTCTTTCTTTGCTTGTTAACAAATTGTTTTATTTGTTGTTTCTCCCCTCCTGTGTCTAGAGATGGATTTCCTAACTACACCTCCCCCATCTGGGGGGCAAGGGTGATACTATAGCCACTTAACCGAAGTAAATGTGCTTTACTCCATCTCATAAGTGGTTGCGGATTGGAGGTTCCCTCCCCCTCCCTCCTGCCCATGCGGGTGGAGTGGGGGGTGCCTCTGACTGCTCATACTCAGGTAGTTGCTTAAATGCTACTGTCCGTTTTTAGGTTCACGTTGCTTTAGGAGCATAGTTGTTCGATTTTACAGGGCGCCCTGGTTTGGGGTGGCTCCCATGTGCCTCCTCCTATCCCTTGAACCCCAGTTGGTCTCCAGGGGATAGGATCTCCAAGGCTTTTAGCCGGGAGATTTGGACTTCCTACTTTTATCTCACGATTTTTAGTGAGATGACCCTTAGGAACTTTTCTCTCCCGCCGGGATTGTTCTCCCGTGCGGGGGGAACCTTTCTCCTGTTCTGTCTTTTCTAACTTCCTTTCTATCTCCTTTCTATTTTGAGCATCACCTGACATTTTTGTTTCTTTTAGACACTACCACCTGTAAGCCTCTCAAGTCCGCAAGTTCCCAGAAGTTCGGTACCGGCGGTCCAGTCGTCGCTCTGGAGTGGCAGGAGGTCCCAGCGGTAGGTGGCGGTAGACATCGCAGCGCTTATCCCCTCGGGGTCCATGGCTGACCACACTCACACGGCCTTAAAGGTCGCTACACACAATGTCCAGGGCCTGAACTCCCCCCTCAAACTCTTTAATACATACAAATCGTCAAGCCTGGACATTGTAATAATACAGGAAACCCACTTCCCGGCGAGGTACAGTCCCAAGTTCCTCCACTCCCACTTCCCTAACTTCTATATTGCCAGTGCGGTTAATAAGTCAAAGGGGGTGGCCGTCTTAATTGCAAAAACATGCAACTTCACCTGGATCACTGACATAAAAAATCCAGAGGGCAGGTTCATCTTAGTGAAGGGCACGATCGAGGGCCACTTATACTCCCTGATATCCTACTACACGCCCAACAAAGGTCAAGCAGCCTTCTTCAAACGACTATTTTAAAAGCTAGCTCCTCTGTTGGAGGGCACGGTCATTTTTGGTGGAGACTCCAACGCAGCATTTGATCAGGGTCTGGATAGAACTAAACCTCCCTCGGCCCAACTGACACATCCGACCAAAGAGAGCCTGAAAATCGCCAAACTCATCCACGCCCAGGGCCTGACCGATGTGTGGAGAGAACTAAATCCGACCAAGCGAGATTACACACACTTTTCCCATCCCCACAACTCCTATGCTCGAATTGACCACCTGTTAGTTCCAAACCACACTATCCCACTTGTTGTAAAATCCCACATCAGGGACACGGTATTGTCAGACCTCTCCATTGTGAGCATGTCCCTTACAACGCAAAGCTCGAGGCCGGGCCGGAGACACTGGAGACTGAACAAATCCATTCTCTCCGACCCTATCCGAGTCACCATGCTAGATAAGGCTATGAAGGAATACTTCCTTCTCAAGAACGTGGATGGGATAGCGTCTGAAACCCTGTGGGCGGCTCACAAAACTTTTATGAGAGGGGAATTCATTAGGATGGGAGCCCACATAAAGAGAGAGAGGGAGGCAGACATAGTGAGGTTAGAAGGGATATACACACAGCTGAGAGCCCAGCACAAACTGAACCCCTCCCCCATAATGGCAGCGCAACTAGACAAGGCTAGACTGGAGCTCAATCTTGTTCTCACGGCCAAAGCAGACAAACAAATCAGATGGAGCAAAAATAGATTTTACTCCATGGGGGACAGGATGGGCTCCATGTTGGCTGCTAGACTAACACCACGCTTCAGAACATACGCAATGCCACAGATTAGGATCCCTGGACAGGGTTACTACGGCCAACCCATCCAAGATATTAGACGCTTTCCAGGCTTTCTATGCAAATCTATATAATCCCCACACGCTCGGCAATGACGCCTCCGTACGCAACTTCCTGCATGGCCTTCCCTTACCTTCACTCTCCCCGGAGCATAAAGGGGAGCTCGAAGCCCCCTTTACTGAAGGAGAGGTTATGGGGGTGATTAAAGACCTTAAGACGGGATCGGCCCCGGGGCCGGATGGGCTCTCGAACCCCTATTATAAAATGTTTGCCGAGACCCTGGCCCCGCATCTAACTAAATTCCTTAACCACTTAACGACCGCTCACTGTATATATACGTCGGCACAAGGGCACCGACAGGCACAATCACGTAGAGTGTACGTGATTGCCTTTGTACAGTTGGGGGGTCCGATCGGACCCCCCTTCTGTACAGTGAGCGGTCGGAATTCGTCTGGGAGCGTTACGAGATGGGGGGGCGGCCGTTCGATTCCGGCCACCCCCCCGCCATCGCTCCCGGCGAATAGAAATGCCCCCTCTGTCTGTGTACTGTTTACACAGATAGAGAAAGCAGGAGGAAGTGATGTCATCTCCTGTGCGGCGCTCACATATACCGAGCGTCGTACAAGAGAAGACACACAGGTCAGTGCACTAACACTACACTAACACCAGCACACATAGGCACATAAATCGCCCCCCCAGATCACCCCCCAGCCCCCCCAGATCACCCCCCAGTCACAGTGTCACTGATTGCAGTGACCATTTATTTACTGATCACTGCAATCAGTGACATTTGTGACTGTAAAAGTGTCACTACATTTAGTTTTAGGTCCAGTGTAGCCCCCTAACCCCCCCTAATAAAGATTTAACCCCTTGATCACCCCCCAGATAACCCTTTCACCCCCTAGCACCGCCGTCGCTTGGCGATCGTTTTTCTGATCGATGTCTTAGCGTCGGTGATGCTGATCGGTAGCCAGTATTTTTTTTTAGGTTCGCCGCAGGTTTTTATAGCGTCGGGTACCCCCATAAATTATCTAATAAAGGTTTAACCCCCTTGATCGCCCCCCAGGTAACCCTTTCACCCCCTATCACCACTGTCACTAAGCGATCGTTTTTCTGATCGATGTCTTAGCGTCGGTGATGCTGATCGGTAGCCAGTATTTTTTTTTTAGGTTCGCCGCAGGTTTTTATAGCGTCGGGTACCCCCCATAAATTATCTAATAAAGGTTTAACCCCCTTGATCGCCCCCCAGGTAACCCTTTCACCCCCTATCACCACTGTCACTAAGCGATCGTTTTTCTGATCGATGTCTTAGCATCGGTGATGCTGATCGGTAGCCAGTATTTTTTTTTTAGGTTCGCCGCAGGTTTTTATAGCGTCGGGTACCCCCATAAATTATCTAATAAAGGTTTAACCCCCTTGATCGCCCCCCAGGTAACCCTTTCACCCCCTATCACCACTGTCACTAAGCAATTGTTTTTCTGATCGCTGTCTTGGCGTCGGTGATGCAGATCGGTACCCAGTAATTTTTTTAGGTTCGCCGCAGGTTTTATAGCGTCGGGTACCCCCCATAAATTATCTAATAAAGGTTTAACCCCCTTGATCGCCCCCCAGGTAACCCTTTCACCCCCTATCACCACTGTCGCTAAGCGATCATTTTTCTGATCGATGTCTTAGCGTCGGTGATGCAGATCGGTAGCCAGTAATTTTTTTTAGGTTCACTGCAGGTTTTTATAGCGTCAGGTACCCCCATATATTATCTAATAAAGGTTTAACCCCCTTGATCGCCCCCCAGGTAACCCTTTCACCCCCTATCACCACTGTCACTAAGCGATCGTTTTTCTGATCGATGTCTTAGCGTCGGTGATGCTGATCGGTAGCCAGTATTTTTTTTTTAGGTTCGCCGCAGGTTTTTATAGCGTCGGGTACCCCCATAAATTATCTAATAAAGGTTTAACCCCCTTGATCGCCCCCCAGGTAACCCTTTCACCCCCTATCACCACTGTCACTAAGCAATTGTTTTTCTGATCGCTGTCTTGGCGTCGGTGATGCAGATCGGTACCCAGTAATTTTTTTAGGTTCGCCGCAGGTTTTATAGCGTCGGGTACCCCCCATAAATTATCTAATAAAGGTTTAACCCCCTTGATCGCCCCCCAGGTAACCCTTTCACCCCCTATCACCACTGTCGCTAAGCGATCATTTTTCTGATCGATGTCTTAGCGTCGGTGATGCAGATCGGTAGCCAGTAATTTTTTTTAGGTTCACTGCAGGTTTTTATAGCGTCAGGTACCCCCATATATTATCTAATAAAGGTTTTAACCCCCTAATTGCCCCTAGTTAACCCTTTCACCAGTAATCATCATATAAGTGTTACGGGTGACGCTGGTTAGTTAGTTTGCTTTTTATAGTGTCAGGGCACCCGCCGTATATAACCCAATAAAGGTTTAACCCCCTGATCGCCCGGCGGGTGATATCAATTAGGTTTTAGCGTCAGAGAGGGTCTGCGTCACACCCCAGGCAGCGTCAGGTTAGTGCCAGTAACGCTAACACCCACGCGTGAAGCATACACCTCCCTTAGTGGTATAGTATCTGAACAGATCAATATCTGATCAGATCTATACTAGCGTCCCCAGCAGTTTAGGGTTCCCAAAAACGCAGTGTTAGCGGGATCAGCCCAGATACCTGCTAGCACCTGCGTTTTGCCCCTCCGTCCAGCCCAGGCCACTGAAGTGCAGTATCGATCGATCACTGTCACTTACAAAACACAACACACATAACTGCAGCGTTCGCAGAGACAGGCCTGATCCCTGCGACTCCAGTGCTGTAGGAGGTGATTTCACCACCACAGTTAAAAAAAAAAAGAAGCAAATATGCCGAAGCATTGGGGCAGCAGGGGCGGAGGAGCGATTTTGCTCCTAATGCCGCGTACATACGGTCGAAATTCCGACGGAGGCTTGCCCGTGGAAAAGTCCGACCATGTGTGTGCGGCATAACTTTTTTGCGGGAGGATGCCCCCATGCTTCGGCATATATAAATGGTGCATGTATGCCCATCATTAGAAGTGGGTGGATGAAGGGCGGTATTCTAATGGTGGGCATACCCACCGATCAATCTCTTTTTTCGTTCAGCCACCTGGCTGCATGAAAAAAAAAGATTACAATACATGTCCAACAAGGACCAGCAACGTACTGGTATGTTGCTGGACTTTGAATGGTTATACCAGATTGATGCCTGCGGGTTTAGGTATCATCTTGGTATCATTCTTTTCAGCCAGCGGCCGGCTTTAATGTAAAAGCAACCCTAGTGGCTAATTAGCCTCTGGACTGCTTTTACAAGCAGTGGGAGGGAATGTCCCCCCCCCCGGATATAAAAAGCGCCATTGGGAAATTGGGAAAGCATTTTATCACACCGATCTTGGTGTGGTCAGATGCTTTGAGGGCAGAGGAAAGATCTAGGGTCTAGACCCCAGTTTTTTCAAAAAAAGAGTACCTGTCACTACCTATTACTATCATAGGGGATATTTACATTCCCTGAGATAACAATAAAAATGATGAAAAAAAAAAAAAAACATGGAAGGAACAATTTAAAAATAAAATAAAAAAGCAAAATTAATAATAAAAAAAAAACAAAAAAAAAAAAAAAAAAAAGCACCCCTGTCCTGCCCTGCTCTTGCCCAATGGCGAACGCAAGCGTCGGTCTGGCGTCATATGTAAACAGCAATTGCACCATGCATGTGAGGTATCACCGCGAAGGTCAGATCAAGGGCAGTAATTTTAGCAGTAGACCTCCTCTGTAAATCTAACGGGGTAACCTGTAAAGGCTTTTAAAAATGTATGTAGTTTGTCGCCAATGCGCGTTTGTGCGAAATTTTAAAGCATGTCGTGTTTGGTATCTATGTACTCGGCCTAAGATCATCTTTTTTATTTCATCAAACATTTGGGCAATATAGTGTGTTTTAGTGCATTAAAATAAAAAAAAGTGTATTTTTTCCCCAAAAAATGCGTTTGAAAAATCGCTGCGCAAATACTGTGTAGAAAAAAAAAATGCAACACCCACCACTTTATTCTGTAGGGCCTTTGCTTTAATAATATATATAATGTTTGGGGGTTCAACATAATTTTCCTGCAAAAAATATATGTTTTCATGTAAACAAAAAGTGTCAGAAAGGGCTTTGTCTTCAAGTGGTTAGAAGAGTGGATGTAAGCTTCCTAATGTTGTGTATAAAATGCCAGAACAGTTCAAAACCCCCCCAAATGACCCCATTTTGGAAAGTAGACACCCCAAGCTATATACTGAGAGGCATGTCGAGTCCATGGAATATTTTATTTGTTGACACAAGTTGCGGAAAAAAGACAATTTTTTTTTTTTTTTTGCACAAAGTTGTCACTAAATGATATATTGCTCAAACATGCCATGGGCATATGTGGAATTACACCCCAAAATACATTCTGTTGCTTCTCCTGAGTACGGGGATACCACATGTGTGAGACTTTTTGGGAGCCTAGCCGCGTACGGGACCCCAAAAACCAATCACCGCCTTCAGGCTTTCTAAGGGTGTACATTTTTGATTTCACTTCTCACTGCCTATCACAGTTTCGGAGGCCATGGAATGCCCAGATGGCACAAACCCCCCCCAAATGACCCCATTTTGGAAAGTAGACACCCCAAGCTATTTGCTGAGAGGTATTGTGAGTATTTTGCAGATCTCGCTTTTTGTCACAAAGTTTTGAAAATTGAAAAAAAAAAAAATTCTTTCTTCATTTTCAAAAACAAATGAGAGCTGTAAAATACTCACCATGCCTCTCAGCAAACAGCTTGGGGTGTCTACTTTCCAAAATGGGGTCATTTGGGGGGGGTTTTGTGCTATTTTGGCATTTTATGGCCTTCGAAACTGTGATAGGTAGTGAGGAGTGAAATCAAAAATTTGTGCCTAGAAATCCTGAAGGCGGTGATTGGTTTTCGGGGTCCCGTACGCGGCTAGGCTCCTAAAAAGTCCCACACATGTGGTATCCCCGTACTCAGGAGAAGCAGCAGAATGTATTTTGGGGTGCAATTCCACATATAACCATGGCATGTGTGAGCAATATATCATTTAGTGACAACTTTTTGTAATTTATTTATTTATTTATTTATTTATTTATTGTCATTATTCAATCACTTGGGACAAAAAAAAAATATTCAATGGGCTCAACATGCCTCTCAGCAATTTCCTTGGGGTGTCTACTTTCCAAAATGGGGTCATTTGGGGGGGTTTTGTACTGCCCTGCCATTTTAGCACCTCAAGAAATGAGATAGGCAGTCATAAATTTAAAGCTGTGTAAATTCCAGAAAATGTACCCTAGTTTGTAAACGCTATAACTTTTGCGCAAACCGATAAATATACACTTATTGACGTTTTTTTTACTAAAGACATGTGGCTGAATACATTTTGGCCTAAATTTATGACTAAAATTGAGTTTATTCGATTTTTCTTATAACAAAAAGTAGAAAATATCTTTTTTTTTCAAAATTTTCGGTCTTTTTCCGTTTATATCGCAAAAAATAAAAATCGCAGAGGCAATCAAATACCATTAAAAGAAAGCTCTATTTGTGGGAAGAAAAGGACGCAAATTTTGTTTGGGTACAACATTGCATGTCCGCACAATTTACAGTTAAAGCAGCGCAGTGCAAAATTCTGAATTCACCTCTGGTCCTCTAGCTACCAAATGGTCCGGGGCTTAAGTGGTTAATGCTAAAACAAGGGGTGACCCACTCGATCCTCAACTCAACACTGCGTATATTACAGTGATCCCTAAGCCGGACAAGAATCCAGAAGAGATTGGAAAATATCGACCCATTTCTCTTATAAATAGTGATTTAAAAATCTTAAAAACTAAAATACTAGCTAACCGTTTGGCTTCTTTCATAAGCACATATATCCATAAGGACCAAGTGGGGTTTATCCCCGGCAGGCAGGGCCCTGATCAGATACGGAGGGTGATAGTTTCCATTCTCCAAACAAACTGGGTGGGAGGTCCCAAGCAATCGGGAATGCTCCTTTCTCTGGACCTCCACAAGGCCTTTGATTCTGTGTCCTGGCCTTATATCTTTACACTCTTAGAACGCTGGGGTTTCGGCACACGGATTTTGGGTCTGATACACGCCTTATACTCCAACCCTTCAGCATACATACGACTCCAGGGCTGTTACTCAAAGCCCATCCATATCAAGAAAGGGACTAGACAAGGCTGCCCTTTATCCCCGCTCATCTTCGCGATAGCTTTTGAGACACTAGCCATCGCAATTCGCCAAAACCCGTACAGGGTGTCTCCTGCGGCCCCCAAAACACATAAATGTGGTCTCTTTGCGGACGACATTTTGCTGTTTATAACCTCCCCCATCACTTCCCTCCCGAACCTATGCAAAACTCTAGATGACTTTGCAACGGTATCTGGCCTTCACGTGAATTACAACAAATCCCAAGCCATGAATATCTCACTACCAAACGACACTGTGGCTCTCCTAAAACAATCCTTCCGGTTTGCGTGGAGCGAATCCTCTCTTAGGTACTTGGGGATCAACTTGACATCCAAGACAGAATTCCTCTACATGAATAACTACCCCCCTCTGTATCGTAAGCTAGAATCAGATCTACTCACTTGGTCCAAAAATAATCTGTCATGGCTGGGAAGGGTACACTCCATAAAAATGACATTACTCCCGCGGTTATTATACCTTTTTCGCTCTCTTCCCGTACCCATACGGAAGGACCACATTAAATCATTCCAAAGTAAAATAATGAGATTCATCTGGGGAAAGAGGGGGTTTAGGTTACCCCAAAAAACTCTACACCTTCATAGACGGAAGGGAGGTCTCGGCTTGCCCCATCTTCACAATTATTACCGGGCAGCCAGGCTAGCTCAGTTGTCTGTAGTCTATTCACGATTTGAGAAACCTGATTGGGTGCATATATATTCACGCTAGACTTCCTACACTGGAGCCCCCCGAAAGACAGACCCCCGATCTTAGACCCTACCATTTTTCACTCTTTCGCCCTATGGGATAGGCTACGTTCGTCAACTCCATTAGTATCATCATACAGACCCTTGACTCACCTCTTCAACAAACCGAACTTTCCTCCCGGGAAAAACGACTTAGCATTCAAATGGTGGCTGGACAAGGGACTTTACCGAATTGGGCAATTCTTTACAGCAGCAGGCCCCTTCACCCTAAACCACTGTATCAAAACACTGGATCTGCCCGACTCGGAATGATTCAGGTTTGGCCAAATATCACACTTTACACATTCCCTTTGGAAAGAAAAGCCCATTCCGCCAAAGTTTACCAAGTACGAGTTGTGGTGTGGTCGGGCCGGGGACCAGAGGGGGGGGGATCTCTGTGATCTACTCGTTGCTTACCTCTGCGACCTCTAAGGAGGCCTTTATGACTGCCTGGGAGTCTGACTTCCAATTCCAGTGGGACCTGGAGGGATGGCAGAATGCATGCTTTCGGTCATTTAAAGGTATCCTCAACACTACACTGATGGAGGCTAGCCTTAAAGTGATTTCTCGGTGGTACTATACCCCCTCCAGACTAGCCTAGATCTACCCCGCAGCGGATCCTCTACGTTTTAGAGGTTGCCGACATATAGGCACAATGGCCCACATATGGTGGGAATGTCCTAGAATACGCCCCTTCTGGAAAAACATTTTTAACTTGATTAACAGGCTGGTTGGAACTCAGATCCCCAGGACCCCGACGATTGCCCTGCTGAATGCTCAAATCCCAGGGATCCCCAAACCTTCCCAAAGGTTAACTCATTTTATTTTGTTGGGCGCAAAGCTTACGGTGGCTAAGGCCTGGAAACAACCAAGGTCTCTTTTCCTGCGGCTAAAAAGAAAATATCTTGGATAATGTCGCAAGAAAAGCTTTCCAGTATATTACTAAACACAACGGACAAGTTCAAAATGGTATGGGAACCATGGGCCCAACAGATGGGAATCCTCATTGGTTCTCTTTCCAAGCAGGTTTAGTGCATTCTCAGCATTTCAGGTGATGTTTCATCTCTTCATTCCGCTTTCTTTTTCCTTTCGGCTCGCTCTGAGTCTCTGTGTTTATCTTCCCACTTTTTTCCTCTTATCTCCGCCAATGTTTTTTTTTTTTTTTTTTTTTAGGATAAGAGGTCAGGTTCACAAGATCTCAGGTAGAGCATGAGTAGTCAACAATTTAATTGTGTTCTGAATTTTAAAATTCGGTATAAGCCTTCCCCCTGCTGACGGGGATCGGAATAATGGGAGGTTCTGGGATCCCCCTTCCAACACCGTTAGTTCCCACTCGGGGTGTTGGGGGGAGTGGAACCCGCTTCCTGCTTTAATTTATTTCCCTACGGTTATGCCGACAGTTACTACTCTCCATAGATTCAGGGCTGACAATAGGCCTCTGCTCTTGGTTCTATCTATCACAGCTATAGTCAGTTTCAATTCCTCTGAACGTATACTATTGTTTACATATGTTTGACTTATGCTTTATGTATAACCTATGCATTTTGAAATAAAAAATATTGATTGAAAAAAATATTCAGAGCTATGGTCCTGAGCACAGTAGCTAGGCCCATATCTGAATCAGAGCACTCCTTCACTAAAGATTTTTGTGGGGAGAGGGGGCTTATAGCTCTCTTCGCTCGCACACCGCTTCCATTCTGACAAGGAATGATTCCAGGACTGCCGACAACTGGTCCATAAGGACTGCAAGTGCAGGAGCACTGCCAGTTGCCTCAGGCAAGTGTGGAGAAGCAGGTGTATCAGACTCCATATCGCCACCCTCCGAGACCTTATACACTACTACAGTGAATATACAGTCCACCCACTGTTTTCGCTGAGGCTGAGGAGGGGATACCCGGAGGACTCACCAACCCTTAAGGACCGATCAGTTCTGCCGAAGAAACCGCGCTGTGAGCCTGAGGAGAGTGAAGAATCTGTGAGGAGATTCGCGCCTCAGCGCCGCCGCTAGAGGGCAAAACCGAAAGTAAATGCGTGGCGGCTACAAGAAAATGGCCGCCGGCCACAGCTATAACTGCGCCATTGAACCACTGCAAGATGGCCGCCGAGCGCAAAATTCAAAGAAAAACAGCGCTAATGGTGCACGCAATAACCACCTCACACACCAGGAAAACTGCCCCTCACCCCAGAGCCCACTAGACATGAGTGCCCAGCCAGGCCAGAGTGACCCCCAAGCACCCCCACAGCACAGCACCAGTACAGGGTGCAGAGAGCAGCATAACAGGGGGGAGACAGGGAGAAACCTCCCATATAAAGAAAACACAGCCAGCATGTACTCGCCTGCAGTAGGAAAGACTACTTACCTGTCCCTTTCAGCGACCCACTGGCTTGTTTCAGACAGACCCATCACAGAGCAGTACTGCGTAGCCGTCAGCCCGGTCCACCGCGAGAGATACAGTCAGTCAGGTACTGTTCAATCTTGAGAGGACCGCGGGAGCTAAAAAGCAACCCGGCCACCCCTGGAGTCATGGGGCATGTCGTGAACTGAGTCTCACGCACACAAGGCGAGGATCAGCACGCTCGATAGTCGGACAGGGAAGACTACGAGGATACCAGTGTACCCAACCTGTTGCCCAGACGACAGTTGATTGAAGGTCTCAAAAATAAAATAAAATTCCCAAAGGAATAAAATTTAAAAAGTAAAATCTTCCAGGAGACTGGCTCCTGAGAGAGCCACGTCTTCTTCTGCTAGGCAGAAAAAAACTGAGGCTGCTAGCTGCAGGTGGGAGGGTAATGTCCGGAGGGACCACCCCCCTGGCCGGGGCTGTTCAGCTCTGGTTTGTTCTAGAATGTATGTTTCTAACATTCTGCCTAGATCAGTGATGGCAAACCTTGGCACTCCTGATGTTTTGGAACTACATTTCCCATGATGCTCCTGCACTCTGCCGTGTAGTGGAGCATCATGGGAAATGTAGTTCCAAAACAGCTGGGGTGCCAAGGTTCGCCATCACTGGCCTAGATCTTCTCCTGCGAGCAGGGACATATACCCACACATTTACAGTATCCAGCTGTGTCAGTCCATGGACGATAAGAGAAATGGGCAAGGGACCTTGAACAGAACCTCACCCAGGCTCAACAGAAGATAATCTATCTTTCAATGAAAACATCAACCTCTACTAAAACCCAGGAATTAAACTATAAACTTTTAAATAGGTGGTATTATACACCGGCGAGACTAGGTAGGTTTTTTCCTGAAACTTCAGATCAGTGCTAGTGATGCAACAAGGAGCAGGGAACATTGCTCCACATATTTTGGTCATGTCCTAAGATCAAACAATACTGGTTGGAGGTACAGAGGGTCACCCAAAAATTTACATCCCACCCAGTGCTGGATGACCCTGCTTTCCTTTTGCTACACCTCTCACAAATACCAACAAAGACATATAAAAATTCGGTCATCTGCCATTTGATTAATGAGGCCAAGGCAGGTATTGCTCGAAATTGGAAAAACCCTAGGCCACCGTCAATCACAGAATGGCTTAATAGGGTTAGAAATGTGGGGGCCATAGAGGACTTGGTGCTCTCGGCCCAAGATAGAAAAGAGCATTACAATGAAATTTGGACACCATGGAATGTATTTGTATATTCAGAAGAGGGGAAGAGACTGCTGGGGAATATAAGTGAGGAAAAAGTCCGGCTGGCTTATATTATAAATTGGAGGCCCTGTTCCTTCAACAGGGGGGAGGGGGGTGGAGGTTGGTTGGTGTTTTTTTGGGTTCCCTTTTTTTTTGCTTAATTTTGGATTGCTGTGTTAGACTGAGGCTGTTTTAGACCTTTGTCTAGGGAAGGGGCGGTAGGGTAAGGGGAAAAAAAGAGGGATGAGTGGGTGGCACATTGATAATTAAAGCATACAACCATCAAGATTCAGAGGGACATCTGAAGATAGATAGGATAAGGAGGGCACAGAACCCAGCTGGCCAGTACCGGAGGATATAGGCAGGGCTGGGCAATGTAAATGCGAGAGTTGATGGAAAATAATCTGTATAAATCTATATGTAATGGAAAATGTAGCAATGAATTACCTGTACATCCCTTTATTCTGAAAATATAAATAAAGAATATTTAAAAAACATAAAATAAAAAGCTCAAAATCAATATGAAGTGGATCAATAGATGAAAGTGGAATAGTGAATAGACTCAATAAATTGAAAACATATAAAGTTCGTAAAGTTCATGAATGGATGATCTGGGTGCAACGCCAATAAATGATAAAAATCCACTTGTGCACAAATCCAGTAAAGTCCAAACTCTTCAGATGTGGACTGAAGCCAAAGTGATCTCCACCACCATATGACAAATTAATCCGCTTACCAGAGCCCCGTGGTCCCCTATATCGGAGGACCCAGAGAAGCTTGTAATGAATCTCAGCTGGATGACAGTAGCACCTTGAATCCACAGCCTTGCTAATCAGCATACTCCATGACAGTAAACCAAATGGCAATGGTATGGCATGTAAGGAAAACAGATGCTTTGATAGTGTAAAACCTTTAGCATTTATTGTTAAAACGTAAAAAATAAATATTGCACTCTCAAATGTAGTTGACAAAACCGCCTTAAGCCCGCTGCGCCGGCTGGACGCAAGCAGGCAGACCCGTCCGTCTGGAGATCGAGCAGTGGTAGGTGGTGACGTCAGCACGCTGCTCGTTCCACCCTATGCATTTCGTGATAGGTCACATCGTCCAGGGGCACGGGCGGCGTACTGCGTCACCCCCTTAAATAGATAAACAAATGAACTCAAGCCTTGCTCTGAGAACAAATGCAGGCGCATTCCCATCTGAAGCACCCAAGCCTTGTTCTGGGTCGCCGTCAGTACAATGTCCCACATCATGGGGATTGCGTATTCCCGTGAGCGTTAGTACAACGTATACTGAGAGTCTGAAAACCAAACCCAAGCCTCGCTTTGAGAACACGCGCAGGCGTACTCCCACCTGAAGCACCCAAGCCTAGTTCTGGGTCGCTGTCAATACAGTGTTCCACGTCATGGGGATCGCGTACTGTATTCCCGCGAGAGTTGGTAAAAGCGACTGGTAACAGACTGGGAAAAAAAATATATACACAAGCTTGATGCTACTGGCTGATTGTAAATCCATCTCTTGCGTATAAATTTGCAAAAGGAAAAGAAAAAAAAAAAAGGCATATAAAACAAAAAAACATCTCCCAGAGGGCAAGATCAGTTAGACCTGACCCAAAGAAGGAGGCGCAGATGCTTAGACATAAAATTACTAAACAAGAAACATTACCAATGGCCATCCTGGTGTCACCAGCAGCTTAATTGTGCCGCGACTCCTGGTGGACAAAAGGTATATGGACACCAACAATGTTGATTTCCGAGAGTGATTCCCACATAGAGGCCCAATGGGGGAAAACCCCAGGAACCCAACATAAATAGGATAGGCCAAATCGGGGGTAAACATGGAACAATCATAAAAATTTGTTCCAAGGAGACCCACGAGTAGCCCATCCCAATGTGGCGACAAAAAAATGTCCAATAACACAATTCAATTGATTGAGCTTGAATAATTAAACAAAATAAAAAAATATAAAAAATGTAAAATGGAAAAAATGTTAAAAATGACTATGGAGGATAAAAACATTAAAATTACTACAGTGGACATCTGACAGAGACCCACTAGAGAAATCGAGACGGTGTCCCTTTTGAGTGAACGGGTAAAAGTAAGTAGTGATGCAGGCTGACAAAGCAAAGCCATTATCTTGCAAGTGGCAGCGGCATTGTCAGCCTGCCATTTCAGTTGGTGGTTTGGCTAACTGTGTGATGGACCTGATAGACAACCCACCAACTGAAGGTGCTCACACAGAAGGTTGACAATAATGCTGCTGATTGCAAAGCAGTAGCCTACTGTTGTCCACTCGTAACAGAATGTATGGTTACTGGCAGGTTCTACAAGTAGTAAACAAACTTGCCAACATTTTCATGAAAAATGGTTTAAGAAAACTGTATGCCGTGAAACATGCTGCCAAACATCCTGAAACATACACATAGCCAGATTAAAATAGGGGCCTAATTGGTCTGAATGATCTTACTATATAAAATGAGGGAAGGGACAAGAAAGAGGGGGTAACACAATTTAAATAATAAAAATTGTTAAGAACATGAATTAGGTCAGAGAATATTATTGGTCCATGGTAAAAGTGGTGGTGAGAGTTGGTGGCTCGAGCCACCAACTCTAACCAACATTTTTACCACGGACCGGCGGCCTGCCAGGTTGCATGCTCGGATAAGGGTCTGGTATGGATTTCTGGGGGGAACCCCAGGCCATTTTTTTTAATTTTGGCGTGGGGATCCCCTTAAAATCCATACCAGACCTGAAGGGTCTGGTATGGATTTTGAGGGGGGACCCACGCCATTTAAAAAAAAAATTGGTGCAGGGTTCCCCTTACTATACATACCAGACATGAAGGGCCTGATATGGAATTTGGGGGATCCCCACGCATTTTCTTTTTAATTTTGGTTCGGCGAACCCCTGCCGTTTTTTTCAATGACTTTTATCTGTATTGCCGGGACCCAAAAATTCATTATAGCCATTATAGGCTATAATGAATTGCTATCATGGCTATAATTTATAGCCATGATAGCAATTCATTATAGCCATTATAGCAATTCATTATAGCCATTATAGCATTAGCCGCGAGTAGTTTTAAATGACTTTTTTTTCCTTTAGAAATTTTGTGCAGGGACTTCTAAACACGGGAAACATGCGCTACTTTACAGGCATACTATAGACACCCCCAGGTACGAAATTTAAAGGAATATTTCACTTTTATTGTTTCACATTAAGCATTATTAAAATCACTGCTCCAGAAAAAACTGATGTTTTTAAAACTTTTTTTTGCATTGATACATGTCGCCTGGGGCAGGACCCGGGTCCCCAAACACTTTTGATGACTATAACTTGCATATTAACCTTTAAAATTAGCACTTTCGATTTCTCCCATAGACTTTTAAAGGGTGTTCCGCGGCTTTTCGAATTTGCCGCGAAAACCCCAAATTGTTCGCTGTTCGGCGAACGGGCAAACAGCCAATGTTCGAGTCGAACTCATGTTTGACTCGAATATATACTGTAGCCCATCACTATAAATATAAATAAATAAATATCAAATACACTGCCTGCACGCCACTAACTAAGCTGCCTCATCTCTCTTCATTCATTACATTATCGGGCCGCCGTGTAATCAGCAGCCTTATATAGTGTGGGGCATGGACTTAGCCCCCTGAGCGATGATTGGCCAAAGGCACCCTGCCTTTGGCCAATTATGGCTCTCTCAGCAGAGTGCGCGGTGATTGGCCAAAGCATGCAGGTCAAGTGCATGCTTTGGCCAATCATCATACAGCAATGCACTGCGAATTTGCAGTGTATTATGGGGCATTCCACGGCGCTCGAATTTCCCGTGAACGCCCCATATGTTCAGGTTGGTTTTAGAACAAACTAACACCCGATGTTCGAGTCGAACTTACGTTCAACTTGAACCGTGGGCCCAACCCTACAAATTACCAAAAATAACTGAAAATTAGTTCCTACTTAGGGCATCTGAATTCATGAACTTTGGTCCTAAACTAATGCTATACCAAATTTAAAATCAACTCTCTAAAATTAAAAAAGCTAAAAATCATTTGTAAAATACAGCGGAACCTCGGATTGCGAGTAACGCGGTTAATGCGCGTTTCGCAATACGAGCAATATTTTTTTTTAAATCCTGACTCGGTTTGCGAGTGTTGTCTCGCAAAACAAGCAGGATTTAAGCCTCTGCGGTGTGCAGTACTGCATTTGACCAGAGGTGCGAAGGCGCCGGAGCCGATCGGAAATACTCGAAAACACTCGGAAATACTCCGTTCCCGAGCCTTTCTGGGGTGTTTCCGAGGGCAGCTTAACGATCGCCGAGTATTTCCGAGTCTCTCCGGCACCCCCCCACCTCTGGCCACATGCGGTATTGCATGCCATAGAAGTCAATGTGTAACAAATTATTTTCGTTTCTATTGACTTCTATGGGGAAACTCGCTTTGATATGCGAGTGATTTGGATTACAAGGATTCTCCTGGAACGGATTATGTTCATAATCCAAGGGTCCACTGTAGAATAAAAAGTACAATTTTACTATATTTTACTTTACTATTTATATAAAATGTTTAGTTTGCAAATTAAGGTATATTGCAGAAAGAATCTATGACACCGGATTGAGAAGCATTATGGGTTTTCAAAAATGAGAGCAAAGCAGTAACTGTTTTCTTTCAGACTTTCTTTACCTCTCTTGCTACCATTTATGAACAGAGCAGCCAGAAGGGAGAAGATGAGTCACTGCTATGACTTATTAAGCTGTGTGTGTACATTTAAGCTTGAGCTATTGAACTCTAAAAAAAAAAACTCAAGCTTTTTTTTCCCAGCAAGGCAGCTACCAGGTGGCAAACATGGGAAAAACCTAAGGGCTCTTTCACACGGAGGTCCGTTCAGGTCCGCCTGTCAGTTTTTTAGGCGGACCTGAAACGGATCCTCCATGCACCCCTATGGAGGCACGGATGTCAGCGGAGACATGTCCGCTGACATCCGCTCCGCCAAAGTGTGACGGAGGAAAACCCTATTTTTCCTTCCGTCGGCGGAGCGGATCGGATGACAACGGACTCTACGGTCCGTCGTCATCCGATTCCCCATAGGGGAGAGCGGCGCTCTGACAGGGCGGTCCCTGCACAGTGTGCGGGGACCGCCCAGTCATCCGTCGGCTCAGCGGGGATCAACGGAGCGATCCCCGCTGAGCAAGCGGAGCTTCACGGGGCGGATCTGCACGGATCCGCCCCGTGTGAAAGGGGCCTAAAGCTACACCTGCTGTAAATGTAAGCAAAATAAATATTTATATATATATATATATATATATATATATATATATATATATATATATATATATGACACAAAAAAGTGGAAATGTTTATTTTTTCTTTCTAACCGTAATAAAGAATATATACCTGTAAACACTGCACATTTCTTTTGATAGGATATACATCAAATCAACATCTTTACAACTATTACTGATAAATGTTGAGTAGATGTCAATGCTAACATGCTTTCATATTTCACCTCTTTGGCGAAATTCTGCTTTTGAGGAAAATATTAAATATTAAAATATTTTTAATTATGAGGGCTGTACCAAAAGTAATACAAAGTGGGCATAACTTTTTTAATTAACTTACATAGGTCATTCAAATTTCACGTGTTGGTAGGGCAACTCTTCCTCTAGTCTATAGCAACACTTTTTTTTCTTTTTATTTGCAAGTAAATAATGCATTCCAAGCAGAAACAATGTGCCATCATTGAGCTCTTGACAAAAAAGGGGTAGAGGCTGTCCCACATCCACAGAAGGCTACAGAATGTTTATGGTCATGACACCATTGATAAGAGCAATGTCTTGTCATTAGTGACTCTGGTCATTGGTGCCATCTCTGTAAACATGCTGTAGCCTTCTGTGGTGTTGGACAGCCTGTACCCCTTCTTCATCAAGAACTCAATGATGGCATGTTGCTTCTGCTTGGAATCCATTATTTATCTGCAATGAAAAGGAAGAAGAAGAGTTACTAAAAATGAGGAGCTACTCTACCAAGATATGAAATTTGAATCACCTATAATAAAAATAAAACGTTATGCCTATTCTTGCATTACTTTTGGTACAGCACTCATACTTTACCACACACCAAGGTAGGACCTAATAATAAAATAACTTACCCTGACTGTAGGTGAGCCCAGAAGTCTTGCATTCTCATTAACTATACCCATGAGCTTCTTTATAGTGGGGTCCTCATACTCAAATCTACGGCTCAGTAGTATGGATACAATTATGTTGGCCACAGCTGCATTAATAATGGTATGATTGTTGAAGGGCTTCCCTGGAATTTGAATACAAAAATATAATTAGCATTCCATTTGTTTTTTGTCCACCTGTATTAAAAGGAAACTAGGTCAGGGGCATGGCCTAGCTTAGCATGAATATGGACGCTTAATCCCTGAGCTCCTGCCACCACAGAAGAAAATAGGATTTTTATAACAGCTTACCTGTAAAATCCTTTTCTTGGTGTACACCACGGGACACAGAGCTAGTCATTACATAATGGGTTAAGGGTCACCAGCGGTGATTGGACACTGGCACAACCAATGGAAGACAGTTCCCCTCCATATAACCCCTCCCATCAGGGAAGTACCTCAGTTTTGTAGCAAAGCAGTAAGGTTCCCATAAGAAGGGGGGGGACCTCTGTGTCCCGTGGTGTACTCCAAGAAAAGGATTTTACAGGTAAGCTGTTATAAAAATCCTATTTTCTTTATCGTACACCACGGGACACAGAGCTAGTCTTTACATAATGGGACGTCCCAGAGCAATGCTCATATGAAGGGGGGGAGACACAGATCAAAACAGGCCGCTTGCGGACCAGAAGCCCTATACTGCTGCCTGCAGCACACTTCGCCCAAAGGCGGAATCCTCATGTCCTTTCACATCTATTTGATAGAATTTGGAAAATGTATGGACTGAAGACCAAGTTGCAGCTTTACAGATCTGAGCCATCGAAGCCTGGTGGTGCACTGCCCATGAAGCACCTATCGCCCTGGTAGAGTGCGCCTTAACAGGAAAAGGAGGAGTCCTGTTCTTTAAACCATAAGCTTGAATAATTACTTGTCTAATCCACCTGGAAATGGTGGATTTTGATACCGCTTGGCCCTTCTTGGGCCCATCTGGTAAAATAAACAAAACATCTGTTTTACGTATCTGAGCGGTTGCTTGCAGATACACCTTTACCGCTCTCACTAGATCTAGAGAGTGTAATAATTTTTCCCCCGCCGTCCGCGGGTTTGGAAAAAAGGAAGGCAGGACAATGTCTTGATTCAAGTGAAAAGCCGACACCACCTTAGGTAGAAAAGCTGGATGGGGTCGTAGTACGATTTTGTCCTTGTGACAAATTAGATAAGGCTCTTTACAAGAAAGAGCTGCTAGCTCTGATACTCTCCTAGCAGAAGCTATAGCAATCAGAAAGGCCAACTTCCTACTTAATATAATTAAAGGAATATGGCGAATAGGTTCAAAAGGTTGCTTTTGCAACACTGACAATACCAAATTCAAATCCCATGGACACAAGGGAGTCCTAACTGGAGGATTTATCCTCAGTACCCCCTTAATGAATGTCCGAACTAGGGAGTGAGATGCCAATGGTCTCTGAAAGAAGACTGATAGAGCCGATATTTGCCCTTTGATGGTGCTAAGGGCTAAATTCATATCCACTCCTAACTGGCAAAAAGCAAGAATCCTACTTATTTCATACTTCTGAGGATTCCAACATCTGGATTCACACCAGGAAACGTATGCTCTCCAGACTCTCTGATAGATGAGTCTGGAGGCTGGCTTTCTAGCATTAATGAGCGTAGAAAGAGCCGGACCAGAGACCCCTCTCTTTTTAAAAATGTGGGTCTCAGCAGCCAGGCCGTCAACTTTAGCCTTTGTAAGGAAGGGTGGAATACTGGACCCTGTGACAGCAGGTCGTGTCGGAGTGGAAACTTCCAGGGCCTTCCTATCGCCGTTTTTACAATCTCGGCGTACCAAGGCCTCCTGGGCCAGTTTGGGGCCACTAGGATTACTGGTATTCCCTCCTCCTTGATCCTGCGAAGCAGTCTTTGTAGAAGAGGGATCGGAGGGAATGCCTAGATCAGTGAGAACTGATTCCATGGAGTTATTAGAGCGTCTGTATTATTAGAGCGTCTGTCCCGTAGGCTAGAGGATCTCTCGTTCTGGACACAAAGTTGTCCAATTTCTTGTTGAACCTGGCAGCTAGCAGGTCTACATCTGGGTTTCCCCATCTCAGACATATGGCCTGAAAGATCTCGGGGTGAAGAGACCACTCCCTGGTAGCAGCTGCTGACGACTCAGGTAGTCTGCTTGCCAATTTTCCATCCCTGGAATGAAGATTGCAGAAAGGCAAGGTACATGCTCTTCTGCCCATGCCAGGATCCGGTTCACCTCTCTTTGGGCTGCCCGACTGCGGGTGCCTCCTTGGTGATTGATGTAAGCTACTGCAGTAGCATTGTCGGATTGAACCCGAACTGGGTAGCCCTGTAACCTGTATGTCCAGGTTTTGAGGGCTAGATATACCGGCCGGATCTCTAGCACATTGATGGGCAGGATCCCCTGAGTCTTGGCCTAGGTTCCCTGGGTAGAAGCCTCCTCGAATACTGCACCCCAGCCCGATAGGCTGGCATCCCTAGATACCACCTTCCAGGCCACTGGGAGGAAGGACTTTCCCTTCCGTAAATTCCTGGCTTCTAGCCACCAATCGAAGCTGTGGCGTACTTGTGAGGACAGGCGCATGGGTATATCCAGAGCTTGGCTCTTCCTGTTCCAGGAAGCTAAAATATTGCCTTGAAGTAGTCTCGAATGAAACTGGGCGTAAGGGACCGCCTCGAAGGAGGCTACCATCTTTCCCAATAGTCTCATGCAAAGGCGAATAGACGGCCTCTTGTTTGCTTTGACCTTGTGGATCAGGTCTTTCAGAGACTGTATCTTCGGTTCTGGCAGGTATACCCCGTTTTGGGCTGTATCTATGATCATGCCCAGGTGCCCTATCCTTCTTTGGGCCTGGAGAGAGGATTTTTGTAAATTTATAATCCATCCTAAATGCTCCAGGTATCCTACTGTAGTGTGTACAGCGTGACCCAATCCGTCCTTTGACTGATCTATTACTAGTAGATCGTCCAGATAGGCTGTTACCGCAATGCCCCGTGTTCTTAGGTTTGCTACCAGAGGAGCTAGCACCTTTGTGAATACTATGGGCGCGGTGGCTACACCAAACGGCAGAGCCACAAATTGAAAGTGGCGATCTTCTACCGCAAACCTTAGGAATCTTTGGTGAGCGGGGAGGATGGGTATGTGTAAATGTGCGTCCTTGATATCTATGGGCGCCATGAATTTTCCGCCCTTTAAAGTGGCGGCCACGGATCGGATCGTTTCCATTCGAAAATGGCGATCGTTCAGGAACCGATTTAGGGATTTTAGATCCAGGATGGGTCTGACATCTCCATTTGGCTTTGGAATCACAAAGAGGTTTGAGTAAAAACCTGAACCTCGCTCTTTTTGGGGTACGTCTGTAACTACCCCTTGAGCCATTAAGTGATTCAAACCTTTGAAGAAGGATTCTCTTTTTTGTGGATCCTTGGAGAGTCTTGAATCTCGGAATTGAGAAGATGGGATCTCTCGAAATTCCAGTTTGTACCCTGAGGATATTGTGGATACTACCCAATTGTCCTGGATTTCTGACCACCAAGTCGCTCAGAACTGACAAAGCCTTCCTCCCACTCGGCCGAGCGGGGACGCCCCTTCACTGAGAGGCTTTGGGGGCTTGCTTATTAGCTCTTGCACCCCACGGCTTCTTGTTCTTCTGAGCTTGCCCCTTGGCTTTTGTGGGCGGCTAAAACAGGCCGCCGCCACTGGTTGGAGTCAGATTTCCCGGGAGCTGGGGAGAGAGCGTTTAAAACAAGATCTCTTGTTTTTCTCTCAGGTAAAAGTCGTTTTACCACTTGATCTTCTGTATATATTTTTCTAAATCTTCCCCAAATAGGCGTTCGCCATGGAACGGGAACTTGCCAACAGCTTTTTGCATGGGGTCTCCGCTGACCAATGCTTAAGCCAAAGTACTCTGCGCATCTGTACCAGCTGGAGTGTAAGGCGTGATGCCTGTATGATAGAATCTCTCATGGCATCCACTGTGAAGCATAAGGCTTTAGGCAAATTTTCCCAATTTCTAGCCTGCTCTGAAGGCAGTTCCTTCAGCCCCTGCTTTACCTGTTGGCTGATGACCTGACACATACAGACTGCTGCTACTGCAGGTTGGGTAATTGAGCGGGCCAAAAGGAAGGAGGATTTCAACTTCCTCTCAGAAGGATCTTTTAAACCCTTGTACATTATCCACCGGACATGTCAGGTTTTTATTTACACAAGAAATAGCCGCAACTACCGCAGGCAGGCTCCATTTCTTTAAAAAAAAAAATTCCCCCATAGGATAAAGAATGTTAAACCTTTTTGGAGGTGAGAAACGCTTATCTGGATGTTGCCAGTTTGCGTATATTAGATCCTCTAGTAACGGATGAACCGGGAAGGAGCATGCACCTTGCAGGGATCTTAATGACCCTAGGGAGGAGACAGGTAATTCCGTTACCTCCGCAGAGGTTAACTTAAATGCACTGCTATAGCATTGTACCTGTGACCTTAAAATCTGGCTCCTCATCCTCTGCTGATGTAGCCTCCTCCTCCTCATCCTCCTCCCTCAGGTACTTCTGAAGGGAGGTCCAATACTGGAAGAGACCTGCTTCGCTTATTGTCCCTTTTTAGAGGACTTAGCGATTAAGGTAGCAATTTTTTCCTCCAGATTATTTAGGGCAGCTGATAAAGTGTCCTCAGTGACATATACAGGCCCAGGCTTCACTGGGGAAGCCGCCATACCTGACAGAGGTAATGGCTCATCCTGAACAGGTGCATTTAGCAACACAGGAGAGAAAGGTACCGAGTCAGCACAGTTAGAGCCTCCTCTCAGGCGGTGGTGCTTTCTTATCTCTTTTTGTCCATATTACTTCCCCTGGAAGGCTTACTGTTTAGACAAAATACAAGGTACCTAAATGCATATACTACCGTGTTCAGTTTAGCAAATACATTAAGTATGCAACTTTTAACACATAACTATGCATAACATGGATGTCTTCTAGGAAGTACCCAATCCAACCACATGGAGTCTTACGTCCCTGTATAGCTGCTGTGTTTCTCTGCCAGGAATAAGAGAACTAACGAGCTTGCTTGCTGCTGCAGTGCTTCTCACACTGACAGTCTTTTAAATTTGGCGCCGTTTCTGTGCCTGCGCGCGCCACGTGCCCGCGCACGCCTTCGCCCCCCCCCCCTCCGATAAAGCGCGCGCGCGGCCCTTAGCGCTATGGCGGTGGCCATAGTGAGAGAGGACTCTCATCAGCCCTTGTTCCCACTTACCTGCATCTGCAGGTGTCTGGTCGGCCACCGAAAGGAGGATCGGGGTGCACCAGCAAGCTCAGCAGCGGAGGTGACGAGCAGTGTACTTCGCCGAAGCCGACACTGAACAGAGTGAGGTGAGTATATTCAGCTCTTTACTCCCCCCAGTGGTGGAAAAAAAGAAGACATCCACTTTTTGAAAAAGGTCCCAACCTAGTTATGGACCTTCTAATCTCACCTTATCCACGCCGCAGGTTTTTCTGCTGAAAGATTTCAGACAGATACCAAACTTCACCCTTCACGGTGGGCTATGTGTGCCAACCTTCAGGGATATGGGTTCCTATTTAAAGGATACCTCTCCCCTGGGCCTTGTACAAGACTCTTACCAGGACTTTATAGCGAAATAGCGAAAGTGCTGGATCTTAGAGCCCAGTCCTCCGAAGAGAGACATTACAGGCGACGCCTCATGGATGAGGCGCGGATCCCATCCAGATTCAGCTCATTTGTAGGCGTCTTGGATGGATCCGAAAGCATAGCTCTTTTACCCCCAGAGGGTCTCTTTGGTAGAGCTTTCCTTTAGCACCTCCTAACGCGTCCAACACCTTTCGACACTGGCGAAAAAACTGAGGTACTTCCCTGATGGGAGGGGTTATATGGAGGGGAACTGTCTTCCATTGGTTGTGCCAGTGTCCAATCACCGCTGGTGACCCTTAACCCATTATGTAATGACTAGCTCTGTGTCCCGTGGTGTACGATAAAGAAATATCACCAGCCGCCATGACGCGACTCTTCACAAGACTACTCAGCGCATAGACTCTCATACACTGCAGATGAGAGACATGAAGCGCCATCTTGAGGACCTCAATAACAGAGGCCGATGCCATAACCTGAGAATCAGGAATCTCCCGGAATTCATCGAGGGAGAACAGCTCACCCCCACTGTCGTCGGCCTCTTCAACAACCTGCTCAATCGCCCACTTCAAAACCCCATTGAACTTAAGAGGATCCACCGCGCCTTGCGGCCTAAAAGGAAGAGACACCGACCCCCCCGGGATATTATCTGTTGTGTGGTGGATTACAAGTTGAAGGAGGAAATTCTGAAACAAGCAAGAGGCCGGCAACAAATCATCCATGACGGGAAAACTTTGCAGCTTTACCAAGATCTGTTGGGCATCACGCTCCAACACCGCCGTGACCTAAAACCCTTGCTAGAAGTTTTGCGCGTCAAAGGCATACCGTACAAGTGGAAGTTTCCCTTTTGTCTTTCGGCCTCCATACAGGGATACACAGCTCTCCTAAAAGTGCCTGAAGACCTGCCACACTTTTGCGGAACCCTGGGCATACCCCTGGTGGATGTGCCCAATTGGTATGCTGATTTCTGCTGTTTCAACATGAGGAAAGATATACCCCAGGGGGAACCCATGGAAACACAAGATACAAGATACCACAGAAGAAGATCTCCTTCACTGCATGGTCACCTTCAACCCCACGGCTTCTACCGTGATAACAGCTCCGCCGATTCCCTGAGAGCCAGGAGAGCCCGCAGGGATCACTAAATCACTCTAGCGGCCCCTTAACTTCTTCTAGGTTACTTTCAGTTCTATTTGGCCATGTTAGGTCATGTTTCATCTACTTAACTTTTATTGTTCTATTGTTCTTCTCACTCCACTGTAATGGCTTCTGTTCCCAGAAAACAAAACTACAACACCCATAATGCCGCACGGTATGATGTTAACTGCTAGATGACGCATGGGCACAACCTACTGCTGACGCTCGTCCCTCCAGGAAGTGTCGCTCTTTGGGCACGTAAGGGCTCTCGCAACACCGATCTCTAACGCAGCTCAAGCTTACACGAACACTTGACCACCGGACTCTATCAATAGCCCTCAAGATCCTCGCCGTTACTAATCAAAAACTCAAGCTCCCACCTGATGCCTGCTCCACTCCGGATCACCGCCCAATGAACAAGCCAGCTCTTCCGGACTCAAGGATTGTGGATCTGACCACGTCAGTCACCACGCACTTTGCTCCAGCTGATTGACATGGCTCTAGAGGCTCTCACAAGACAGAGGGGCGAAGATGTACACATCTCCTTGACGGACAACTGAGGTACCCTAATGGTGTGCTACACCCCTGCTACCTATTGTCTTAAAGGCATGGACGGCTCTATGCAATTTTTTGTGCTTTGCTTCTTTTACAGCATTTAGTGTTCACTGGCCTACTTATACTGACTAGGTCCTCACTGAGTTTATGGTTATAGTTACCTAGATTTATGTTAACATGCTATGACACAGTTTTTCCTGATACCCGCCCACAGCCCAGCCTTCATTTGTTTACTGGTCATGCCCCCGACATCCCGGGGATGACCTGAATGGGAGTACAGACTCCTCCACAAGGCGAAGCTGTGGGCTGGTCCCAGACCATTTATACTATAGTTTCATGGTATAGTGAAGGTCATTGTTCGATTCATATCTCTGTCCTTGCTCACACTGTTACTCACACGCCCTGGAACCCCGATTTCTCTGGTGACCCCCCCTCTAAGTGGCCCACTATTACCTCCTCTCTCCCACTTCGAATCCACTGTGGCGGTGGACCTTCCCCCTGTTATATAGTCCCTCTTCGATGCTTCATGACTGCCAACCCCCACATGGTTGCGGGACAGGGTGCTGACTGCTGACACTCTCTACTGAGTGCGCACATTGTCTATGCGCTGTACTTTACCGATCCTAGAATATCCTGAGGCCTGTAGACTGGTTCTTTACAGCCTCTTCGGTTCTCCTCCTGTGACCCTCTTGCAACTACCGAGCTTTGCTCTCAGGCATTAAACTCACGGACCACATCTTCACCCCCCCCCTTACTCCCCTCTCCACTCATCTCACTAACATGGCGAATAACGTTAACCCCCTTGCCTCGTCTCAGAGTCAGCTTCACCAATCCCTACCACTCAAACTCTACTCAATCAACGTCAAAGGCCTTAACACCCCTGAAAAACGGTCACAACTATTACTCTCTCTACAACAATCCAAGGCTCATATAGCCCTCATACAAGAAACCCACTTTCGGACAGATAACATTCCTAAATTGACTAATGCACGCTTCCCCGCGGCTTTTCATGCCTCCAACAGTAAAGCTAAATCCAAGGGAGTCTCCATCCTCTTATCAAAACATTGCCCCCTTCAAGTGACGGAAGTCATAAGAGACACCCAGGGGAGATTCCTCTTCCTCAAAAGGCACCTTACACCATAGGCCAACGACTATTGCCAACATTTATGCTCCGAATGCACAAGTTTAGTTTTTCCGAAACACGCTAGAACAACTTACAAACTTTCAACCTGGCACCCTTATAGTGGGGGGCGACTTTAACGTAGCCTTGAACCCGGCCTTGGACACATCCAATGGCACG
This sequence comes from Rana muscosa, assembly GCA_029206835.1. Lineage (NCBI taxonomy): Eukaryota > Metazoa > Chordata > Amphibia > Anura > Ranidae > Rana > Rana muscosa. Next base: position 318,971,898 of record CM055121.1, read on the forward strand.
TCCTCCCTAACATACAGAGCCCTTCGTGTAATCAAATTACAACTCGGCAACCTTCTCTTGCATGATGCATGGCGCACACTGCACCCCAATGTGAAGGACTTTACTTTCTTTTCCACACCCCACAACAAATATACTAGAGTGGACCATTTTTTTCCTCTCCCAAAATGACCTGACCTACCTCTCCAAAGCTACGATTGAGCCCATGATACTTTCTGACCACAACCCCATTACCATGACCCTCGCACTCCCCACAACTCTCACAAGATCCAATATCTGGAGACTTGACAATTTTTTCCTGACAGACCTAGACAATATACAACACATTACCACAAGCCTTTCCAATTATTTTGCTGAGAACGCCTTGGGAGACACTTCCCCCTCCATTGTTTGGGCAGCTCATAAAATGCCAATTTCCTTAGTAGCCAAGAGGAACCGACTCAGAAAAATACTCATTAATGATCTGACTGCACGCATTCGCCTTCTCGAACACACACACAAATCTTCACTTGCGGCAAGCTCCCTAACAGAATTAATACAAACTAGAGAAGAGCTCAGGGAGGAGCTGAACAGCACACTAAAGCGTAAATTTACAATGACTCAAAAGCTCTTTTACGAGTTTAGTAATAAATCCGGTAAACTCCTGGCCAGAGCGCTACAAGCGAAAAGGGCAGCACATACTATACACAAAATCAAAACCCCCTCGGGTGATACCTTGGTCACTACGGAGGACATTTCTGACCAATTTGTTAGCTACTTTTCAGACTTATACAATCTCCCTATCTCACACCAGAATGACATCTCCGGACAGGATGACGGCGATCATGGATTTTTTGTCGCAATTCAGCCCCACCCCCATTACACCGGAAGACTCCGCTGACCTAGATATCGCACTTTCAGTAGAAGAGACTTTAGAAGCCCTGAAACAGATGAAACCAGGCAAAAGCCCTGGCCCAGATGGACTGACTGTTAGCTATTATAAATCCTTCTCCAATACCCTGAAACCCCACCTAGTCAAGGCTTTCAACGACATAGCGTCCCATTCTGCTGTCAACAGTGAGATCTTTGAAGCCCACGTTACGCTCATCCCTAAACCGGGTAAAGACCCCATGTTGGTCCCTAATTACCGTCCGATTTTGCTCCTTAACGTAGATCTAAAACTCTATGCCAAAGTCATAGCTAACCGCATCCTCCCCCCGCTACATAGATTAATCTCACTAGATCAGGTCGGTTTTGTCCCTGGTAGGGAAGCCAGGGACAACACCATCAAGGTCTTAAATGTCCACCACTGGCTCTCTAAAACATCTACCCAAGGTTTCTTCCTCTCCCTGGATGCTGAGAAGGCATTCGACAGAGTGGCCTGGGACTACATGGAAGCTACATTACGGGTTATGGGCTTCCCACCCTGCTTACTTCAAATGGTCATGGCTTTTTATTCGTCCCCGACTGCTAAACTTAGAATCAACGGCCGCCTGTCAAACGACTTCCCAGTGTCGAATGGCACCCGCCAGGGTTGTCCTCTGTCCCCCCTAATTTTCAACCTTACCATGGAGCCTATGCTTCGCAAATTGAGGGAAAACCCGAATATCAAAGGCATTGATATCAGCAATAAACAGTATAAAATAGCTGCCTACGCGGATGATATTTTACTTTTCCTTAGAGATCCTATCGCGACTATCCCCAACCTTCTCACAGATTTTGCACTATTCAGGAATTTATCTAACCTGAAAATCAACTTTGCAAATTCAAAGGCACTAAACATCACCCTACCTACCGAACTAGTCTCACAATGCAAAACCAATTTTCCTTTTGGCTGGGAACCTCGTGAACTCACATATCTTGGTATCAAACTCGCTACTTAATTAACCGACCTGTACACAAGAAACTTTTTACCCGCCCTTCAAACCATTGAGGGAGACTTGCATAAATGGCACCTTTTTCTTGGCTGGGTAGAATAGCTGTACTAAAAATGAATGTCCTTCCTAGACTCCTATACCTTCTTCAAGCCCTCCCCATAAAACTACCACCCTCCTTTGCTTCATATAAACGTATGTGCAGAACCTTCATCTGGGCATCAAAAAAAAAAACCAGATTAAGCTGGGATAGACTGGTACTGCCCAAACTGCTAGGGGGCCTAGGGCTCCTGGATATCCAAAAATACCACTGGGCATGTCACTTAACTAGGATAGTGGACTGGCATGTCCATGGTCACATCAAAGATTGGATCACTCTCGAAGACGCCTTCACGGCTTTTCCACTATCGCACCTACCTTGGATCACATACAAGTCCACTCCCAAAGACTGCACTACGCACCCCCTCATTGGGGCTACACTAGTGCTCTTCAAACTTGCTTGCAAACCCCTAGCAATCGTACCCTCCTCTTGACCTTTGACCCCTCTAGACCGCAATCCTGACTTCCCCCCAGGCCTAATCCTACGCAACATGACTACTAACCCCGATAGCTCACGCTCCAGAGCTCACAACTTCTTCCAAGATGAAAACCTCTCGTCATACCAGGAACTTTCCTCTAAACTCCCAGAATATCACATTCCATTCTACAAATATTTGCAAATCCGACATTTTCTTAACATGGCTGACTCGCATTCTCTATGGCGCCGGGACCTCACACCCTTCGAAACAATCTGTAACAATGGAGAACCCCAACGTCATCTAATATCATCTATGTATGCGCTCCTATTCTGCACTTATAACATAAAAGATGACAAACTTGTCAGTCGCTGGGAAGCTGAATTGTCCATGCAACTCTCTACGGTTGACTGGGAGCGCATATACACACATATTCATAAGGGCTCCATTAATGTTTCCGCCCAAGAAAACCGATACAGTTTCACACAGACCCATTTTATTTTATCGAACACGCTGACCAAACCGCTACCACTACTAATGGCATACCTGTTTGAGTGAGAACACACTCTTGTAAGGTCACTGGATTCACATTCCCACTCAATGTGGGTAACCAATATCCTGCTAGGGGACCCCTGATACATTCTACCCTACCGTTTAGGATTACACCACGCTTCCAATCTCCCTTGGCCCCCGCCCATTCACAGCTAGTTCCCTTCAGGGGTGAATGGGTCTGAGGCTGGCCTTTGTTGGTATGGATTTTACGACATTTGGGACCCCGATCCAAATGCACTCTCCAACCCCTCTTATTAGAGTTACATTATCCTCTCCACCGCCGACCCCAAGTATTCCAATCACCTCCACATACGTCTGGTTGGTACTGGATGAATACTAAACTATCCGATTATTTAGAACTCAAGACTGCTTCTGTATTCTTGGGGTGTGTATACTGCGCTGTCTAGAAAACAAAGGATAGGTATATAAATACCTGCGCTGCAACTATATATGTGAGACACACACAAAATGCAAATAGTAAAAAAATCAAGCTGTACAATACTATAGTGAAAATTGATAAAAATGTATATAATGAATAAATGAACAGGACATCCAATTTCCGATGCCAGTATGATCCCACATCAGAGAGGGGAAAATATTGTCCAAAAAATAAAAGCTCCCAGATAAAGTTCTCCTATTGTACTACACCCTTGTGAGTAACTGGTGTAGACAGCATGAAGATCTTAAAACAGTTCATACATGAAATTCAATCAGGGTAACAATTTTAGTAATTCAATCATCTTAGCATGCATCCGTGACATCAAATGTGAACACCCTAGAATAGTGCTGTTTCAGAATAGTAAAGAATCCACCACCTCCGTTCAAACAGCCGCTTACCAGAAGTGCTGATCCCTGAGAGAGATCAGTCAACACATGCGGCTGTTATCCCTGCCAGGGGCTCTTTAAGGATCAATCAGCTATCCTGGATCCTCTGTGGCCTAGATCAGTGATCTCCCGGTGTCACAACGGACCATATTAAAATGAGAAAGAAAATCCCATAGCGTAATCCAGTAAAATGAACAGAGGATCCAGGATAGCTGATTGATCCTTAAAGAGCCTCTGGCAGGGATAACAGCCGTGTTGACTGATCTCTCTCAGGGATCAGCACTTCTTGAACGGAGGTGGTGGATTCTTTACTGTTCTGAAACAGCACTATTCTAGGGTGTTCACATTTGATGTCACGGATGCATGCTAAGAAGATTGAATTACTAAAATTGTTACCCTGATGATTGAATTTCATGTATGAACTGTTTTAAGATCTTCATGCTGTCTACACCAGTTACTCACAAGGGTGCAGTACAATAGGAGAACTTTATCTGGGAGCCAATATTTTTTGGGCAATATTTTCCCCTCTCTGATGCGGGATCATACTGGCATCGGAAATTGGATGTCCTGTTAATTTATTCATTATATACAATTTTATTAATTTTCACTATAGTATTGCGCAGCTTGATTTTTTTTTACTGCTTCTGTATTCTATTTGTTATTTGCTGTATTGTTCATATCATACGTTGTATTATTTGTCTTAGAACTCCTTCGGTCGACACTCTGTACAGTGTACACCATATTTGATTGTCTATAACCTTCTGTACACCTGTAAAAACTAATAAAAACTTATTGGGGAAAAAAAGAAAAGAAAAGGAAACTAGGTCTATCAGATAGAAGCGAACATTGTCTGAACAATTTTGCCGTTATCTATTTCTCACTTCCTGTTTAGGCTATGGGACAGGAAGTGAATGGAAGTCTCCCCTATGGGACACAGATGGAAAGAAAAATTAACAGGGGTTATAGCCCTACTTTACCCTATCCAAAAAAAAAAAAAAAAAAGTTTTGCCTCTAGTACTAGTTTAATCCTCCTCCCCAGAATATACTTACTATCATATCTCTCTATTATTTTGTTACATGAAATTAAAGAAATACCTAGTGCTCCGGAGTATAAAGGAGCATGTGTCTCACTCCATATGACAATGCTGGACCAATCCGTGCTGTCACTTAATAGCCCAGTATAAGCCATGATACAGATCACTCATTGTTTACTCAGGGATTACCTTCGCTCCCAGTAGCTGAGGGGAGTGGAATTTTCTGCTGGGGAGGGCTACACAATTGATAGACATCTTGCCACCATTACGTTAGGTCTGAGTTGATATTGTAAATACTTACCTCCATGTGATTGGAAAACCTGTACCAAGCATTCAGCTTCCTCACTAATTTTGTCTTCTACAGTTCTCTTCCCCATCCCATAATCCCGTAGTGTGGAAAGTGCGAATCTTCTCATCACCTTCCAGTTCTCTCCATTGGAAAAGACAACACCTAAACATAGAACACAGGAATGTATGCACAGATGATATTTGTGTTCCCTTTGCACATGCACAAAATGCCAAATTTATCATTTACAGGACTACAAGCTGCTACCATCGATCATCCAGTTAAGAGTTGAACCATACCAGTTAAAATTTATACTAATATTTTTTTAAATGCTAATAATTTTTATATTATCCTTTCTCATTAAAGGTTCCTGTGGACCTCTAGGGATCCTTTACAGCAGGCATAGGCAACCAGTAGCCCTCCAGCTGTTGTGGAACTACATTTCCCATGAGGCATTGAAAGGCTGGAAGTTATAATTACTCCCAGAGGCATGATGGGACTTGTAGTTCTGCAACAGCTGGAGGGCCCCAGGTTGCCTACCCCTACTTTAGAGCTTGCGCAGTGAGCAGTGGTGGATTGATTTTCTGCCTGATGATGCCTACATAGTCCCAACACTGATATCACTTGGCAGAGAAGTAGCATGAAACCAGTGGAGCGTGTCTTCTTGCCTGTTTAAGTATCAATGTAAGGGGTCCTTCTTCCCCTGACTACCAATACATATATTTTTAAATATAAACAAGGGAAACAGCGCCAACTTCAAACTGGTACAATAATGTATGCCAGTGCTGCTTCTTAAAGTAGTGTATACTAATAAATAGTGAAAAATTGTGAAAAAGGATCAAAAGGGCGCTAGCTGGACAATCTAGTGAAATGTGAACCAAATAATTAAGTGAATAAATAACTTAATTCAATTAATAAGTGAACAGTTGCATAAATAAATACATGAAAACATCCAATATATGATCAAATTCATGCAATAGAATGTGTACAATAATCACATTTCCAACTAATACAATGTGTAATAAATTATCATTAATTAAAGTTCATGATTTCTGTGTGTGGTCACTGAAATTAATTCTCCAACACCGTGATCCTAAAAAAGTGCTCCAATGCTCCAAAACAACAGTGCTCCACCCGAAGTGAGATATGAATTGCGCTCACCAGATGTATCCGGCCAACAAGTGACCAGCAAACGTGGGTAATAGAAATGCTGCTTCAATCAATGCTCTTCTCATATGGTATATGGATGGATAGGGCCCCGACCAGATCACCATCAAGCATGAATTTGAATGTGCAAGTCAAAAACTCTCCAATTTGATGCGCACACAAAAAGAGGAAAACATAGGCTTTCACAGGGGCTAATGGGAAAGAATACACGATTGATAAATTTATATCATGTAATACGAGATATGTAATTTATCTGCTAACATGCCCATGTGGCCTGAATTATGTAGGAAGAACTACCCGATGTTTATATAAAAGAATGAATGAGCATGTTAATAATATCAAAAAAGAATTCAAACAACACAGTGTCTCGAACCATTTTGGGATATACCATAATAAGAATCCTGCTTTGTTGAATTTCTATGGGATTGATGAGGTATTGCCCCATTGGAGAGGGGGTGACATGAAGACCCAGGTATCCCAAATTGAGACCAGATGGATTTTCGAACTTGCTTTGCTTATGTCATCTGGCCTCAATATTGATTTAAATTGCTTTTTGACAGATTTTTAGTAATATGTTGAGATGTATTGGATTTGTTTCTAATATATGTGTGTTTACAGTACATATGTGTATATGTAAACTAATTCTCCTATATGTTTACCTCAGAGTTGGTGGCTAAGAGTACCTATGTAAAGAATATGTCCCCATATGTAGTTGCAGGATTTACATATTCTCTACACCTTTAACTATTTTAATTTATGATTACAGATTGTCCTTTTTGCATTAAATGTGTATAGAATCATGCATCATCATGTCTGACCTCTAGATGGTGCTTATTCCCTGTTCTCCTATAGACCTTGGTGTTTTGGAGACTATGGGCAAGAGTACATTATATGAACATTTTTATTTGCAATTTTATCATGTCTATTGAGTTTATAAAGTTTGTGCAGATTGTATATTTAATTCATCTGTGATAGTATAATTTGATTGGTTCTAAGGAAATATGTGCTTGGAATGCAGTCCAAATGTGTTTATATTCATTTTTAAAATATCTGTTAAAGATATTTTCACAGGTGCAGCTCATGGATGGTATGTAGAAATGGTTTTAATTTGGTCTGCCTACTTTTTGGAACATATTTAGCGTTTTTCGGCGTATACAAGTTAAAAGTCTCATTAATAGACTTTGACCAATGGCGTTTGGCTTATTATTATTTAAGGCTCCGGTAAAATGGCGTCAGCCCCACTTCCTGATGACACGTGCACTGCATGAAATGCAAAGAAGAGAGGCTTCAGACGCATACACACAGGAGCCCTTCACTTCAGCCGGGTCGTTGGAACGCATGCCGCACGCCGCTAGTCAGACAGCGGTGCGGGATCATTTTTTTACAGACCTCAGAGCTGCTAATGCGCTGATTCTCATCACCAGAGGTGGCTCTAGACTTTGTGAGGCCTTAGGCAAATCTTAGACATGAGGCCCTACTAACTCCCATAATGGAAAAAAATAATTAAAGTGGTTGTATACCCACAAATATGAAATGCACCTACAGGTAAGCCTACATTAAGGCTTACCTGTAGGTGCTTGCAATATCTCCGAGACCTACACGGTCTCAGAGACATTTGCAAAAAAGAGTGCCAACGGCGCAGGCGCACTGAGCGCGGAGGCTCTTTGAATGGCAATCTGCCGGACACTGCTGGAATTCGCGCATGCGCGGGGATCGTGCCGTTCCCCGCGCATGCGTGACGTCATCGCCGCTCTGGCCAATCACAGCGCCGGAGCGGCGATACCCGGAAGTCAGTCCGGGTATCATGGATGCGACGGAGGACGTGTCCGAGGACCGCTGCGGGGGCTTCGATCTAAGGTAAGTGATTGATAATGAGCTAGTATGCTAGTCATACTAGCTCATTATGACTTTGCCTTGCAGGTTCTGAAAAAAATAAAAAGTTTTGCGTTATACAACAGCTTTAAAGCAATAGACCCCTAGCAATTTCGCTCTCCACTCCAACATCCCAAAAAACAAACATGCACATAGACGTATCTAAAAAAAATACTTTAATAATGTACACATAAAAATCTGGGTCACACTCACTGATTGCTCCAAGCTCACCGATTGGTTGTTAGAGGTTAGTGCACATCATTACTGCTCACTGATTGGTTGGTAGGGGTTACTGCACAATATTACCACTCAATGATTGGTGCTAGAGGTTACTGCACATCATTACTGCCCACCCATTGGTTGCTAGAGGTTACTGCACATCATTACTGCACATTGATTGGTTGATAGAGGTTACTGCACATTATTACTGCTCACTGATTGGTTGCTATAGATTACTGCTCATCATTATCACTCACTGATTGTTTGCTAGAGGTTACTGCACATTATTACCTTTTACTGGGTGGCAGAGCAGTATTGTGATGTGTGATGCAACTGTTGGGGTACAGTTGGTTGGATGACAGGATGCAGTTTGGGATGATGGTGGCAGCATTGGGGTGAGAGGCTGAGATCATATCTTCCCTATAATTATAAGGGGTAGGGTGATAGGATGCCAGAGGTGGGGTACAGGAGGGATGATGATAAATACAGGAGGCAGGGTGCCAGAGGTGGGGTACAGGGGGATGATGGGTTTAATAATGACAGGGAGTGGGGTGGTAGGATGCCAGAGGTGGGGTAGAGAGGGATGATGAGGATGTTGATGACAATGGGTGGGGTGGTAGGAGGTCAGCAAAGGGGCATAATGACAGTGGGTGGGTAGGAAGCTGGCAGTGGGGTACAGGGGGGGGGGGTGATGATGATGGGGATAGGATGGTTGGATTCTAGAAGTGGGGTACAGTGGGATGATGGGGATGTTGATGACAGGGGGAAGGTTGGTAGGATGTCAGGAGGTTAGATATGGGAATGATGATGATAGTGGGTGGGGTGGTAGGGAGCTGGCAGTGGGGTAAAGGGAGGGTGAAGATTACAGGGGGTGGGGTGGTAGGGAACTGGCAAAGGGGGACAGGTGGGAGAAGGGCACAATGATGATCCCATCCAGTGGTGGCTGGTGCTCAAAATTTTTGGGGGGACGCAAAAAAAAACATCAAACACAGCCACTGTGCCATCAGTCGCAGCCACTGCTCCCATCAGTCGCAGCCACTGCGCCCATCAGTCGCAGCCACTGCGCCCATCAGTCGCAGCCACTGCGCCCATCAAACGCAGCCACCGTGCCCGGGTACAGACAAAGATGATGAGACCAATAGACAGAGATTGGGTACAGTACAGACAGACAGCATGTAGTAATGTACCCAAGACGGAAAGGATGGAGTGTAATGGAAGCTAATAAAAAGTAATCTAAGTATTGGTTAGGAAAGTTAGGAAAGGTGAATATGATCCAAAGTGTTTGCAGAAAGAAAAAGTCACCTATAATACTGAGCTTTTGCTGACTCGCACATTGTGGATCATGTTACAGGAAATGGATAAAGATATGGCCTCAGCCATGATGGGCCCATTAGTAAAAAGCTACTAAGGTTCATAGAGATTCTCACCTTCAGTATGGTGGAACTATTCTAATTCTATTTATCCAGGAAAAGGCAAACCAAAACCTCAGTAAAAGCAGATGACAAGTTATTTTTACAATGTGGGAAAACAAAACTGTATTGTCAATGATACATGAACGAATAGGTCAACATTTTGAAATTATTAATTTGAGAAAAGAAGCACTTTGCCATGAATGAAGAAACAAACTCCTCCAAGAATTCATAATATGACCTAAAGCCCATGCAGACATACTATGGTCTTTGACTTGGGGGTGCATTGTTGTAGTTTTTCATATATATATATATATATATATATATATATATATATAAATAATATAGTTATAGACTACCTGCTCCTGCTCCTCGCCTCAGTGACTTGGTCCCCTACTAATGGCAGCAGGACTCAGACAAGCAACACGTGATGTTCTCTCTCGCTCTCTGCCCTGGGAGTTGTAGTCTCTGCAGAGCACAGGCACCAGATGGCCATGTTGAAGTCTGTGTGCCTGTGGGAGAACTACAACTCCCGCCATGCGCTGGGGCCGCGGTCGCCGACTTTAGGGGAAAGGCTAGGAGGGTGGCGCCGCGGCAGTGGAGCCTGCTATTGGACGCAGGCAACCTGAGCCATGCCCACCATCCACCATGATCGATTGTAACTTAGTGTTGTCTCGCCTCGTCCGCCGCCGCGGACCGCGGCGGTGGCTCAGCAGCTCAATCTACACCGCGGCTGTGTGCAGCGCGCCCGCTCACCCCATCCGCTTGTGAGTCCCAGTCCCACACAACAACACCACCAGTCCCACACAACAACACAACACCTGAAAGGCAAATTAGGCAAATCGCGCGAGGCCCTTTCTGTGGGCGAGGCCTAAGGCAATTGCCTAATTTGCCTAATTAAAGAGCCGCCTCTGTTCATCACATTGTACACATGTAAGTGCAGGCTTTTTTATATAATAAAAGACAATACTACATTATACCTGCCTTCTGTGGCTCATTTGGCGGGGCCAATTTCACAGAGCCTTTTGATGGGAGAAGAACTCTGATTATTGTGGGTGATACATCAAATTGGAGAGTTTTTGACTTACTCATTCATGCTTGATGGTGATCTGGTCATGGCCGTATCCATCCATATACCATATGAGGCGAAGATGTGGATGGTGAATATGGTGGAGATTGACCTACAAATTGATTGAAGCGGCATTTCTATTACCATGGTCACTTGTCGGCCAGATACATCTGGTGAGCGCAATTCATATCTCACTTCGGGTGGAGCACTGTTGTTTTGGAGCATTGGAGCACTTTTTTAGGATCACAGTTTTGGAGAATTAATTTCAGAGTGACCACACACAGAAATCATGAACTTTAATTAATGATAATTTATTACACATTGTATTAGTTGGAAATTTGATTATTGTACACATTCTATTGCATGAATTTGATCATATATTGGATGTTTTCATTTATTTATTTATGCAACTATTCACTTATTAATTTAATTTAAGTTATTTATTCACTTAATTTGGTTCACATTTCACTAGATTGTCCAGCTAGTGCCATTTTGATCCTTTTTTACCAATACATTAGGTCCCCTCTCCCATGAACTACCAATAAAAAGGGCCCCTTTGCTGCTGACCACTAATCTAAGGGGATGTCTTTTCCACTAACCACCAGTGTAAAGGAGCCCTTCGCCCACTAATGTAAAAAGCCATTCTTCCAATGACCACCAATTTACAAGGACACTTTTCCTAATAATCAAACTAATGTATTATGACCTCTAAATTTAATAGGATTTTAACATGGGTTCCCTGAGAGCTGAATGTTTTTACAAAGGTTCCTCTTAGGTAAAAAAAAAAAAAAAAATGAATACGAAAGGCTGCTTTGGACATTTAGACAGTATGTTTTGATTCTACTTAATTAAATAGATTAAAAAGTACCATTTTCCCTTGCAGTTTTAGTAAGCATTGACATTATTTGCCTGTTCGAAAATTGATCAGCATGGTTGATAAGAGCATCTTTCACAGCATCATAACCGCAGAGGACAACCATCTTCTCCAGCCCTATTTGGACACCTAGTACTGGACCGTACGTCTTGGACAGCTGTGAATAGAATGGGAGATAAAAGGAAAAAGGAACATTTGAACTTTTAAACTTAAACTGTATAAATTACAGTAGTTTAGTTTTAAAAATCAAATTAAAAGTAAACAAAATCATTAGTCTTCTACAGTATCTCACAAAAGTGAGTACACCCCTCACATTTTTGTAAATATTTTATTATATCTTTTCATGTGACAACACTGAAGAAATTACACTTTGCTACAATGTAAAGTAGAGAGTGTACAGCTTGTATAACAGTGTAAATTTACTGTCCCCTCAAAATAACGCAACACACAGCCATTAATGTCTAAACCACGGACAACAAAAGTGAGTACACCCCTTCTAATGCCTTGTACACACGACCTGGATTCCCGGCAGTAAAAAGACCGCCGGGAATCCCGGGGGGGAAAACCGAGAACCTGCTTGGTAACTTTCCCCCTGTACACAACAGAGGTTTTCCCGTCAGGAAAACTGCGGTGAGAGCTTTGGTCAGGAATCCTGTCCGTGTGTATGCTCCACCGCAGTGTTTCCCATAGGAAAACTGCCGGGTTAAAAACCGCCGCGAATCACGGCGGGAAAAAAAGAGAACATGTTCTAATTTTTCCCGCCGGGTTTCCCGGCAGTTTTCCTGTCGGGAAAACTGTGATGGAGCATACACACGCCCGGTTTTCCCAGGCCAAAAGCTCTCATGGCAGTTTTCCCATTTGGAAAACTGGTCGTGTGTACGAGGCATTAGAGGTGAGAATTGCTTCCCATCACAGCTCCCCCCTTATATCACAATCCCGTTTGTACGTCAATGTCCTCAGTCCCCCACACATCACAGTCTCCCACTTCACATCAGTATTCCCTTCACATTAATGTCCACTGCCACTGCCACTCCCCCTTCAAATCCCACCACAGCACTGCCCCCCTTTACATCATCCCCCCACAGCACTGCTCTCTTCACATCACTATCCATGCTTTTCATCACAGCTCTGACCCCCCTTTACATCTCCCCTCACACAGCAGTTGCCCCTTTACATCTCCCCTCCCCCACATTACTTGTCCCCTTTACGTCACCCCCCACATCACTTCCCCATTCACATCACCCTCCCACACAGTACTTCCCCCCTTTACATCAACCCCCCACACAAAAATGTGCTCTGCCTCCTTTAAATCACCCCCCCCACACACACACAGCAATGTCCCCTTAATGTCACCCACTGTCTCCCCCCATCTTTCACAACCATGTCCTCTTGCCCCTATTAACTCTCCTACCTTACACAGAGTAGAGAGCAGGAGGCAGGATAGAAATGAACTGGAGGCAGGAGGCACAGCAGCACTGGATGGAGAGCGGGAACTGCTGAGGTTAAAATGTCATATTAACAAGCTGGTGATTGGTTGCTAGGACCACCCTGTGTCCTACACATCATATTGTACATCAGAATGTATCGCTGACTGCCAACAATAAATGGTTCCAGCTGCTGCTCTACCCAATATTTTCATTTGCCCATATAGTCTATCAAGCTGATGATATCAAAGTCCAAAACCCATTGACCTTCTACCTTAGCACTGTCGATGGAGCTGTTAAAGAGAACAGATATAATATGTATTTAGTATGTCTTATACTTTCACACTCTGCAGCTGATAATAAAAGCCACACAGCACTAAAGCCCGACTCCAGGCAAGAAAAAAAAAACACCTTTTTTATTGGGAAGCTGGAGCATGAGGACAAGAAAACCTGACAGATATTCCACCCTTTCCCACTATGGTCCATAATAGGGTTGCCACATCATCCCTTTAATCCAGGACACACATTAGTTACACAGGTTCTGTGGCTGATTAAGGTGGTAATTAAACTCACTTGGTGCCTTATCTGCATTAAATCAGCCTCATAACCTGTTTAATTAATATGTGTGTAGCGGGTATGTACTTTTTAAACTGGTGAGGACACCAGTGATGCATAGTTCCCTGCGGCCCAGCAGGTGGCGCTGTCACTTTGGGCCGGGGTTGAACCATCGCTGCAGTGCAGTACCCTTTGTGACCTCTCGCAGCGGTTGTACAGCGAGGCGGGGGACCCGCCGTGCATCCTGGGAGAGGGTATAAAGGGGGCGGACTTCTTCGCCACGAGGTTCGAGTCCCAGGCACCTTCAGCCTGAGGGCTATGGTTGCGGTCGGTGTCCAGGCGGCCTAGGCCTGGACACCTGGATTTCGTGTTCCATCCCAAACACCTTCAGTCTGGGGTGAGGTACTCAGCCGGAGGCCTGGGGCCCAGTACCTTCCACTGGGTCCCGCGAGGGAGGGATTGTCCTAGGGGGCCCCGGGAGTGGGGCACCCGAATCCAGAGGCGTAAGGGACCGGAGGAGGGACTCACCCGAAGACCTGGTCCAGCAGATTGCCAGTGCCGGTGAACCTCTGGAGACCGCCCGGAGGGATATCTTTCCCGAACAGGGGCCAAGTTCAAAGAGGAAGTTCAGTCCATGTTCGATGACCGGTGGCAGCGGTCCAGCTAATTCACTCAGGTCAGTGGCAGAGGCCTGCAATTAGGCCTGTGGCAGGGGCCTCAACAGTTCATCCGGTCGGTGGCAGCGACCAAAACTCACGGTCGGTGGCAGAGACCGTGCGCCAGGCCTATTCGCTAAAAAGGAATAGGAGAGTACAGTTGTGCCTGGGCCTACTTGTTCCCACACCCCCATGTTCGTTGTTAATGGAAGTTCAACTGATTGTGTTACGAGAAATAAAGGAGTGTTGGACTTTCGATTGGTGTGGGGCTCTATTATTGGCAGACACGTTTCCAGGGAACAACAAGGCTTCGTATGCAGTGGACAGACCCGGGAGGTAAATTAAATAACTTTGCTCAACCCTCTTATACACATGAGGGGAGAGCTTGGCGTAGTGTTCCTGCACTCTCCTCTTCCAGGTACCCCTAGACACAAGCCGTTCACAATAACCAAGAGGGAGAGTGAGGTTCCGCTACATGTGTCCTGGATTGAGGCCGGGTTCACACTAGTGCCACAAACGCTCCGACATTGGGAGCTCATGTCGCATGATGTGTGAAAATCAATGTTTCCCTATGGGAGCCGTCTTAACTGGTCCGACACATGTCGGTCCGACTTTGAAAATGCTCCCTGTACTACTTTGGTCCGACATTGATCCTACTTCAGCCCATTGAATATCACTGAAGTCGGATCAAAGTCAGATCCCGTCTTGCATGATCCGACTTTGGCATGCGACATGTGCTCTGATGGTCTTGCGGAACTCCACGCCAAATTTTAAATAAAAAAAACAGCCCTTCGGTCTAGTATGGATTTTAAAGGGACCCCCTACGCCGAAAAAACGTTGTGGGTGTCCCCCCCCAAAGTCCATACCAGACCCTTATGTGAGCACGCAGGTCAGGAAAGGGGGTGGGGACGAGCGAGCGCGCCCCCCCTTCTGAACTGTACCAGGCCGCATGCCCACAACATGGGGGGGTGGGTGCTTTGGGGCGTGGACTTATATAGGCATGGGGCGTGGTCACGGGGGGATGTCACCCGGTGACCCCATTCCTCATGACGTCATGGGATGGCGATGTCATAAGGGGCGGGTCACCGGGTGACATCACCGCGCACATGGCATTCCTGCGCGAGAGAGTGTCGAGTCAACATCGGAAGAAGAGAAGAGGGAAGAAGACGACAGGGAAGACCGGGCCAGAGCTAGCAAAAGAGCAGAAGAACCCGGCAGAAGGCACCGGAAGAAGAACCAGAGAGCGCAGAGTAGTCGGAAGAGACCCCCAAAGTCGGAAGAGACCCCCGAAGCTGCTTAATGAATTACTTTAAAAACCTGTGTAGTGTGTTTTTTTTTTATTGACACTTTTTTCAGGTGAATGGGTACGATGTACCCCATACTCATTCACATAGGGTGGGGGGCCAGGATCTGGGGGCCCCCTTATTAAAGGGGGCTCCAAGATTCCGATAAGCCCCCCGCCCCCAGACCCCGACAACCAACGGCCAGGGTTGTCGGGAAGAGGCCCTTGTCCTCATCAACATGGGGACAGGGTGATTTGGGGTGGGGGGGCCACGCCTTTTGGGGTGGGACCCCCACGCCGTTTTTTCGGCGTAGGGGGTTCCCCTTAAAATCCATACCAGACCGAAGGGCCTGGTATGCTTTTAGAGGGGGAACCCATGCCGTTTTTTTATTAAAAATTTGGCGTGGAGTTCCTCAGACAGTGCCTGGTATTGTCGGGGATCAAAGTCGGACGCATGTCGGACTTCAAGTCGCAGGGCAAAGTCGGATCCAAAGCAGTGGCGGTGCGTCGCCCCCCCCTCTCCTGTCACTCTCTAATTACCATTAGAATCTATCTATGGTCGGTGCTGACACTCCCTATTCAGGTACCCGACCCCTTTTCGGTCACCGGGCACCTGAATTACAGTGGTGGGTTTTTTTTTTCGAAGCGCCTGATTAGAGCCTTTTGCTCTAATAGGCGTTTAAAAAAGTGAGAAGCAAGCGCAACACTGTGCGTTCCTTCTCACTCAGCTCAATGTTAGCAAAGCCAAAGGAATTTGCTTTGCTAACATTGACCCGCCTCTCAGACAATCAGGTTGCCGGGTCTGTTACCAGTCGCCTGAAACGTCAGGCACCATAGGAGCGGAGGATGGGAGAAGACAAATGGAAGGGAGAAGATACATGGAGGGGAGAAGACACCGCTCGCTGTCACCCGCTGTCCCACCGAGACAGGGTAAGTGCCGGGCAGATGGTGGGGGGGTCACAGTGGCAGCGTTGGATGGGCACAGTGGCGGCGTTGGATGTTTTTTTTTTTTTTTCAATTTGTTTGCTCCCCCCCAAAAAAATTTTGAGCACCAGCCGCCACTGATCCAAAGTAGTATGACTGTTGTGTCGTACCAGTGTGAACCTGGCCTAAAGGGATGATGTGGCAACCCTAGTCCATAAATTCAATTAAAGCTGTGGCTGGAGTTTCAGGTATGGCTCATGGGACAAGTAATGTCTTACCTCTATAAATGTCTTATGAGGTTTATGCATGTCAATACTGAGCACATTTCCGATGATTGCCAGTGGTCTGGGTCCAGGGGGGAAATTCTTGTACTTGTCTTCCTTCGTACTGCTGTATACAAGGGCCAAGAGAAGGATCACAGCAACTGACAGAAGAATCGTCACTGGGTCAGCTGGAAACATTTTCCTGTAATATCTACAGAGGAGGAACAAGGGCATTGTAAAAGAAATACAAAGCAAACAAATAGTAAGCTCTTCTTGGAATGACAAGTTGTAAAAGCCATTCATGGGTATGAGGTGTTTGATCTGTTATGATGGAATAGATGTAATTGTACATGTGTAGTACACAAGATATATTACGTAATTTAGTTATTGAAGAGCAGCAAGTCCCAGAGCCTTTTACAAATTCCATTTAGTGTAGAACCACAGTAAAAACATGACATTTATGGTTATGGCAAGTGAAAATCTACCCGTGTCTGTTCATGTTTTTGAATGTATGACTTGGAAGAATAAGTCATGTACCATGTTAAGTTTGACTTGTAGCAGAAAATGAAGCACAATGCACTTGACAGGTGTGATCAGCCTATTGCATTAGGGTGTGCACCCCAAAGCTTAACCACTTCGCGCCCAGGCTATAAGGAAAAGACGTCTGCAAAGCGGTCGTCAATTGCTGATAGGACGTCTATGGACGCCCTCTTATTTACTTCCGCGATGCGCGCCACCGCGGGCGCGCATCGGGGAAAAACTGTGCCCGCCATGTCAGGCGAGTGCCGATGCGCGTGCCTGGCGGCCGCGATGTCTGCCAGGTACGAGCGATCGGCTGTCACAGAGCCAGGGACGTGGATCTCTGTGTGTAAACACAGAGATCCACGTCCTGTCAGGGAGAGGCGACGGATGGTGTGTCCCTTGTACATAGGGACAACCATCAGTCACCTCCCCCAGTCAGTCCCCTCCCCCCACAGTAAGAACATCTAGCAGGGAACATATTAACCCCTTGATCGCCCCCTAGTGGTTAGCCCATTCCCTGCCAGTCACATTTATACAGTAATCAGTGCATATTTTTAGCACTGTTCGCTGTATAAATGTGAATGGTCCCAAAAACGTGTCAAAAGTGTCCGATGTGTCCGCCGTAATGTCACAGTTGCAAAAAAAAAAAAAAAACGCAGATCGACGCCATTACTAGTAAAAAAATAATTAAAAAAAATATCATAATTCTATTCCCTATTTTGTAGGCACTATAACTTTTGCGCAAACCAATCACTATACGCTTATTGCGATTTTTTTTTTTACCTAAAATATGTAGAATACGTATCGGCCTAAACTGAGGAAAAAAATATTTAAAAAAAAAAAAAAAATGGGATATTAATTATAGCAAAAATTTAAAAATTTTGTGTTTTTTTCAAAATTGGCGCTCTATTTTTGTTTATAGCGCAAAAAATAAAAACCGCAGAAATGATCAAAGACCACCAAAAGAAAGCTCTATTTGTGGGAAAAAAAGGACGTAAATTTTGTTTGGGAGCCACGTCACACGACCGCGCAATTGTCATTCAAAGCGTGATGGCGCTGAAACCTGAAATTTCGCCTGGGCAGGAAGGGGGTTATGTGCCCAGTTGTCAAGTGGTTAAACACAGAGTAACAGAGGCAATGGCTAGGCGTGTACACATGCCACAGCCATGATGCTATGCTTTGCAGCCATGCAAAAATTATAGTGAGCATAGCACATGTGAACGATTCCTTAATTTTTCTTTTATTATTTTTTAGACTTTAATTTTAGATTTTTTTTTTACTTCTTTTACTATTTACATTTTTTAACTGTCCTGTTGGGGGCCTTTGGTGAAATAATAGGGGTCTAAACAGACCCCTGATGTCTCACATTTAAGAATGAAAAAGGGACTGAGGACATAGATCAAGTAGTACCTTTCCCTGCAGCTGCATAGATAAATGAATAGAAAGTGCTTACAGGCATACTATTCATTCACAAACTGAAGCATAGTAAACACAGTTTACTATGCATCTGCGATGAATGGACAGAGGAGCGATCAGTACCAATTGCTCACTGTGTTCATTCAGAAGGGGAAAGGGCCAGTAAATTACATATTTACAAGCCCCTTCTACCTCCATCCTAAAACATCCCCCTGTGTGTCAACAGCAGCTGTTGGTGGGAGAGGAGGGAAGCCAGCAGTGCTGAGGGGGAAAGGTAGGGTGACCAGACATCCCCAGTTTCAGGATGTCCCCGGAACAATTTCAAAGACAGTCAGTGCAGAATAAAAAAAAAATCTGAATTACACACCCCCCGCTCCGCCGCTCCTACTAGCTTAGAGGGGTGTATTTTTTTCCATTATCTGTGCCCCTTTCTGATGATCATGTGCTGGTCGGAGCGGAGGGAATATTTCTTCAGTTTCGAGTGCATGCCCATTCAGCTCCGCTCGCATGTTCTTCTGCCTTGGCTCAAATCCCGGCCAGCCGCCTACCTGTTTATCTCCTTGGCCTCTCTGGCGGAGTGATCTTCCTCCACACCCCACCCAGTAGTAGCCGGGGCCCAGAGAGTAAGACTTAAAGTTATTGTAAAAAAAATAACCAACATATCATACTTACCTCCACTGTGCAGCTGGTTTTTCAGAGTGGCCCCAAACACTGACTTCTGGGGTCCCCCTTTAACAGGTTTTAACAGGCTGTGAGGCGGGCGGCAACGGCGATGGGCAGAGAGTCACTGATTGCCACCATTACCAGTAAAAAAAAAAAAAAAAAAAAAAAAGTCCCCGGATTTCATTTTAAAAATCTGGTCACCTTAGGGAAAGGGGCACACAGAAGGGCCCGGACAGCAGGGGGATGAGGGTGCAGATGCTAGAACTGATCCCCCTGCAGCATAGCACAAAGAAAGTTACAAGGATACCACAAAATACTGACAATACCCCAGAATCTCCCCTAAAGTATAACTAAAGGCAAAAAACTCTTCACCCTGCTTGTTCTGTTTACCATGATGATTGAAAGTAAAAGTAAATCCCACATTTTGGGTTGTCCCCAGAAAAGTAATAGAGGGGAAATCTTCCAATGGGGACACTGGTTCTGGTGAGCTGGGGGTCCCCAAGGAATTCCCTTAATTTGCAGGGATTTCCTATCACTTTCTGTTTGGCTATGAGACAAGAAGTGAAGGGAAATCTCCGCAAAGGGACACAGAACGAAAAAAAAAAAAATCTAAAAGATATAACCCT
Source organism: Rana muscosa (assembly GCA_029206835.1). Taxonomy (NCBI): domain Eukaryota; kingdom Metazoa; phylum Chordata; class Amphibia; order Anura; family Ranidae; genus Rana; species Rana muscosa. Next base: position 318,991,901 of record CM055121.1, read on the forward strand.
CCCTTGCTCTATCCAAAATAAAAATAAATAAAAACGTTTTGCCTAAAGTTCTACTTTAACACATTTTCTCTATTAGAACTGTATAAAGTTTGTGGATTAAAAAAAAAGAAAAACTTACTGTATCCTGCTGTAGGATGTCCTGAAGGTCCTACCTCTACTTTGTTCTTGCAATAAATCACCTGCATTTACTGCCTGGGGGAAGGAATATATAAGCCCTGTGTAGATAATGGCCTTGAATACCTTCCAAGTTAGCTATTACTCCACCCAACAATAAATAGTACATGTGAACTAGCTGCTTTTGAACTATGCAGAGTCTCTATGCTATATCACAGGTAGGGATGAGCTCCGGCGTGTTTGCATACTCCACGTGCAGAGCCCGCCAGGAAGGTCGGCACGGCGCTGCACTAATCACAGGGAGGGAGACGTGACCTGATGCGCGGCTGCAAAGATCGGGACATGTCTCGCTGCCTGTGATTAGCGCAGCGCCGTGCCGTGCCGACTTCCTGGCGGGCTCTGCACACGGAGTATGCGAACACGCCGGAGCTCATCCCTAATCACAGGTAACGGGTAGGTAAAAGGTGATACTGATTTCTAGCTTGAGTTTGTGGTTAAAATGCTATAGCTGCATCCCAATGGTTGGATGAATTGGCTAAACATGATCTAAACATTGTAACGATGGAATTAAAGTGCATAGGTGTCACAGATCAGCTGCGGAGCTGATCTGTGCCTTACCTATACTGCTGTAGGTCGGCTGGCACCTGTTGTTCCACTAGCTAGTAGCTTGTGTTCAGCTCTGGCTGCACTCAGCAGCTATGGGTGTCGCCGGCTTCACCTGTTGCTTAATATATCATTCCTTCCTGCACTTTTCTGTCCAGCCCCCTATGTTAAGCTGACCAGACGTCCCCGATTTCTGGGGACAATCCCCGGATTGAGCCGGCTATCCCCGCTCTGAATTTGTCCCCGGATTCAGGGTCAGCGCCACCGGCACATCAATAAGTGGAGGTCTTCCCAGGGTGCCACACATTGCGGGGTCTCAGGACAGTGCCGCCGCGTAGGATCCTCCATCAGTGTTGCCAACCAGCTGTGTGAATACAGAGATGGCTGCATCTGTCACAGGTCTGAGTGTCTGTGTTCTGTTCTACGAGCACAGATAGCACAGCCCCCCTTCCACATGAATGGTAGAGGCGGATTGGCTCTGCTTCTTCTCGCCCCTCCCTCCCTGTGTCCGCCCACACTCCGGCAGCCTGTGTGCTGTGTGCGAAGTGAAGGATGTGAAGTTTATGGAGCAGCCGACAGCCACATTGTACACCTGAAGCCGCGGTGAGGTGTAACCGAGTTCTCCCCCTTCTCCTTCCTTCCCTCTCTCTCCCCCTTTTCTGGAACTGCAGCCAAAGAGTTTTGTTTTTTCAACCTATAACAGTACTTTGTCCTCTGTGCTTTCAAGTGGGATTTAGGGGGTTAAACAGGCAGTAAGGAAATATCACCTCCTCACTGCATGTAACATTCCTCTAAAAAGTGACCTAGGCACGGCACGCTTTTCAGCTGAGTATTTTCTAACCATCTCCTGTATAATATCCGCAGTCTCTCTCCTGTATAATGTCCGCAGTCTCTCTCCTGTATAATGTCCGCAGTCTCTCTCCTGTATAATGTCCGCAGTCTCTCTCCTGTATAATGTCCGCAGTCTCTCTCCTGTATAATGTCCGCAGTCTCTCTCCTGTATAATGTCCGCAGTCTCTCTCCTGTATAATGTCCGCAGTCTCTCTCCTGTATAATGTCCGCAGTCTCTCTCCTGTATAATGGCCGCAGTCTCTCTCCTGTATAATGGCCGCAGTCTCTCTCCTGTATAATGTCTGCAGTCTCTCTCCTGTATAATGTCTGCAGTCTCTCTCCTGTATAATGTCTGCAGTCTCTCTCCTGTATAATGGCCGCAGTCTCTCTCCTGTATAATGGCCGCAGTCTCTCTCCTGTATAATGGCCGCAGTCTCTCTCCTGTATAATGGCCGCAGTCTCTCTCCTGTATAATGGCCGCAGTCTCTCTCCTGTATAATGGCCGCAGTCTCTCTCCTGTATAATGTCTGCAGTCTCTCTCCTGTATAATGGCCGCAGTCTCTTTCCTGTATAATATCCGCAGTCTCTCTCCTGTATAATGTCCGCAGTCTCTCTCCTGTATAATGGCCGCAGTCTCTCTCCTGTATAATGTCTGCAGTCTCTCTCCTGTATAATATCCACAGTCTCTCTCCTGTATAATGGCCACAGTCTCTTTCCTGTATAATATCCGCAGTCTCTCTCCTGTATAATGTCTGCAGTCTCTTTCCTGTATAATATCCGCAGTCTCTCTCCTGTATAATGTCCGCAGTCTCTCTCCTGTATCATGTCCGCAGTCTCTCTCCTGTATAATATCCGCAGTCTCTCTCCTGTATAATGTCCGCAGTCTCTCTCCTGTATCATGTCCGCAGTCTCTCTCCTGTATCATGTCTGCAGTCTCTCTCCTGTATCATGTCTGCAGTCTCTCTCCTTTATAATGTCTGCAGTCTCTCTCCTTTATAATGTCCGCAGTCTCTTTCCTGTATAATGTCCGCAGTCTCTTTCCTGTATAATGTCCGCAGTCTCTTTCCTGTATAATATCCGCAGTCTCTTTCCTGTATAATATCCGCAGTCTCTTTCCTGTATAATATCCGCAGTCTCTTTCCTGTATAATATCCGCAGTCTCTCTCCTGTATAATATCCGCAGTCTCTCTCCTGTATAATATCCGCAGTCTCTCTCCTGTATAATGGCCGCAGTCTCTCTCCTGTATAATATCCGCAGTCTCTCTCCTGTATAATATCCGCAGTCTCTCTCCTGTATAATGGCCGCAGTCTCTCTCCTGTATAATATCCGCAGTCTCTCTCCTGTATAATATCCGCAGTCTCTCTCCTGTATAATATCCGCAGTCTCTCTCCTGTATAATATCCGCAGTCTCTCTCCTGTATAATGTCTGCAGTCTCTCTCCTGTATAATGTCTGCAGTCTCTCTCCTGTATAATGTCTGCAGTCTCTCTCCTGTATAATGTCTGCAGTCTCTCTCCTGTATAATGTCTGCAGTCTCTCTCCTGTATAATGTCTGCAGTCTCTCTCCTGTATAATGTCTGCAGTCTCTCTCCTGTATAATGTCTGCAGTCTCTCTCCTGTATAATGTCTGCAGTCTCTCTCCTGTATAATGTCTGCAGTCTCTCTCCTGTATAATGTCTGCAGTCTCTCTCCTGTATAATGTCCGCAGTCTCTCTCCTGTATAATATCCGCAGTCTCTCTCCTGTATAATGGCCGCAGTCTCTCTCCTGTATAATATCCGCAGTCTCTCTCCTGTATCATGTCCGCAGTCTCTCTCCTGTATAATGTCTGCAGTCTCTCTCCTGTATAATGTCTGCAGTCTCTCTCCTGTATAATGTCTGCAGTCTCTCTCCTGTATAATGTCCGCAGTCTCTCTCCTGTATCATGTCCGCAGTCTCTCTCCTGTATCATGTCCGCAGTCTCTCTCCTGTATAATATCCGCAGTCTCTCTCCTGTATAATGTCCGCAGTCTCTCTCCTGTATCATGTCCGCAGTCTCTCTCCTGTATCATGTCCGCAGTCTCTCTCCTGTATAATATCCGCAGTCTCTCTCCTGTATAATATCCGCAGTCTCTCTCCTGTATAATGGCCGCAGTCTCTCTCCTGTATAATATCCGCAGTCTCTCTCCTGTATCATGTCCGCAGTCTCTCTCCTGTATAATGTCTGCAGTCTCTCTCCTGTATAATGTCTGCAGTCTCTCTCCTGTATAATGTCTGCAGTCTCTCTCCTGTATAATGTCTGCAGTCTCTCTCCTGTATAATGTCTGCAGTCTCTCTCCTGTATAATGTCTGCAGTCTCTCTCCTGTATAATGTCTGCAGTCTCTCTCCTGTATAATGTCTGCAGTCTCTCTCCTGTATAATGTCTGCAGTCTCTCTCCTGTATAATGTCTGCAGTCTCTCTCCTGTATAATGTCTGCAGTCTCTCTCCTGTATAATGTCCGCAGTCTCTCTCCTGTATAATGTCCGCAGTCTCTCTCCTGTATAATGTCCGCAGTCTCTCTCCTGTATAATATCCGCAGTCTGCTGAAGCAGCGCATTGCGGGCGATATAGCTGCGCTGTCCCATTGATTTCAATGGGCAGCAGCGGTGGAGGAGCGGTATACACACCGCGCCTTCACCGCTCCAAAGATGCGGCTATCAGGACTTTTTTTACCGTCCTGCTAGCGCAACGCTCCAGTGTGAAAGCCCTCGGACTCTCACACTGGAGACAATGAAGCAGCTGTTTGAGGGCAGATTGCAGGCGCTATTTTTAACGATATAGCGCCTGCAATATGCCCTCAGTGTGAAAGGGGTCTAAGATAAGCTTCTGCCATGAAGACAAGTTTCATGGAGAGGGGATACACGGCCTCTGTTCTGGATAGGGCATTTCTTATAGCCCATAAAACTGAAAGAAGTCACCTACCTTGTGTCAATAATGTTAACAAGTATAAAAACCGAGACGGAGGAAAACACAGATTGGAAAAATCCATAAATGTTCCAGTTTTTTCTACCCCCTACAGTCTAGAGTTTAATAAAATCAGAAGTACAATAGAAAAATATCAGCCAATCTTGTATAACGATCCCACATATGCTCAGATTTTGTCTAAGGGTATTAAATCGGTGCCACGCAGAGCTCCCACTATTGGTGGAACATTGTCCCCTAGCCTTTACACAAGTAGGTCTCAGTGTTCACATTGGCTGCAGTTTAAAGGATCGTTTTGATGTGGGGGCAACTGTTGCCCATGTTGCCCCCACATTTTACGGGTGATATGATTCATTCCAGATCCTTAGATAAAGATTTTAAGGCGTCATCTTTTATCAATTGTAACACTAGGTATGTAGTCACTTGTGAACAATGTTCTGTCCAATACGTGGCGCCCATGACCCGCAGGTTAAGGGATAGGCTATATGACCATCTTTATGATATATCCAAAAACCAATCCACTAATATAGCGAGTAGGCTTGTGCAATTCGTTTCGTAACGAATAAAAATTTGTCCAAATTTAGCAACTTTCGGACGTTCGGAAGCATTCGAATTTCCGAACAAAGCAATTACGAATAAAACCGAATCCGAAATAAATTATATTGCAAATAGCGAATGCCCGAATGTCTTTGGCATAATTCGTTATGAAAAAAGTTACGAATGTACGAATCCATTCGAAGCACAATAATGCCGCGTACACACGACCGCTTTTAATGTCATTGAAAAAAAACTGCGTTTTTCTTGACGTGATTCTTCTCAAGCCTGCCTTGCCTACACATTATCGTGAAAAAAAATGCTCGAGCAAAGCGCGGTGACGTACAACACGTACGACAGCACTATATATGTGTCCAGAATCAAAGAAAAACAATGTACTCTACCGAAAGTACGAATTATAAATCAACTAAAAATAAGGCTTACATTAATATGAATCATTCCGATTCAACGAAAAATGGCGCTTGCGAAAATACGAATTAGTCCGAACACGAAAAATCCCGTCTAGCAAAATTACGAACAATTACGAATCAACAGGACCGAAAAGAAACGAACCGAAACTAAACAAATTTTTCCGTCGGGCACAAGTCTAATAGCGAGGCACTGGAATTTACAGTATGTCATGATACAGATGTTAGTAGCCTATGGATCCAGGGGATTGAAAAAATCATGTTATCAAAAAGGGGAGGTGATAAATTTAGGTTAATCTGTAAGAGAGAGGTTTATTGGATATTCCATCTCAATACCAGGCAGCCCATTGGCCTTAACTTTGAGTGGGATATCTCACACTTTTTTATGAGTGATTTTTTTCATACCACTCCCACACCACTCCTACATCCCCTCATTGGACTTTGTACACTTTTTACACTTCACATCCGATATGCCAGTATTGATAGTATATTTTGTTTGAGATATACATGAGATTTCCCCATCGCAGAATAGTTACTTATTTTTACTTTTATCTTTATGATTTTTCTTGATGGGGTATCATGGTTGTCCGCTGTGTGCCAATACATTCCATCTCAGTTCTGCTTGGCTCACATATTCTTTTCTTTTTCTGCTATGTTCCCCCTTTTCTTTTTGGTTACCATATGATTACATGGATATGAATTAATATTGAGGAGGGACTGTGTCATCTTGCAGCGGATTTGATTATTTGAGCTACACGCACCAGCATTGATGCACATGGGGGATAAATGTTTGTTTTTCTTCCCTTTTTGCGTATTTGTTGGTGCATGAGAGTTTTTATTACATATGGTATTATTTTATGTGTTATGTATTTTCTTTCTTTTCTAGGTTGCACCGGTGCCTCTCTTCCTAAACATGAGATTGTTCTTTTTTATTATATGTTTTTATGTGGAATCTCCAGCAGGGGGGTTGTTCTCTATATGCTTAATGGTTACACTTTGGATTGTAGATGCTCATAGGTGCTTCCTATTACGTTACTTACGACATACATGTGTTGTCCATTTGTCTAATTACTTTAGGTGTATATATGTACCTGTATGTATATTCAGCACTTTAGCTATGACTAAGCACTGTGTCTGGTGTGAAACATTTCAGCGGCAGTGCAGTTAGTCTGTACCTACCCTTGATGCCTAGATTTTATATTTTAGAATAAAGGTGAATATTTGGAGTGCGGCTATCCAGCTATATTCTTTTCATTATCTCTGCAAACAGAGCCAGCACCCGGCTTTATTAAAAACGGAGACAGCTGACCTCAGGAGGGGTAATTATCCTGGAGCGGTGTATTCCCACTGCTTAACCTGACTTTTCGTGAACCGATCTCTTGTGTACCGACTCGGCTAGTTCTCCTGATTATGTTGTCTGCTGCCCGCCCTGACCTCGGCTCGCTATCTGGCTCTCCTTTTGCTTCATCCATCCATCCGTGTCTGACTGTGTCTTCTGGTACTCTCCTCGCGAGCAGGGTGAACCTGGGGGTCGTGACCTGGGGTCAGCACGCAGCTAAGCCCAAACCCTCGTGACGGGGTCCCTGGCAGAATACTGGCTGGCCCTTAGATTCCACGCCCTGGGGGATCCTGTGTCACCTGCTCGCCTGTGGGCTCACATCAGTAGCATTGACAATAGGTGCTTATGTCAGTTTGTGGTTACGTCAGGCGGGGTGAAATGCAATGGGAGGAGTCCAGAGTTCCGGTTCCAGTGACATCACATCTGGCCAATAGAGTGCATGCTGCAGCAGTACTTCCGGGTCTTGGGTAGAATCTCTTTCATGCATGCTGTTTTTATTTTGGCGATTAAAAAAAAAGAAAATACTGCATTATAATACTTCATTATAATACTGCATTATAATACTTCTTTGCATTATTTGGAGCCGTAAGCTGCTTGAGGGAGAGCAAGAGTGGTACAATTAAAAGGATATCAACATCTTAACAAGGATAAGGGTAGAGGAGGATTAAAGAAGAAGATACTGGATGATACTACATATTCCTTCACAGAAGCAAAGAGCACTTCATATAAAGTGTGCACATGCACTTGAACTTTATATATGAAAATAGAGACTGCTATATACAGTATACATATATTTTGTTGGCGTTTATGAAGTATAGGGAGGGGCCGCCTAGGGGGAGAGGAGGAGTCGCCTAGGCAGCCAGAAGTCGTAAGGAGGAAGTGGGACAGGAAGTCCCACTCCAAATCAGGTACCCAGCCCCCCCCCCCCAAAAAAAATGACATGCCAATTGTAGCTTGTCAGGAGGCGAGAAATATTTAAAGCGGAAGTTCCACTTTTGGGTGGAACTCGGCTTCTATCATGTCTACTCCTCCTCTGTATCACGGCGGCCTCCGCCGTGCATCTTCTCCCCCTCCTTCTAGGCGTCCAATTCCTGATTGGCCGGGAGGAGGATCGGTGTGGCAATAGTGAATCTTCATTCACTATTGTCACACAACTGGGTGGGCTCAGAGGAGTGAGGTGTAATACTTACCTTATTCCTTCTTGAAGCAGGCTTCCTGTACACTTTTGCACAGGCCCCCCCAAAGTCCATTTTTTTGTCGCTCTGTCTGGTGGTCACACTGTGACCAACAGTCCTGCATGGTATATAAGGAAGATAAATACCCACCTACATCTCAGAGTGTCAGAGAAAAGAGGGGAGTACCAGCAGCCTTCTGGAGTAAAGAATAAAGTAGGAATTCTATCTTATGTCACAAATACTATTAGGGGTGACACTGCAAGGATTCTTCAGCCACCTTTTAGGTATCTTAACCATGGATCTTAATAGGATACTGACTGTCATATTAAACAAGCTGCTATCAGAGAATGTATTGTGGTAAAAGAAAAATTTGACTTTGGAATAGATTTTAAAGTGGTTGTAAAGGCTCAAGGTTTTCTACTTTCCTGCAAAAATACCTTCTGTGTGTAGCAGCCCCCCTAATACTTACCTGAGCCTCATCTCAATCCAGCAATGTGCACAATAGTGCCGTTGGCTTGAATGGACACAGAGAGCAGCAGCTCGGGAGTGAGCCTTCTTGGGTGCATTGCTATGGGGGCACTGGGCAGAAGGGAGGGGTCAGGAGCGCTGGTGCGGAACCCAAGAGGAGGAGGGGGCTGCTCTATGCAAAACCATTGCACAGAGCAGGTAAGTATGGCATGTTTCTTATTTTAAAAAAGCTGCCTTTAAAAAAAAAAACCAAAGAAACATGTTTCTTTGAAAATAAAATTACAGGTCCTTTAAGACATGCTATTTATGTACATCTATGCTGTATCAGGAATCCATGGCTTTGTGTAAACTATAACCTGCATGCTTTACCTTTAGTCCATAAACATGGTTAATGACTCACTTTATTTTGTTACCTTTTATTCTACCTTTCCTCTAATGACTGTGAGTGTCTCACCTTTTCCCTATTACAGTTACATAATCCTTCTGCTCAGGAAGATAAACATACAGACTATAACCCATATATAGAGGATGGGATAACATTTAGAGAACACTATTGTCGGATTGTTTTATAGGTTTACCTTTTAATACTAGTATATTTCTTAGTTTTTTTATATAAATTTATTTCCTCATGCATTCTATTTTCTGTGTATTTCTGTAAATTTGCAAGTATACTATATGGTTAATAATGTGTGTTAATATACTAAATGGTTAATAATGTGTGTATACCAGACTATCACACTATGTGGCCAAAAAAGAGACCCTGAAATAAAATATCTATAATATCCTTGAAATATCCATGATATCATTCCACATTTTATATCTATTTTTCCCTTATCCATGTGTCTGGCCCCTAATCTACATGCAGGGCGCCGGATGCGTGGATTCCAATGGGGGGGGGGCTGGGGTTTAAAGCACGTGATTAGAGCCAGAGGCTCTAATATGCTTCAAAATAGAGTGGGTTTGGGGCGCAGAGCACTAATTCTCGTCCCGGCCAATCAGGAAGCGTGTCTGAGACCTGTTTCCAAATTGGCTGAAAGAAGAAGTTAAGCTGGCCGCCGGGAGGAGGAGAGAGGAGACGTGAGGAGAGGAGACGCAGGGGAAGCTAGCTGGCCGCCCCTTCCATCGCCCGGAGGGAAACAAGAGGTAAGCCAGAGGAGAAGCTACGCTGGCCGCCGGGAGGAGGGAGGAGGAGATGTGAGGAGACTCAGGTTGCACAGAGGGAAGCCTGGGGTAAGTGTTGCGGCCGGGTGACCGACCAACCGGGAAAGGGGAGGTGCAGGTGACCCGACCGGGAGGGGGGGTGTGGCTGGCTGTGCACTGTTTGCCGCCCCCCCCCTAAAAATAAAAATACCACTGGCCGCCACTGATATAAAGACATTTGTTTGGGGAAGAGCCTTTTCTCTACCAACATGAATGTGCCCCTGTACACATAGCCATCTCGATAAAGAAATTGTAGGATGAGTTTCCTGTGGTGGAACTCAAAAAGTCTTGACCAAAATCCTACTGAACATCCTTGGGATGAGTGAGGCGTGGCTTGCTTGTGGAGCGAGCAGGCGTGTAGAGCCGCAGCTCCGGCTCCTGAACAGCATCCTGCAGCAATCCTGGGCTGATTCTCCTCTAGCTGGCACCAAATTACTCCCCACAGCCATGGGAACACTTCAGGCTGACGTCTATGGTAAAATACAGGCCACCAGCGCCGACATCTGCGGCCGGACAGCTTGCCCAGTTCAGATTGCAAGATGGCGCCGGGACACAGGCAGAACAGCATGACACGCTGCAGCCGTCCACCTCAGCTCCCAGCCTGCAGCCCTGGTGACTGACTCTGCCCCTGCCCTCTTTGATACACAGCCTGACCCCTTGCAACCCCAGGACTCCCCCCTGGATAATGAGGACAGCCAGGTCTCAGGTTCCCCTTCTGCTGAGCCTACACTTCCATAATGCTAGCTATACAAGATTGCAAGGCCTCCCTTACTATACAGATTGCATCCATTCGCATGGACTTTTCCTTACTAAAGCAAGGTGTGCAAAACCTGAGAGATAGAACAGGGGCCACTGAAGAGCGTATCAGCTCCTTAGAAGATGTTGTCCACCCCTTATCTGCCATAGTACGAGACCACACAGGTGAAATGGCGGCCCTCCGCGCAAAAAATCGACGATTTGGAAAGTCGTTCGTGCAGGAACAATCTCCGCTTTGTGGGGTTCCCGGAGCGAGAAGAGGGCTCTCACCCAGAAAAATTCCTGTATACCTGGCTGAAGGACATTTTTGGGACACACACCATCTTTTTGCCATGTTATTGCGCGTGCACACCGCACCCCTCCACGTCCCCCCCCCTCTGGAGCTCCCCCGCGTTCCATAATTGCACGGATCCTTAACTTTCAAGATAAAGTTGCCATTCTACGTCTTGCCAGAGAGGAAGGCTCCTTAAAATACAATGGCAATACCATTTCGGTATACCCTGACTTTTCAGCAGACGTCCAACGACAACGCATCTGAAGGCCCGCCTACGCACTGAGGGTTTCTCCTACCCCATGCTTTTCCCCGCTAAGCTGCGTGTTATTCATGATGGCAAAGCTCACTTCTACACCAACCCTAAGGAAGCCATGGCAGTTGTGTTACCCCTTCCCTCCATGGGCAGATGGAGGGCTCAAAAACCTTGCCACTAAATGATGTTTATGATCCTCAGAATGCATGTTGCTCCTCCACAGGACGGTTCCAGAACTGATATCCTAACGCTTCCAGCCTGATCAGATTGGACCTCTTTACAATCCTCCTGGTTGAGTTTCCTATGCTGAAGATGATATACTGTCACTTGCATCCCCCTCCAAATACAAAGCTACCTATTCTGCAGCTGGACCACTTTAATGCTGAAGCATATTTCTTCTCCCTCCTGTAGTGTTGTTCGGGAGCCACATCGGACACCACAGCACCCCCATACAAGTTAGTGGCGAGGCCACGGGACAGTTCTCACTTTGTTTGAGTGAGGGTTTTTCTCATTTCAGGGATCCAAGGCCTGCTATGATTGGGATGGCCGAGCGGGGAGGGGGGTACAGGGTTTTTCGTGGACTTCCTATATTTTTTTTTCTCTTTTTGGTTGTACTCATTTTTGGGTTTGTTTTTGAAATTTTTGAAAAATCTTTTTTCTTCTTGTACTTTGGTTTTTCATGTGTATTTGTGCTTCCTTTGACCTGACTAGTGCCTTACACTTGTTATTGTATGTCTCTGCTCATGCATATCTGGGGCGGCATGGCATGCAATGTTATGTCTCTGCCACCAGCCCCCAGGATATCAATTATATACTGTTCGATGTATCATGGCCAGTAGGGATGAGCTTCGAGTTCGAGTCGAACTCATGTTCGACTCGAACATTGCCTGTTCGCCCGTTCGCCGAACAGCGAACAAATTGGGGTGTTCGCGGCAAATTCGAAAAATCTATGGGAGAAATCTAAAGTGCTAATTATAAAGGCTAATATGCAAGTTATTGTCCTAAAAAGTGTTTGGGGACCCGGGTCCTGCCCCAGGGGACATGTATCAATGCAAAAAGAAGTTTTAAAAACGGCCGTTTTTTCGGGAGCAGTGATTTTAATAATGCTTAAAATGAAAAAATAAAAGTGAAATATTCCTTTAAATTTCGTACCTGGGGGGTGTGTATGATATGCATGTAAAGTGGCGCATGTTTCCCGTGCTTAGAACTGTCCCTGCAAAAAATGTCATTTTTGAAAGAAAAAAATGCATTTAAAACTGACTCGCGGCTATTAATGAATTGTCGGCTCCCGGCAATACATACAAAAGTCATTGATAAAAAAAAAAAAAAGCGTGGGGGTTCCCCAGAATTCAATTACCAGGCCCTTCAGGTCTGGAATGGATATTAAGGGGAACCCCGCCGCAAATAAAAAAAAATTGACGTGGGGTTCCCCCAAATATCCATTCCAGGCCCTTCAGATCTGGCATGGATTTTAAGGGGAACTCCACCCCAAATTAAAAAAAAAATGGCGTGGAGTCCCCCTAAAAATCCATACCAGACCCCTTATCCGAGCACGCAACCTGGCCGGCCGCAGGGGAAAAGGGGGGGATGAGAGAGCGGCCCCCCCTCCCTCCTGAACCGTACCAGGCCACATGCCCTCAACATGGGGAGGATGTCCCCATGTTGATGGGGACAAGGGCCTCATCCCCACAACCCTTGCCCGGTGGTTGTGGGGGTCTGCGGGCGGGGGGCTTATCGGAATCTGGAAGACCCCTTTAACAAAGAGGACCCCCAGATCCCGGCCCCCCCCCTATGTGAATTGGTAAGGGGTACATTGTACCCCTACCATTTCACGAAGAAAGCGTAAAAAAATGTTTAAAAAAACACACAAACACGTTGAAAAAGTCCTTTATTAAAAAAAAAAAAACATTCCAGCGGTGAAATCCAGTGTCCCGCAGCGATCCCGATGTCCAGCGCTGTCCTTCATTGGTTGTGCCTGAGCGGACCTGATGGGGAACTCCCTCTCAGTATTTTAAATGTATAGACCCGCCCCTTCTAAAGTTCCCCATCAGGTCCGCTCAGCGGACCAGATGCGGAACATGAGAAGGGGCGGGTCTATACATGTATTGCCAAAGTGAGAGCAGTTCCCCATCAGGTCCGCCTCCTCGGTATGTCGGACCCGCCTACGTCATTGGCTTGAGCGGGGAACTTCCTTCACTGTGTAATTTAAATTTACATAGTGAAGGAAGTTCCCCGCTCAAGCCAATGACGTAGGCGGGTCCGACATACCGAGGGGGCGGACCTGATGGGGAACTGCTCTCACTTTGGTAATACATGTATAAACCCGCCCCTTCTCATGTTCTGCATCTCGCCCGCTGAGCGGACCTGATGGGGAACTTTAGAAGGGGCGGGTCTATACATTTAAAATACTGAGAGGGAGTTCCCCATCAGGTCCGCTCAGGCACAACCAATGAAGGACAGCGCTGGACATCGGGATCGCCGCGGGACACTGGATTTCACCGCTGGAATGTTTATTTATTTATTTTTTTAAATAAAGGACTTTTTCAAGGTGTTTGTGTGTTTTTTTAAACATTTTTTTACGCTTTCTTCGTGAAATGGTAGGGGTACAATGTACCCCTTACCAATTCACATAGGGGGGGGGCCGGGATCTGGGGGTCCCCTTTGTTAAAGGGGTCTTCCAGATTCCGATAAGCCCCCCGCCCGCAGACCCCCACAACCACCGGGCAAGGGTTGTGGGGATGAGGCCCTTGTCCCCATCAACATGGGGACATCCTCCCCATGTTGAGGGCATGTGGCCTGGTACGGTTCAGGAGGGAGGGGGGCCGCTCTCTCGTCCCCCCCTTTTCCCCTGCGGCCGGCCAGGTTGCGTGCTCGGATAAGGGGTCTGGTATGGATTTTTAGGGGGACTCCACGCCATTTTTTTTTTAAACTTGGGGTGGAGTTCCCCTTAAAATCCATGCCAGATCTGAAGGGCCTGGTAATTGAATTCTGGGGAACCCCCACGCTTTTTTTTTTTTTTTTTTTTTTTTTTTTTTTTTATCACTGACTTTTGTATGTATTGCCGGGAGCCGACAATTCATTAATAGCCGCGAGTCAGTTTTAAATGCATTTTTTTTCTTTCAAAAATGACATTTTTTGCAGGGACAGTTCTAAGCACGGGAAACATGCGCCACTTCACATGCATATCATACACACCCCCCAGGTACGAAATTTAAAGGAATATTTCACTTTTATTTTTTCATTTTAAGCATTATTAAAATCACTGCTCCCGAAAAAACGGCCGTTTTTAAAACTTCTTTTTGCATTGATACATGTCCCCTGGGACAGGACCCGGGTCCCCAAACACTTTTTAGGACAATAACTTGCATATTAGCCTTTATAATTAACACTTTAGATTTCGAACGTTCGAGTCCATTGTATTTAATAGGGTTCTAAAGTTTACACGAAAATTTTGTCTGTTCGCAGGTTCTGGTGCGAACCGAACAGGGGGGTGTTCGGCTCATCCCTGATGGCCAGACCACTGAAAATAATTTCCTGGAATACCAGGGGGTTGAACTCACCTCAGAAGTGCTCCCTGGTATTCTCAGTTTTGAAAAAACACCGCCCCCATATTGTTTGTCTCCAGGAAACACACCTGGTTGACTCTAAAACAAGGTCCCTCAAATGGCCATGGTTAGCTAAATCATACCATGCCACTCATACAGCTTACTCTAGAGGGGTCTCTGTTGTTGGCTAAACCTCTCCACGCATAGGTCTTGCAGATTAAAACAGACCCAGAAGGCAGGTATGTCATACTTATGATACAAATTGCCTCAGTAACACTCACCTTGATGACTGTTTATGTACCCCCCCATTTTCTGCAGATGTGCTGGTGAAACTGACACTTATGCTACTGTCTAGGCCCCCTGCTGTATGTGGGTGACTTTAATGCTGTAATGAGCCCAGCCATGGACCGCATGGGGGGAGGGGGCAGATCCTTTAATTCCTTTACTGACTGGGCCCAGGTCCATGGACTCACCGAGCTATGGAGATGGAAACATTCAGATATGTGTCAATATTCTTGCCACTTGGATTCTTTCCACACCATGTCTCGCATAGACCTGGTATTTGGTACAAGAGATGTCCTCCCGGTGGTCTCTGCCATACCCTACTTACCAAGGATGTATTGGATCATGCCCCCCTGGAGGTAGATCTCCTCCTTCTTCCAGGCTCAGGCCCGAGTGTGTGGCGCCTGAACTCCTACTGGTTGGATGATGAGATAGTACAGGGATAATGTAGGAAAGGTATAGTGAGCTACTGGAAGGAAAACTTGGGCACAGAGGACCCACTTACGGAATGGGAGGTCTTTAAGACCACGTTGCGGGGTACTTTTGTGTCCATAACTGGCATTGTCCGTAAAACCACCCAGCAACATACGGTGGAATTAGAGACAGCTATGACATCTGCATAACTTACCTATGCCTCTGACCCTAGTCCAGTTAACAGAGACGCTTGGCTGCAATGAACATATGAGCTCTGTTTACTGGACTTCACACAAAAACGTATGCTGCATACCACACAAAAATCCTTTGAGCATGGTAACAAGGCCGGCCGCCTGCTAGCTTATTTGACTAGACCTGAATACTCCCCCCATCTCTATCCCATGAATTATAACTGCACAGGGACAGATTAGTGACGCTCCAGTGGACATCATGGTGATGTTTCTGGACTTTTACAAGGATTTGTATTTGTCCAGAGCAGATTACACAGACTCCCAACAAAACTACTAATTGGCACAGATATCTCCCGCCCCCCCCCCTCTCGGCTGAGAGCAGGGGAGATTTATACCCTATACACACGGTCGGAATTTCCAATGGAAAAAGTCAGATGGGAGCTTTTCATCGGATATTCCGACCGTGTGTATGCCCCATCGGACTTTTTCCATCGGAAATTCCGACGGATTTAGATAGAGAACATGTGTCTCTATTTTTCCGTCGGAGTTCCCACTGAGTTTTGCCCGGTCAAAAGTACGCCGTGTGTACACGGCATTAGAGGCACCTCTCTCTATTGAGGAAATTGCGACGGCTATCTCGCAACTACCGGCACATAAGACACCTGGCCTGGACAGCTTCCCTGCTGAATGGTACTCCCAGTTTAAACACTTACTATGCCCATCTCTTCTGAAAACTTATAATAAAGCCCTGACTGCTGGGATTCTCCCTCCCACTATGAGGGAAGCCTTGATTATTCTACTACTGAAACCACACCACGCAAGGATCATCTTAAATGTGACTCATACCATCCAATTTCACTTATTAATGTGGATGTTAAAATTCTTGCCAAAGTATTGACCAACTGTCTGAACACCGTAGTTGTGAAGGAGAAATTTTGTTAACTCACCATTAGGGATGGGCCCGGTGCTCGATTCGAACCCATGTTCGAATCGAGCATCGGGCGTTCGCTCGCTCGTCGAGCCCAGAACTATTTGGGCCGTTCGCATCACATTCGTGTGATGCGAGCGGCCCCGCAATGCATTGCGGCCGGCGCGGCCGGCGCAGTGCATTGCTGGCTGATGATTGGCCAAGCATGCACTGTGACCCCGCATGCTTGGCCAATCACAGCGCCCGAAACTCGGAGAGCAATAATTGGCTACAGGCAGGACGCCTGTAGCCAATTACAGCTCAGGGGCTTTAGTACACGCCCCACCATTTAAAAGGCCGCCACGCCATCGGCCCCGGTCACATGAGTTCCGGCTTTAGGAGAGATTAGTCTGCTGATTCTGTCTTTGCTTGATACTGAAAGATTTGCTCTTCTTTGCTAAACCATTGGCTATTTCTTTGCTAAACCATTGCTACCTAAGTCATTGATCGTTCATTGCTGCTGATTGCACAGTTAGTGTGTTATTAGCTGCTGCTGGGGATTAGTCTGGTGCGTGCTTACTGTTAGTACAGTATTGCAGTAGTACCAACCGCAGTGCTGTTAGCACAGCATTGCACCCCAACAGCACCCATAGGACTTCTAGTGTGTTAGTGGCAGCAAACAGAGCTCCTATATTTTCTTCTCAGCAGCACCCATAGGACTTCTAGTGTGTTAGTGGCATCACACAGAGCTCCTATATTTTCTTCTCAGCAGCACCCATAGGACTTCTAGTGTGTTAGTGGCAGCAAACAGAGCTCCTATATTTTCTTCTCAGCAGCACCCATAGGACTTCTAGTGTGTTAGTGGCATCACACAGAGCTCCTATATTTTCTTCTCAGCAGCACCCATAGGACTTCTAGTGTGTTAGTGGCAGCAAACAGAGCTCCTATATTTTCTTCTCAGCAGCACCCATAGGACTTCTAGTGTGTTAGTGGCATCACACAGAGCTCCTATATTTTCTTCTCAGCAGCACCCATAGGACTTCTAGTGTGTTAGTGGCAGCAAACAGAGCTCCTATATTTTCTTCTCAGCAGCACCCATAGGACTTCTAGTGTGTTAGTGGCAGCAAACAGAGCTCCTATATTTTCTTCTCAGCAGCACCCATAGGACTTCTAGTGTGTTAGTGGCAGCAAACAGAGCTCCTATATTTTCTTCTCAGCAGCACCCATAGGACTTCTAGTGTGTTAGTGGCATCACACAGAGCTCCTATATTTTCTTCTCAGCAGCACCCATAGGACTTCTAGTGTGTTAGTGGCAGCAAACAGAGCTCCTATATTTTCTTCTCAGCAGCACCCATAGGACTTCTAGTGTGTTAGTGGCAGCAAACAGAGCTCCTATATTTTCTTCTCAGCAGCACCCATAGGACTTCTAGTGTGTTAGTGGCAGCAAACAGAGCTCCTATATTTTCTTCTCAGCAGCACCCATAGGACTTCTAGTGTGTTAGTGGCATCACACAGAGCTCCTATATTTTCTTCTCAGCAGCACCCATAGGACTTCTAGTGTGTTAGTGGCATCACACAGAGCTCCTATATTTTCTTCTCAGCAGCACCCATAGGACTTCTAGTGTGTTAGTGGCAGCAAACAGAGCTCCTATATTTTCTTGTCAGCAGCACACATAGTACCTATAGTGTGTTAGTGTCAGCACCCATAGGACCTACAGTGTGTTGTGAGCACACATAGGAGTTCTATTTTTTATACTATATACACTACCGACTACAATGGCTGGAAGACCGCCAAGGAGAGGCAGAGCGTGCCGAGGCAAGAACACAGGGCAGGCAGGCTCTGTTTCTAGAGACAACAGTGCTGGCCGTGGACGTGGTCGTGCATCGTCATCAGCGCGTGGCCATGGGACACGCTTGTCTTTGTTTTCGGCAGCTGGACATGTGGAGCCGCATCATGCCGAAGGCTTGGTAGAATGGATGACCAAGCCCTCCTCATCCTCCTCATCCTCTCTCACCCAGGCTCAGGGTACTGGCAGAGCAGCTGCCAACGCGTACTCAATGGCATCATCAGCCACCCCTTCCCTAGACCCACCATGTCCTCCTGAGGAGTCCCCCGAACTGTTTGAGCACAGTGTTGGGTACATGCTCCAGGAGGATGCCCAACGATTCGAAGGCTCGGATGATGATACCCAGCTTGAGGAAGTCAGTAGTGTGCGCGCAGAGAAAGGGGATGCTGAAGGACAGCAATCTGGCAGTAGTGTTCCACCAGCTGCAGCTTACTGCCAGGTTTGCTCTAGTGGTGAAGAGGGAGGGGATGATGAGGTCACTGACTCCACGTGGGTGCCTGAAGGGAGAGAGGAGGAGGAGGATGCAGCGTCACATGTCCAACGAGGCAGGATGCCCCCTGGAGGCCAGCTAGAGGCCAGCACAGCAACTGTACCACACCGCAGAGCTCCGCCTGTGCAGGGCGCTGCCTCTGCACGTTATCACAAAAGTTCTTTGGTGTGGGCCTTTTTTGAGACGAGTGCATCAGATCGCACCACTGCTATTTGCAATATTTGTCTCAAGCGTATCTCGCGTGGCCAAAACATCAGCCGCTTGGGCACCACAAGCATGAGCAGACATATGTCGACCTGCCATGCAGCTCGTTGGCAAGCACACATAAAAGACCCACACCAAAGAACAAAGCGGACCTCTCCTTGCTCCTCATCAGCTGGGATCTCCATCCCCACTATATCTTCAGTCCTCTCTGAAAGCTGCTCTGAGAGGACTGAAGGTGTAGAATTAGGTGTGTCACAACCAAGTACTTGCAGTACACCGACGTCCGATTGTAGCAGGCAAATTTCCCTGCCCCAGCTGCTGGACCGTCGAAAGAAGTATACTCCCAGCCATCCACATGCCCAGCGGTTGAATGCTAGCTTGGCTAAATTGCTAGCACTTCAACTGCTGCCTTTTCAGTTGATAGACTCGGCCCCCTTCCGTGAGTTTGTTCAATGTGCGGTTCCTCAGTGGCAGGTTCCCAAACGCCACTTTTTCTCACGGAAGGCAATTCCGTCTCTCTACTGGCATGTGGAAGGCAATGTCCATGCCTCGCTGGACAGGGCGGTCAGCGGTAAGGTGCATATTACCGCTGACTCATGGTCCAGCAGGCATGGACAGGGACGTTATCTTTCTTTCACGGCCCATTGGGTCACTCTATTGGTAGCTGGGAGGGATGCAGGACAAGGTGCAGTAGTGTTGGAGGTTGTTCCGCCACCACGCCTCCAAAATGCTACTACTGGTTGTGACACACCTCTCTCCTCCACCCCCTCCTCTTCTTCTTCCTCCATGTCCTCTTCGAGTGCTCTGTCCTCGGAACCAGCGGTGCTCCGTAGGCGTACAAGGGGCTACGCGAGTACGCAGGCAAAAAGATGCCATGCCGTGCTTGCGCTGGTGTGTTTGGGGGACAGGAGCCACACTGGGCCAGAGGTTCTGGCAGCTCTGCAGGGGCAGGCCGAGAGGTGGTTGACGCCACGCCAGCTTAAGCCAGGAATGGTCGTTTCTGATAATGGCACCAACCTCCTCTCCGCCCTGCGACAGGGGCAGCTCACCCATGTGCCCTGTATGGCTCACGTCCTCAACCTGGTGGTGCAGCGGTTCTTGGGCAGGTTCCCAGGCTTACAGGATGTCCTGAGGCAGGCCAGGAAAGTCTGTGTGCATTTCCGCCGATCTTATAATGCCAGTGCTCGGCTGACTGAGCTGCAAAAGGAGCTGAACCTGCCCAAGAACCGCCTAATATGTGACATGCCCACCAGGTGGAACTCAACGTTGGCCATGCTGCAGCGACTGCACACGCAGCAGAGGGCCATCAATGAGTACCTTTGCGACTACGGCACCAGGACAGGGTCAGGGGAGCTTGGCTTTTTTTCCCCACGCCAGTGGAGCATGATCAGGGATGCATGCACTGTCCTCTCACCATTTGAGGAGGCCACGAGGATGGTGAGCAGTGACAGTGCATGCATCAGTGACACTGTACCTCTTGTCCACCTGTTGGAGCATACGCTGCGTGGGATAATGGACAGGGCACTTGAGGCAGAACAGAGGCAGGAAGAGGAGGACTTCCTTGTCTCTCAAGGCCCCCTTTATCCAGACAATGTTCCTTCTGTCCCACCCATCACACAGGAGGAGGAGGAGGAGGAGGAGGATTGTGTGAGCATGGAGGTGGAGCCTGGCACTCAGCATCAGCAGCAGCAGTCTTTTAGGGATGATGTACAGTCCCAACAAACCAGTGGACTTGTACGTGGCTGGGAGGAGGTGGCTGGCGATCATGTCATCCTCAGTGACCCAGAAGACTCCGGACCGAATGCCTCAGCTAACCTACGCTGCATGGCCTCCCTGATCCTGCAAAGCCTGCGGAAGGATCCTCGTGTTCTTCGGATCAAGGAGAGTGACCATTACTGGCTGGCCACTCTCCTTGATCCACGGTACAAGGGTAAGGTTGCGGACCTTATCTTGCCGTCGCAGAGGGAGCAGAGGATGAGACATCTCAGGGAGGCCTTGCAGAAAGGTCTGTGCAACGCGTTCCCAGAAACTGGGAGGTTACAAACTCCTGGTCCTGGACGACGAGTTGCTGAGGCTTCGGTCAGTAGCAGAAGGAGCGGTGGGGAAGGTGGACGTCTGACCGATGCGTTCAGACAATTTTTTAGTCCGCAGCCCCAAGGTATGATCGGTTCCAGCAACCATCGCCAGCGTCTGATATACATGGTGCAGGAATACCTAGGGGCAAGGTCAGACTTGGACACCTTTCCCACCGAAAATCCTCTGGCTTACTGGGTCCTGAGGATGGATCACTGGCCAGAGCTTGCACAGTATGCAATTGAGCTACTGGCCTGTCCTGCATCCAGCGTTCTTTCCGAACGCACATTCAGTGCTGCTGGAGGATTTGTCACCGATCATAGGGTGCGCCTGTCCACCGACTCGGTTGATCGACTGACCTTCATAAAAATGAATCAGTCTTGGATCACCACCAGCTACCAGACACCTGAAGCGGATATAACGGAATAATTTATAATGTCACATCCCTTCAAGACTGCCTATGCTGATGCTGAGTGACTGTCCTGTTATGTTCACTGACTATCCTCTTCCTCCTCCTCAATGATCCATGCCACCACACCAGTGCCTAAGGCACAATTTTTCAGCCCCTGTATAACAGGGGCGTGTAATTACAATTTTTTAAAAAGATGCTTCGCAACAGGTGTGACTGCTGTGCTCAGAGTACAGTATCTGTGAGGGGTTGCAGTGTTGTGGCACCAGCACCAGTGCCTAAGGCACAATTTTTCAGCCCCTGTTGGGGCGTGTAATTACAATTTTTAGGCAATGCTTTGCAACAGGTCTCATTGCTGTGCTCAGAGTACAGTATCTGTGAGGGGTTGCAGTGTTGTGGCACCAGCACCAGTGCCTAAGGCACAATTTTTCAGCCCCTGTATAACAGGGGCGTGTAATTACAATTTTTTAAAAAGATGCTTCGCAACAGGTGTGACTGCTGTGCTCCAAGTACAGTATCTGTGAGGGGTTGCAGTGTTGTGGCACCAGCACCAATGCCTAAGGCACAATTTTTCAGCCCCTGTTTAACAGGGGCGTGTAATTATAAATCTTGATCTAATAGTTCACAGCAGGGCCCATTCCTGCGCCCACCAAGAGTAACTATGAGGGCCTACAGTCTTGTGGCAACACCGTCCACCACCACCACCACCACCAAAGGCCCAATTTTTCTGCCCTGTTCAACAGGTGCATGCAATTACAAATCTTGATCTAATAACTCACAGCAGGGCCCATTCCTGCACCCACCAAGAGTAAATGTGAGGGCTTACAGTCTTGTGGCAACACCGTCCACCACCACCACCACCACCACCACCAAAGGCCCAATTTTTCTGCCCGGTTCAACAGGTGCATGCAAGTACAAATCTTGATCTATTAACTCACAGCAGGGCCCATTCCTGTGCCCACCAGTCTTGTGGCTACACCAACATCTAATAGGGCAAATTTCTGCAGAGTATATACGGCAGGCCCCTACTTTCAAACATCCAACTTACAAACGACTCCTACTTGCAAACGGCAAGAGAAAACAGGAAGTGAGAGGAAATCTACCCCTAGGAAGGAAAATTCTATCCTGTTAGATTTAATTTGGGAAAAAGGTATCTCCTCTCTACTGATGCTTTATCACCAATCCTTGTTTCAATTAAAACCCCACTTTTCCAAAAACATTTGTCATTGGGACGGAAAGTGAGGTGACATGTTCTGAACAGATGTGCAAAGACAGCAAATGTTACAGGGGTGATAACCCCTCCATATGTTCTCCAAAAAGCTTAAAAATTGATTTTTTTTGGGATGTAGCTACACTTCATAATGTACCTGTTCAGATTCTACTTAAGAACAAACCTACAGTCCATGTCTTGTTTGCACCACCTATATACTGCTGTTCAGAGTATATAGGGTTGTAGGTATAGGGTTTTATTTTGGGTGCGGGGTCCCCCTTAGTATCCATACAAGACCCAAAGGGGCTGGGGTGGGGGGGGGGGGTGATGGGGTAGCCATGCCATTTTTCTCAAGGATTTTCAGCCATATGGCGGCCAGGACAAGACATGACATTGAAGCCGCAAGTGGTTTTAAATGGCTTCTTTTTTTCCTTTACAAATGTCATTTTGTGCAAGGACAGTTCTAAACACGGGAAACACATGCCACTTCACAGGCATACTTTAGACACCCCCCAGGTACCGTATTTAAAGGAAAATTTCACTTTTTTTTTTTTCACTTTATGCATCATTAAAATGACTGCTCCCGAAAAAACTTTAGTTTTTAAAATTTCTTTTTGCATTGATATATGTCCCCTGGGGCAGGACCCGGGTCCCCAAACCTGTTTTATAACATTAACATGCATATTGGCCGTTGTAATTAGCAATTTTGATTTCGAACGTTCGCGTCCATTATAACGAATAGGGTTCGAAAATTCGCGCGAACTTTCGGTCCGTTCGAAGGTTCTGGTGCGAACCGAACCCGGGGGTGTTCGGCTCATCCCTACTCACCATCTATAAACTGGTCAGGAGCGATCAAGGAGGCTTTATACCTGGCAGATCTACGAGAATTAATATTTGTAGACTGTTCCACAATCTTCAATATCCACACCTACCCGGGCCATTGTGTCTTTCGACACATGTAAAGCCTTCGATAGTGTGGAATGGCCTTATCTTTTTCAAGTACTACTGCGGTATGGTACGTTAACTCCCACACTACAGACACCTTCTCTATTGCCAGAGGCACTAGGCAGGGGTGTCTGTTGTCACCCATCCTATTTGCTTTGGCTATGAAGCCATTGGCTGTGCGCATCCGCTGTACCCAACAGATTAGGGGACTCCCTATCGCTACCATTGAAAAACGTATTTCGCTTTACGCGGACGACACCCTGGTTTACCTGGCTGATACCCAAGACTCACTAAATACACTGCTGTCAAAGATAGAGGACTTTGGTAACTACTCCTGGGTTTCGGGGGAATTGGGACAAATCTAATATTTTTCCTCTAGATCCTTACGCAACCTTGCGGATTCACCCAGATTCCAAACTTCAGGTAGTGTCCTCCTTCAGATACCTGGGGGTCTTGGTGCAGCTACCCTTGCCTTCCTATATAGAAAATAATATGTGTCCCTTACTGACCCACCTACAATTACAGACTAAGCAGTGGATGGACCTACCCCTAGACCTAATGGGAAGGGCCAACACCCTTAAAATGATCTATCTACCTAAGCTGTTATATGTATTAGCCAACACACCTTGCAAGGTCCCCAAATTTTAAGTTGATAGATACAATATTCCCAGCATTCTTGTGGAATGGTAGATCCCCCTAGGGTGGCACTAGAGATATTGCAATTACTGGCGCATTTGACGGGCTTAGCGTTTCCCAACTTTTATTTATATTATTTGGCTTCCCAACTGGTCCATATCCATGACTGGCTACACCCAGTTGCGGCAAATGCCTGTACATCGCCATCGCCTCCTCACTGGAGACCCTCCATAATATTATATATATATACAGGGGTCAAGCTCCGGCCCGCCCAGGCACATCTATGCTATCTACCTCGCTCTCCCTGTTTAAAATAATTGTTTCCAAAATTTCAAAAGAGTCATGGTCGACGTCCCCTAACAACCCTCTATGGTTCAACCCCAACTCTAAAGAACTATGTTCCATACCTGACCCGCAGTGATGGTACTCCAAGGGTGTTAACTACCGGTGCCTACTGTGTGACACACAGGGATTTAAGTCCTTCCAACAGATGCGGACTGATTTAGACCTGCCACGTTCATATATGTTCTTCTACTACCAACTCTGACATGCCATTCGTGCCCAGTTTGGCTCCCTAGAAGACCCCATTGATATACCCCAGTTAGAGAAAATACTGCGACACCCTGACCCCACTAAACTTATCTCCACATACTATGCTGCCCTTATGACAGACTGCAACCCTAGATTTCGGTTGGCCCAGACAAAATGGGCATCTATGGATTCCACACTTACAGAAGATGACTGGTTAGAATTCAGTGATACATACAAGACCTCAGTAATATCATCCAAAGATCGTATCATCAACATAAATATCATCCAAAGATCGTATCATCAACATAAATATCATCCAAAGATCGTATCATCAACATAAATATCATCCAAAGATCGTATCATCAACATTAATTTTTTTACAACTATCTCACTTAACCCCCTGCTAGACTACATAAAATGGACTTGGCTCCCACAGCAGACTGTTTTAGAGGATGTGGCCAAGCAGCAGACTTTATACATTGTTTTTGGATCTGTCCAATAGTTCAGAAATTTTGGAAGGAGATAGGATCCTTCATTTCATTGGTAATAGGCCTTTCAAATGTTCTCCACACCAAAAACTGCCTCCTAGGCATTTTTGGGGATCTCCACATTTCAACCCGTGCAAAGAGAGTATTCAAATCCTCAATTTCTCTGCAAGGAAAGCCATACTATTGACCTGGAAAGGATCACAGATATCTTTAAAACCCCTTTGGTTGAAACTGATTAATGACTCGATACCTCTATACAAACTCATGTTTGAGGTTCGGAAATGAACCAAAACCTTTCATAAAATATGGGGCAGGTAGCTGGCCAGCCCTTTAACCCTTACGTCAGATAGATAATATGCTGTATAGTGTTCTTAAAATATGCAGTGTACCTAAACCATGTACACCCTTCTGGTGACTCTGTAACCGGAGAAGTGCATATTGATTATTCCTTGTATCTTTTACACTTGATAACTGCAAGAGACATGTAAAATAAACACTGTTTATTTACCATTCAAGTGTATTTCTGCATTATTACGATGCAATGAATAACCAAAGTTTTTTTATTTTGTGTGTGTTGTTGCAAAAAATTCAATAAAAAAAAAAAAAAAGAATATCTTATCTTTGGGATGAATTGAAATTATTTCTTCCCGTCCAATATCAGCGCCTGACCTCACAAATGCTCTTTGGGGTCTTGACTCTTTTGAATAGATACAAATTCCAACAGACAAACTCCAAAATCTTATGGAAAGTCTTTTGCAGAAGTATGGAGGTAGTTACAGAAAAAAAGAGGGGGCCAACTCCATAATAATGCCCATGGTCTTGAAATGGGTTGTTCAACTTTTGGCCATATAGTGTATATTAAAGTGGTTGTAAACCCACTTATGCAACTTGCACCTACAGGTAAGTCTAGATTAAGGCTCACCTGTAGGTGTTTGCAATATCTCCTAAACCTACACGGTTTAGGAGATATTTTAGGAGATATTTTTCAAAAAAGAATGCACTGTTGTCTATGCATGTGCGCAATAGACAACGGCGCTGCCGCACTGTCAACGCCAGTTTTATCAATGGATAATGCCGGCTTTGATGGCTCCCGTGCGCATGCGTGGTGACATCATCGTCACTCCGGCCAATCAGAGCGCCGGAGTGGCGATACCCTGAAGTAACCTTCCGGAGCGATGTCTGCGGCCGGAGGGGGAGACGAGGACGGCTTTGGGGGCTTTGATCTAAGGTAAGTAATGCATAATGAGCTAGTATGCTAGTCATACTAGCTCATTATGCCTTTCTCTTGCAGGTTATTCTTTAAAAAAAAAAAAAAAAATGAGTTTACAACCACTTTAACACGCCACATATCACATGTAGACACCTCTGTGTTGCAAGTTTCTACTCTAATCTGTTGGAGTATGGTGGACACATTTTCTTACATTTAACTGCTTTCACAATAAAGACATTGAGGGCAGGTTACCTACTGGTATATTCTGCAAATATTTTATTTTTATATAGTGTATATAGAATCTTTTTTTCTCTATTTCTGAGGTTTTCAACAATCATCTTGCCATGTTCATTATTGTAATTTGTCTGGACATTCATTATTCTTATTTGTCTGCTCGTTTAGAGCATGTATAATGTAACTTTTATTTATCTTTTATGTAACTTTTATTTTTAAATTGTAAATAATAATAATTATTATTATTATTATTATTATTATTTATATGATTTAATAATAAATTATTTATAAATCTAAACTAGCCAATTGATTTGGCAAAAATGTTTTCATTAGTTAAAAATTTGAAGTGATACATATATCTTTTTTTCAGGCAAGGTTTATTTTTGTTAATTTTGTCTTCAATCTCACCATACACCAAGGATCCAACCCTAGAAGTGGATGCACCCATTAGAGTAGATACGGGTGCATTCAGAGATGTGAGCCTGCTATTCAATTTTGGGAGTCATTCCACACCACTTTGAGAGGAGTAGTGCTACAATAGGTTTGCATTGGGTGGGTTAGGTTTCTATTTCTCTCTTCTGAGGAGTTAGTATTTGACTGAGAAAACTTTATTAGAATTGACAAGGTTGTCTCAGAATCAAAACATTTAATAAATTTTAATTCCAGATTGCCAAAACAAAATTTTAAGTTGCTGCAATCAATGCTGAGAAAAGGTCCTTTGGCACCTACGGCGAAGATGCCAAGGTGCACCCCCCATCCCCTGAACATAATTCGACATTATTTAAACAATTGCTAATTTTAGGGATTTACATGCAGTCAGTAGAAAAAAGCTAGGGGAAGCATTTAATAAAATCTAATTATGGTTGAAATTTGAATTATTTTGATCTAATCGCTCGTATAAACATGAACACTCTGTCCATGTCTGCCATATTCTTTCACTATTCTTGAGACTTTTCTGCTTGACACAATAAATAGAACTTTAAGTGCATTTGTTAAAGAAAAAATACAAATCTAACAGGCACCTTTGGAACTCTGATTGTTGTCTCATGTTGCTTTAACCACTTGCCACCCGGCCACAGTACATTTACTGCAGCAGGGTGGCACGGTCAAGCAGGATCACATACATTTCCCTTATCCTGCCTCTACCGGGCTAGCAGTGTGCAGAACGCGAATTGCGACTCTTGGTACCCGGCTGGGGGACCATGTGATTTCCACCAGTTCTGTGCTGTTGGTATCGGTGGACATCTTCTGATGTCAAAGGGAAATAAGCAAGATGTGTCTTTCATCTGCTGCATTAAGTTTCCTTGACCGACCACTGTGTCTACTATCCTTAACGTTGTCTGTTTCATTTGCTTCTTCAAAGGAGTATGAAAAGCACATCTTGAAATCCCAATCTGCTTTGAAATATGTCTGGGAGAGACCTTGCTGATGCAGTATAACTACCCTCTGTCTTGTTTCTGTGCTCAGTCTCGTCATGGTGTATGATCTGTGACATGAAACTGTCTTGCACAACCTCACCTTAGTAGCAGAGTTTGGCTGTTCCTCACCCAGTTTTAAACCTCCTACACAGCTGTTTCTGTTTTAATTAATGACTGTGTTTCAACTTACATATGAATTTGATGATCATTAGCACCTGCTTGGTATAATTGGTTAACCATAAACATGACTCTAATCCTACAAAATCTAAAGCCAAATGGTAGTCACAGCAAATATTGATTTGAGTTAATTTTTTCTTATGTTTGCTAACTTTGCATTTTGTAAATTGAGAAAAATAAACATTGAAATATATATTTTTGAAATCATTCCTACTTTACAGCATTTCTTCACACCTACCTA
Source organism: Rana muscosa (assembly GCA_029206835.1). NCBI lineage: Eukaryota > Metazoa > Chordata > Amphibia > Anura > Ranidae > Rana > Rana muscosa. The sequence continues at coordinate 319,020,269 of CM055121.1, forward strand.
AAATGTTTGCACAGTAGTGTATGTGTGCCTCAATGATAAACTCAAGGTGGCAGCTAGTGAACCATAGGAAAGGCACAAAAGACTCAACTACGGAAAAAGAGCTGAATATCAGTAAATCCCAACTGTGTTTCCCTCTATATTATCAGTGTTCAACCTAACAAAACTACATGTACTAGCAAAAAAAACAAAAAACGAATGGAATGAACACAAGAGAGCGCCAATTAGTTTTGCACCTCCACCAATGATTGATGAAATATCTGGTGTGCACTAAAAAAATCAGATAAAGAAGAGAAATTGCAAGTTTCTCATTGGGCAAAAGGCTCTGCATTTATTAATAACCAAGGCATGCCCCTATAAATATACACAAAATGCCCATTGGAATATCCTACCATATGTACTCGAGTATAAGCCGAGTTCTTCAGCACATTTTTTTGTGCTGAAAATGCCCCCCTCGGCTTATACTCGAATCTGTGTCCATCTTCACATTTGTGCCCCTGATCCCGACCAGCCATAGATCCCCTGGACCCAAAACTTGGCACACATGTAGCCCCACTCTTCCTCTACAAATGTGCAAAGTTTGTTGTCCAGGGGACCTACGGCCGGGGAGCACCGATTTTTCAAAGCCGGGCACCCCTTCCATAGACTCCCATGCTAAACGGTAATTTCTCTGGTGATTTTGGGGACCCGGTACTGGCAAGTGTGCAAAGTTTGTTGTCCAGGGGACCTACGGCCGGGAAGTACCGATTTTTGAAACCCGGGCACCCCTTCCATAAACTCCCATGTTAAACGCCAGTCTAGTCACATAGCCCCGGGGATCAGGTAGGGAGATTGGGCACAGTGACAGTGAGTCATGGGCACAGAGAGGCATGGGCATAGTGAGGCATGGGCACAGTAAGGCACAGTGAGGCATGGACACAGTGAGGCACAGTGAGGCATGCACATGGACACAGGCAAACTGAGGCACAGTGAGGCATGCACATGGACACAGGCAAACTGAGGCACAGTGAGGCATGCAGATGGTCACCCTAGGCTTATACTCGAGTCATTAAGTTTTCCCATTTTTTTGTGGTAAAATTTGGTGCTTCGGCTTATATTTGGGTCAGCTTATACTCGAGTATATACGGTACTTATATACAGGTCCTTCTCAAAAAATTAGCATATTGTGATAAAGTTCATTATTTTCTGTAATGTACTGATAAACATTAGACTTTCATATATTTTAGATTCATTACACACAACTGAAGTAGTTCAAGCCTTTTCTTGTTTTAATATTGATGATTTTGGCATACAGCTCATGACAACCCAAAATTCCTATCTCAAAAAATTAGCATATCATGAAAAGGTTCTCTAAACGAGCTATTAACCTAATCATCTGAATCAACTAATTAACTCTAAACACCTGCAAAAGATTCCTGAGGCTTTTAAAAACTCCCAGCCTGGTTCATTACTCAAAACCGCAATCATGGGTAAGACTGCCGACCTGACTGCTGTCCAGAAGGCCATCATTGACACCCTCAAGCAAGAGGGTAAGACACAGAAAGAAATTTCTGAATGAATAGGCTGTTCCCAGAGTGCTGTATCAAGGCACCTCAGTGGGAAGTCTGTGGGAAGGAAAAAGTGTGGCAGAAAACGCTGCACAATGAGAAGAGGTGACCGGACCCTGAAGAAGATTGTGGAGAAGGACCGATTCCAGACCTTGGAGGACCTGCGGAAGCAGTGGACTGAGTCTGGAGTAGAAACATCCAGAGCCACTGTGAACAGGCGTGTGCAGGAAATGGGCTACAGGTGCCGCATTCCCCAGGTCAAGCCACTTTTGAACCAGAAACAGCGGCAGAAGCGCCTGACCTGGGCTACAGAGAAGCAGCACTGGACTGTTGCTCAGTGGTCCAAAGTACATTCAGAAATCAAGGTGCCAGAGTCTGGAGGAAGACTGGGGAGAGGGAAATGCCAAAATGCCTGAAGTCCAGTGTCAAGTACCCACAGTCAGTGATGGTCTGGGGTGCCATGTCAGCTGCTGGTGTTGGTCCACTGTGTTTTATCAAGGGCAGGGTCAATGCAGCTAGCTATCAGGAGATTTTGGAGCACTTCATGCTTCCATCTGCTGAAAAGCTTTATGGAGATGAAGATTTCATTTTTCAGCACGACCTGGCACCTGCTCACAGTGCCAAAACCACTGGTAAATGGTTTACTGACCATGGTATTACTGTGCTCAATTGGCCTGCCAACTCTCCTGACCTGAACCCCATAGAGAATCTGTGGGATATTGGGAAGAGAAAGTTGAGAGACGCTGGATGAGCTTAAGGCCGCTATCGAAGCATCCTGGGCCTCCATAACACCTCAGCAGTGCCACAGGCTGGTTGCCTCCATGCCACGCCGCATTGAAGCAGTCATTTCTGCAAAAGGATTCCCTACCAAGTATTGAGTGCATAACTGAACATTATTTGAAGGTTGACTTTTTTTGTATTAAAAACACTTTTCTTTTATTGGTCGGATGAAATATGCTAATTTTTTGAGATAGGATTTTTGGGTTTTCATGAGCTGTATGCCAAAATCATCAATATTAAAACAAGAAAAGGCTTGAACTACTTCAGTTGTGTGTAATGAATCTAAAATATATGAAAGTCTAATGTTTATCAGTACATTACAGAAAATAATGAACTTTATCACAATATGCTAATTTTTTGAGAAGGACCTGTAACTGCATAACTCTCTTCAGTTTGTTATTGCAAAAATAATAAATTTAATTATTATATTATATTATATTACTATAATAAATTATAAAGCGTGTATACATCCATCTCATGTGCATAGGTACTGGGCTAGGGCATGCAAAATATACAAAAACAGCCCAAGCAAACAAATCCAAATCACAATTGAAAAATACACCCAAGTAATACAGTTATATACTGAATCCCATCTTACATGGGTCATGCAGCACTACTGTATTGGGGTCCTTTTATATAACTAATGCCCCATACACACAAGCAGAATTTCTGCCAGAAAAAGTCTGATGTGAACTTTTGGTCGGAAATTCCGACCGTGTGTATGCTCCATCAGACTTTTTTCTGTCAGAATTTCCGCCAGTAAAAGATTGAGAGCAGGTTCTCTATTTTTCAGACGGAAAAAGTTCCTATCGGAAATTCCGATCGTCTGTATGCAATTCCGAAAGGAAAAAAACACGCATGCTCGGAAACAATTCGACGCATGCTCGGAAGCATTGAATTTATTTTTCTCGCCTTGTCGTAGTGTTGTATGTCACCGCGTTCTTAACGCTCGAAAGTTCAGACAACTTTTGTGTGACCGTGTGTATGCAAGCCAAGCTTGAGCGGAATTCCGTCGGAAAAACCATCCAACTTTTTTCCGACGGAAATTGCACTCGTGTGTACAGGGCATAACTTGTGCTATTATTGAGGTTGTGTGCTTTAAAAATCCCCCAAAAAATCCCATTGTATAGTTCTTCTTTTTTATTTATTTTTACATTTAAACTGAAAGCCTTTTTAATGTGGTATTTCTTTTTTTTTTTTTCTTTTTCTTTTTTTTTTGTCTTCGGCCCTTGTTTGTTAATATTAACTTAAAGTGGTTGCAAACCTGAGTCATGGAATTTGAGCAAAGTGCATATATCTGTAGTGTTTACTTAACTCTCTCCAAAGCTCTAAATGTGTTTCTCTCTGGTGCCTCCTTCATCTGTTATCAGCATGAGTCACTTCTGACAAGTTTTTCTGACACATGAGATAAATTTGTGTCGGTAGGGAGGGAAGAGGGAGAGATCAGCACAGAGCTTGTCTATCCATAACACAGTTCCTCTGCTGTGTGGAGGGGCATGTGTTTCTTTCCTCCAATCAGCTCTCATACACTGTAACTGCAGTCTCTCCACCCCCTCCTCTGTGCTTGTGACAGATGAAGATTGATCTTTAAAATAAACAAGTACCGTATATACTCGAGTATAAGCCGACCCGAGTATAAGCCGAGGTACCTACTTTTACCACAAAAAACTGGGAAAACTTATTGACTCGAGTATAAGCCGAGGGGAGGAAATGTGCCCATTGCCCAACCTTACTGTGCCCATTGCCATCTCACTCTGCCACCTCACTGTGCACATTGCCACCTCACTGCCCATTGTCGCCTCACTGTGCCCCCTTACTATGCCCATTGTCACCTCACTGTGCCCCCTTACTGTGTCCATTGCAGCCTCCCTGTGCCCGAGTCAGTGAACCTGAAAATCTTGTAATTCTGCGGCCGGCGTCCATTGTTCAAATCTCACGCCGTTCTCCCTGTCCCTTCCGTGATAGGCGTTTCCAGCAAACACTGTGTTGAGTGTTTGCACCTATCACGGAGGTCCTCTCATTCTCCGACTCAGTTTCCCAGCAGGCACTGTGTTCAGTGCTCCGCCAATCACGGACGTCGGACAAGAGGACCTCCGTGATAGGCGCAACACTCAACACAGTGTTTGCTGGAAACGCCTATCGCGGAAGGGACAGGGAGAAAGGCGCTAGATTTAAACAATGGATGCCAGCCGCGGAATTTCACGATTTTCAGGTACTGACTCGAGTATAAGCCGAAGGGTATACTTTCAGCCCTAAAAAAAGGGCTGAAAAAACTCGGCTTATACTCGAGTATATACGGTAAAACCTATGAAGGAGGATTTGTTTTATCTCGGTGTATCACCTGGGGCTCGGAAGGAAGAGAGGTGGTCCCTGAGTGCCGCACATCTAGAGAATCCTACGGAGGTAGATGGAGTGGCAACCTCAACCTGCACTCGGAGTCCAGGCTGAGGTTGCCACTCCATCCACCTCTGTAGAATTCTCTAGATGTGCGGCATTAAGGGGCCACCCTTCTTCCTTTCATGCTATTACAGGAGTCAGGACAGGCTCCATCCACTGCCGGCACTCTGAGCAGCAGATGCAGATGCACTTGTTTGCCTACCCCCCTCCTCATGAATCCTGAGCGGCACACAAAGAACTAACCTATCACCTGAGGCTGTTCACTTCACCCTTGTAAAACTACCCATTCATTTTAAAATTGAGATTAAATGCAAAACAATTTTGTATAGATATAAAAAACATTATAAATATATTTTCACATAGCCTCTGTTCTCAGCTGCATAAGTGCTGGGGGAGGAGAAGCAGCACACTGAGCTTCCCAGTGAATGGCTGTGCAGGGGGGGCGTGTCAGGACATGTCTAATCATTGGAGAAGAGTACACTGAGTACTACACCAGCATAGATAGGGAACTGACCACAGTGTGCTCTCCTGCTTAGTGTGGTCAGTTTTTAATAGGAAAGCACAGGGACTAGCAGGAACAGCAGGGATTTCACATACAGGAAGCAATACAAATAGAACAGGATACTTTCTCATACAAGTACATGGTACAGAAGTAGACTTTAGGTGGACTTTTTAGGCACCACAAAAGGCGCCTAAAAAGTCCATCTAGAGTCAAATTTTCCAATTTGTCTTCAATTAGGATGTGGCGCCTGTTGTTCCTTGCATCCACGGTACCACCATGTGGGGATGCCCCTCTTTAAATTTACATGGTACAGAAGGCACATATCAGTAATATGAAGGGGTGGGGTGGCTTTAAGCTGGCCATAGATGGGTACAATTTCAAACAGAAATTCTTGGAAAAAGAAGGTTCTAAGAAAGCTAATTCGGTTTTCCCTTATAATTAGTGGGTCAAAGAGGATATACACATAAAAAATCCAAATAAGTTTATTACATAGTTAAAATCACAGATTTAAAAATAGTTTGGGAAGTATAATCCCAATTAAATCAAGATAGTGATATATACAAAAGCTATTCAAAAGCTTCATTGCCTGAAACAACCCAAGAGGTCGACGCATTTCACACATATTGCTTCTTCAGGACCTTGTATCCTTGGAGACAAAAAAGAATAGCATAATATTTAGAGGTGTCAGATGCAGGCAGTAGATGGTGGCAGCCAAGGCAACAACGGCTTTAACCACTTTAGCTACCAAATGGTCCGGGGCTTAAAGCGGAGATTCACCCACATATTTAACTTTAAGATCATTATTTCCTCTTATCACCTAAAAAATAATAGCACTAACCTTTTTTTTTTTTTTTTTTTTAAGTAGTTTTGCCTTTATCTTCTATATTTATTCTTACTTCCGGATTTACTCCCGCGGGAGTAGGCGTGTCCTTTACTATGCTCCTATTCTCGCAGTGGATCCTGGGAGCAAATTGTCCTGCTTCCGAGGACTACAATGTACCCTCCTTAGAGTCAGATCTCACGATAAGTGTATCGTCACGTGACTCGTCTAGCCGGTCATGTGACGGGGGCGGATCTAATTCCGCCATTTTAGATAAGGGAACGCAGGTGTATTTTGCCATTATACATCTGCAGACACGAGGTAAAGGACGGCATACAAATCCTCTGAACGAAAAATTCGATTATAGATATCTGTTCGCAAATTACTTGATAAGGTAAGCAATTTTAATTTTATACATATATGTTCAATGTATATATATATTTTCATTCATTTTAATATATTTTACTTTTTTTTTTTAAGGTAATTTTTATTCGTTCGTTTGTAAAGAAAGGAACAGATAATCAGTTTTTTCCACGTTTTCTTGCATATATTTACAGGTATTTGTATATTGATCCCATTTATATAAATATCTACTTTAAAATGTATTAAATGTTTTAAATTGTTATATTTATATATTTCATTGCTGTTTTCTTGACTATAATATTTTAAATATTATTGATAATATATATATTAATAGCTTATTAAAATAAAATCTATAAATATATATTTTTTTTCTAGATTGTTTAACTGGTATTACAACTTCGATTTGTCATATTACTTTATCATACGCTTTTTAATCAGGTAAGATAATATATTTTTTTTATCATATATGTATATATATATATATATATATATATATATATATATATATATATGTTGTTGTGATTACCCATGTATGTATATTTAAAATATTTTGTGTGTGTGTGTGTGCGTGCGTTTACATTAAATCATTTTTTTCTACTTTATCTTTAAAAAACAAATATATATATATATATATATATATATATATATATATATATATATATATATATATATATTATCAAGAAATAAAAAAAAAAATCATATTCTTTTAATAATTAAAATATATATATATATATAATATTCTTCTTATAGATCAAATTTATAATTTTTTTTTTTATTAAAAATTTTATATAAATTTTGTACGTGTTTGTCATGTGGAGAATGTGTGTAGTTTTAGAAGGTATATTTTGTGTGTGTGTGTGTGTGTGTGTGTTTTTGTGTGTGTTTATATATATATATATATATATAAATCAAAATGTGTGTGTGTGTGTGTGTGTGTGTGTGTGTGTGTGTGTGTGTGTGTATATGTGTATATATATTTATGTATATACACGTCTCACTTTGCTTCTAATATAACAAATATATTATATATCACATCTTATAAAAACACAAAAAAATTTGGTTTAATACAACATTAAATTTTATTATATTTTTTTTATTTCCTAGATTACACAAGACAAGTTGATTTGAATTTTTCAAACCCATGCAAGAATATCTTATTAGTACTCTTGGTATATTTTGTGTTTTTTAATTTTTATTTTTTTATTTCTCCTTCATTCCCTTTCTTTATCCATCTATCCCTCTTTCTCTCACTCTATCTCTCTTACTCTCTCTTGCTCTACCTTTTTCCCTTTTTTTTTTCCTCCCTCATTCCCTCTCTCTCTCCCTCATTCCCTCTTTCTCTCCCTCTATCCCTCTTTCTCTATCATTCTCTCTTTTCCTCTCTCTCTCTTTCTCTATTTCTATCCCTCTTACTCTCCCTCTATATTCCACTTTCTCTCCTTATATCACTCCCTCTTTCTCTCTTTCTCCCTCTACTTTTTTCCTTTTTTTTCCTCCCTCATTCTCTCTCTCTCTCTCTCTCTCCCTCATTTCCTCTCTCTCCCTCTATCACTCCCTCTTTCCCTTTCTCTCTTTCTCTCTCTCTCCCTCTACTTTTTTTCTTTTTTTTCCGTCCCTCATTCCCTCTCTCTCCCTCATTTCCTCTCTTTCCCTTTATCACTCCCTCTTTCCCTTTCTCCCTTTCTCTCTCTTGCTCTACCTTTTTTTCCCTTTTTTTCCCTCCATCATTCTCTCTCTCCCTCATTTCCTCTCTCTCCCTCTATCACTCCCTCTTTCCCTTTCTCCCTTTCTCTCTCTTGCTCTACCTTTTTCCCTTAGTTTCCCTCCCTCATTCCCTCTATCTCTCTTTCTCTATCACTCCCTTTTTTCCTCTCTCTCTCTCTCTCTCTCTCTCTCTCTTTCTCTCTTTCTATCCCTCTTACTCTCCCTCTATCTTCCACGTTCTCTCCTTATATCACTCCCTCTTTCTCTCTCTCTACTTTTTTCCTTTTTTTTCGTCCCTCATTCCCTCTCTCTCCCTCATTTCCTCTCTCTCCCTCTATCACTCCCTCCTTTCCCTTTCTCCCTTTCTCTCTCTTGCTCTACCTTTTTCCCTTTGTTTCCCTCCCTCATTCCCTCTATCTCTCTTTCTCTATCACTCCCTTTTTCCCTTTCTCCCTTTCTCTCTCTTGCTCTACCTTTTTTCCCTCCCTCATTCTCTCTCTCTCTCTCTCCCCTCTCCCCCTCTCTCCCCTCTCTCCCTCTCCCCCCTCTCCCTCTCCCCCCCTCTCTCTCCCCCCCTCTCTCCCCCCCTCTCTCTCCCTCTCTCTCTCCCCATCTCTCTCTCTCCCCCCTCTCTCTCTCTCCCTTTACCTCTTCCTCTTTCTCTTTCCATCTGTACCTCTCTCCCTCTTTTCCTCTATATAACCCTCTCTCTCTCTTTTCCTCTATGTAACCCTCTCTCTCTTTTCCTCTATGTAACCCTCTCTATCTTTCTCTATAGGTCTCTCGCTGTATTTATACATTTTTCTTATTTTTTACTTTTATTTACCTTTTTTTTTTTTTTGGATTCTCTATTTAATAATAATAATAATAATAATATATTATTTAACAATTATTATTTGTTTATATCACTACTTAAATTAAAATAAAGATATATTATATTATGAAATTAAAGCGTTGTTGTCTTTTGTTTAGTTGAATACACATATATATGTTTATTTTAGCTAGTCCAAATAATTAATTTTATTATTTTTAATTATTTAAAAATAATAACAGAGAGATAATAATGTAATCAATTGAATATTTTATTGATTGCTTTTTTTAGTACACAGCCATTAACATGAATAAAATAAATTGTTGATTTATAGTAATATTTATTTAATATATAACATTTTACTAAATACATACCCAAACTTCTTAATGGATATTTTGTTCTTCACTAACTATATTTTTTTATATAAGCAGTAGAAATGCCAGGATGCATGGCAAAATTTTGTTCAAACTGCACTACTCCCGGAAATAAAGAAACAAAATTAAGTTATTTTGCTTTTCCGAAAGAGGAACAGCAAATCAAAATATGGCTGCGCAATGCTGGAATGGACACAGGAATGATAGAAGAATATATTCCAATTATCAAAGCGGACATTCGTTATGATATTTATCGGATGTGTTCTTCACATTTTGAAAGTGAGTGCTTTATTATGAGGGGAAGTCAAAGGAGATTAAGTCCTCAATCTGTTCCCACCATATTTAATGAAACAGGAACAACAGAAAAAACTGGAAATAAATGGCTTAATAGATTGAAAAAAATATGGATGACACAACACATGAAGGCTGGAACCTCTCAGACAGCCGTGGGCAGTGATACATGTACTTGCCAATGTCATGTTAGTAGTCAATCTAAACATGTGACAAACAACGACGCCTGCACACAAACTGGCCGTGGACATTGTGAATTTGTGGAATCGGAAGGTACAAGTGATACAATTTTTTTAGAACATTCGTATTGTAGCAAAGAGGATCTTTTAATGACACCACTTCTAGTGTCAACACCACAAAGTCATCAAAAGACAAAAGAAGTTCAATCGGTGATCTCTTTTTCGCCCGCTTTACCTGTCTTGTCTACCCCTTCGCCAGGGATGAGCCGAACACCCCCCTGTTCGGTTCGCACCAGAACCTGCGAACAGACAAAATGTTTGTGTAAACTTTAGAACCCTATTAAATACAATGGACTCGAACGTTCGAAATCTAAAGTGTTAATTATAAAGGCTAATATGCAAGTTATTGTCCTAAAAAGTGTTTGGGGACCTGGGTCCTGCCCCAGGGGACATGTATCAATGCAAAAAGAAGTTTTAAAAACGGCCGTTTTTTCGGGAGCAGTGATTTTAATAATGCTTAAAATGAAAAAATAAAAGTGAAATATTCCTTTAAATTTCGTACCTGGGGGGTGTGTATGATATGCATGTGAAGTGGCGCATGTTTCCCGTGCTTAGAACTGTCCCTGCAAAAAATGTCATTTTTGAAAGAAAAAAAATGCATTTAAAACTGACTCGCGGCTATTAATGAATTGTCGGCTCCCGGCAATACATACAAAAGTCATTGAGAAAAAAAAAAAAAAAAAGCGTGGGGGTTCCCCAGAATTCAATTACCAGGCCCTTCAGATCTGGCATGGATTTTAAGGGGAACTCCACCCCAAGTTTAAAAAAAAAATGGCGTGGAGTCCCCCTAAAAATCCATACCAGACCCCTTATCCGAGCACGCAACCTGGCCGGCCGCAGGGGAAAAGGGGGGGACGAGAGAGCGGCCCCCCCTCCCTCCTGAACCGTACCAAGCCACATGCCCTCAACATGGGGAGGATGTCCCCATGTTGATGGGGACAAGGGCCTCATCCCCACAACCCTTGCCCGGTGGTTGTGGGGGTCTGCGGGCGGGGGGCTTATCGGAATCTGGAAGACCCCTTTAACAAAGGGGACCCCCAGATCCCGCCCCCCCCTATGTGAATTGGTAACGGGTACATTGTACCCCTACCATTTCACGAAGAAAGCGTAAAAAAAATGTTTAAAAAAACACACAAACACCTTGAAAAAGTCCTTTATTTAAAAAAATAAATAAATAAACATTCCAGCGGTGAAATCCAGTGTCCCGCGGCGATCCCGATGTCCAGCGCTGTCCTTCATTGGTTGTGCCTGAGCGGACCTGATGGGGAACTCCCTCTCAGTATTTTAAATGTATAGACCCGCCCCGCCTACGTCATTGGCTTGAGCGGGGAACTTCCTTCACTATGTAAATTTAAATTACACAGTGAAGGAAGTTCCCCGCTCAAGCCAATGACGTAGGCGGGTCCGACATACCGAGGAGGCGGACCTGATGGGGAACTGCTCTCACTTTGGCAATACATGTATAGACCCGCCCCTTCTCATGTTCCGCATCTGGTCCGCTGAGCGGACCTGATGGGGAACTTTAGAAGGGGCGGGTCTATACATTTAAAATACTGAGAGGGAGTTCCCCATCAGGTCCGCTCAGGCACAACCAATGACGGACAGCGCTGGACATCGGGATCGCCGCGGGACACTGGATTTCACCGCTGGAATGTTTTTTTTTTTTTTTTTAAATAAAGGACTTTTTCAAGGTGTTTGTGTGTTTTTTTAAACATTTTTTTTTACGCTTTCTTCGTGAAATGGTAGGGGTACAATGTACCCCTTACCAATTCACATAGGGGGGGCCGGGATCTGGGGGTCCTCTTTGTTAAAGGGGTCTTCCAGATTCCGATAAGCCCCCCGCCCGCAGACCCCCACAACCACCGGGCAAGGGTTGTGGGGATGAGGCCCTTGTCCCCATCAACATGGGGACATCCTCCCCATGTTGAGGGCATGTGGCCTGGTACGGTTCAGGAGGGAGGGGGGGCCGCTCTCTCGTCCCCCCCTTTTCCCCTGCGGCCGGCCAGGTTGCATGCTCGGATAAGGGGTCTGGTATGGATTTTTAGGGGGACTCCACGCCATTTTTTTTTTAATTTGGGGTGGAGTTCCCCTTAAAATCCATGCCAGATCTGAAGGGCCTGGAATGGATATTTGGGGGAACCCCACGTCAATTTTTTTTTTATTTGCGGCGGGGTTCCCCTTAATATCCATTCCAGACCTGAAGGGCCTGGTAATTGAATTCTGGGGAACCCCCACGCTTTTTTTTTTTTTTTATCAATGACTTTTGTATGTATTGCCGGGAGCCGACAATTCATTAATAGCCGCGAGTCAGTTTTAAATGCATTTTTTTCTTTCAAAAATGACACTTTGTGCAGGGACAGTTCTAAGCACGGGAAACATGCGCCACTTCACATGCATATCATACACACCCCCCAGGTACGAAATTTAAAGGAATATTTCACTTTTATTTTTTCATTTTAAGCATTATTAAAATCACTGCTCCCGAAAAAACGGCCGTTTTTAAAACTTCTTTTTGCATTGATACATGTCCCCTGGGGCAGGACCCGGGTCCCCAAACACTTTTTAGGACAATAACTTGCATATAAGCCTTTATAATTAGCACTTTAGATTTCTCCCATAGATTTTTCGAATTTGCCGCGAACACCCCAATTTGTTCGCTGTTCGGCGAACGGGCGAACAGGCAATGTTCGAGTCGAACATGAGTTCGACTCGAACTCGAAGCTCATCCCTACCCTTCGCTAATACCAGGAAATAGTCAATCAGCCTTCAACCCGTATGTTGAAAGTCCAGAAGTTGGGACTAAAAGAAAATTGGCTTATCTGGAGGATCCGAGCTTTCACGAGTCAGATTGTGATACACCCCAAAAAGGCGATCATAGTCTTTGTGAAAGTGAGGTGGAAATTGAAACAGAAGATGCACTTCCTCATCCCTTGAATTTGGTGAAAGAGAACAAATTTATTGATTTTGAAAGCTGCCTTGATAAACTACTTTATGCGATGATTTGCCCTGAACCTGGCTGTTTTTCTAAAATCAGAAAGATTGAGAAAAAAATTATTGGCACAATGATTTCAGTTCACTCGATCTGTACAGATTTTCACCGTTCAAAACTTTGGGAATGCCAGCCCAAAATTAAACATTATTCGGCTGGTAATATTTTGCTTTCTGGGGCTGTAACTTTAACTGGAGGAAGCTACGCAAAAGTTAGAGAAATGTTTGATCTCTGTGGCATACACATGTTTGGAAAAACTTCTTTCCACAGAGCTCAAAATGCATTTGTTTTTAAAGCAATTGATCGTAGTTGGCAAAGTATGATTTCTAATGTCAATGAGGAATTGTTAGGAAAACCAGTCTTCTTGTTAGGGGGATGGGCAATGTGATAGCCCAGGGTTTTCAGCAAAGTATTCTACATACACGTTCATGGATTTTAGTTCAAAGAAAATTGTGGACTTTGAACTAGTGCAGGTGTCACAGACCACTTCTTCTGTTGCGATGGAGAAGTTTGGATTTATCAAATGTTTAGATCGCATAATTGACAATGGATTGGATGTTCAATTTGTGGGAACGGATCGACACACTGGTATTCGAAAATTACTTTCGACAAACGAAAAATACAAAAACATAAACCATCAATTTGATATGTGGCATTAAGTGAAAAATATACAAAGAAAATTGATGCAAATTTCCAAAAAAAAAATAAACCGTGCAATTTTACCATGGATTGGACCCATTTTGCTGCATTTCTATTTTTGTAGTAGACGTTGTGAGGGAGAAGAGGCGCTTTTCAGAGAGCTTTGGCAATCTCTACTATATCATGTAGTAAATGTTCATGAATGGGAAATTGACGGTGTACAGCACAAATGCTTACACGATCCACTCAGTGTGGATTCTCATCCTGTTCCCTGGATAAGCAAAAACACACCTGCATTTCATTCATTGTCCACAATTGTCTTGGATAGTCAATTGGATAAAAACATAAAGCATCCTACTTTTTTTTGTCAGACAGGGGTTATTGAAACATTCCACAGTATGATTCTTAAATATCGGCCCAAAAGAATTCATTACAGATTTGATTCCATGGAAGCAAGGACAAAATTGGCTGCTTTATGCCACAATCACAATGTGGTACGAAACCCCGCTCTGACCAAAAAAAAAGATGAAAGTGGCCAAGAATTTCTTGTTGAACGTAAAAATCTGGAATTTCCAAGAGGTAGAAAAAAATGGGTTGTCCGTAATGTTTTTGAAAACATGAATAACGAACATCTTTACATTATGCTATCCGACATGATTAGCATTGTTGAGGGTACACTAATTTCTTCTTGGGAATCCAAAAACAAACTCATGCCGAGAAACATTGCCCCAATTGAAAGGCCTGAAACAAGTGTGGCAGTAAAGGAACACATGTCACGATTTCCAAAAGTTGCTAAATAAGCATACAAATATGTAATTTTTGGTGTAAATATCTGTATAGTTTGTTATGTTAAAATAAACAATATAATATACCGGTAAATGTAAATATATTTTTGTTATTATTATAAATGGATTTCTACAGTTTACATGGTTTTTATTTAGAAAAAATAAACATTTTTGCTTTGGAAAATTTTTGTGTTTATTTTCAGGATTATTAATAATATTTAACAAGTCTGTACATAGTCTATAACTGTAGCAAATTAAACTTTAAAAATAATTAACCAAATTTCTCTACTCTACTTTTTTTTTTTATTTAACTAAAATTAATTTTTTAGAATTTTAATAAAATATTAATAAACATATATATACACACAACTATATATTATATATATATATATATATATATATATATATATAAAATTAAATATATATATATATATATATATATACATATATACACACACACACACATAATAAATTAATCCATGTTTATATACGTGTGTGTGTGTGTGTGTATATGTGTATATATATATATATATATACACACACGTATATAAACATGGATTAATTTATTATGTGTGTGTGTGTGTGTGTGTATATATATATATATATATATATATATATATATATATATATATATATATATATATATATACATATTTAATTATATATATATATATATATATATTTAAATATTTTTATATATATACATATATACACACACACATAATAAATTAATCCATGTTTATATACGTGTGTGTGTGTGTGTGTGTATATATATATACACACACACACACGTATATAAACATGGATTAATTTATTATGTGTGTGTGTATATGTATGTATATATATATAAAAATATTTAATTACACACACATTATATATATATATATATATATATATATATATATATATATATGTATATATATATGTATGTATATATATATATATATATATATATATATATATAAATTAAATATTTTTATGTAATTAAATATTTATATATATATATATATATATATATATACACACACGTATCTAAACATGGATTAATTTATTATGTGTGTGTGTATATGTGTGTGTGTATATATATATATATATATATATATATATATATATATATATATATATACACACAAATACACCTAAAATTACATTTTTTTTTGAAGAATATTTTAGATATATCTATGTATATGCTCTTTATTGAAAAAAAAAATGTTATAATTAATTTGGCAGAGAGGGAGAAATAAACATTACATGCCAAGCTGTGTCTATAGAGTGTTGTGAGACGTTCCTGCTGTTTCTTTTTCTTTGGCTTTCATCACTACTGGGCGTGTACTTTAAATGTTTAGGCACGTTGTCATGGAAACCAGGAAGTGTTGACGGCGCTGCTCACCGTCAACACTGCGCATGCGCGAGATCCAGCGCTGAATGCCGGGAGAGAGGCATTCATCTCTACCCGGAAGGATATGCTTGTGGGCTTCAAGATGCCCACAAGCAAGATGGAAAAAGCAGGAAAAGTTTTATAAACTCTTTTTTTACCGCAAAACGGACAGGGGGTGTTTTAAAGAGCGGCGGACGTGAGTAATTACTTTGCTAAGGTATTTACATAGAATGAATAACAAAAAAAAAAAATTATGCCACGCAGAACCTCCGCTTTAAGGACCAGAGGTGAATTCAGAATTTTGCACTGCGCTGCTTTAACTGTAAATTGTGCGGACATGCAATGTTGTACCCAAACGAAATTTGCGTCCTTTTCTTCCCACAATAGAGCTTTCTTTTAATGGTATTTGATTGCCTCTGCGATTTTTATTTTTTGCGATATAAACGGAAAAAGACCGAAAATTTTGAAAAAAAATGATATTTCTACTTTTTGTTATAAGAAAAATCGAATAAACTCAATTTTAGTCATACATTTAGGCCAAAATGTATTCAGCCACATGTTTTTAGTAAAAAAATGTCAATAAGCGTATATTTATTGGTTTGCGCAAAAGTTATAGCGTCTACAAACTAGGGTACATTTTCTGGAATTTACACAGCTTTAAATTTATGACTGCCTATCTCATTTCTTGAGGTGCTAAAATGGCAGGGCAGTACAAAACCCCCCCAAATGACCCCATTTTGGAAAGTAGACACCCCAAGGAAATTGCTGAGAGGCATGTTGAGCCCATTGAATTTTTTTTTTTTGTCTTAAGTGATTGAATGACTAAAAAAAAAAAAAAATTACAAAAAGTTGTCACTAAATGATATATTGCTCACACATGCCATGGTTATATGTGGAATTGCACCCCAAAATACATTTTGCTGCTTCTCCTGAGTACGGGGATACCCCATGTGTGGGACTTTTTGGGAGCCTAGCCGCGTACGGGACCCCGGAAACCAAGCACCGCCTTCAGGATTTCCAAGGGCGCAAATTTTTGATTTCACGCCTCACTACCTATCACAGTTTCGAAGGCCATAAAATGCCAAAATAGCACAAAACCCCCCCAAATGACCCCATTTTAGAAAGTAGACACCCCAAGGAAATTGCTGTTGAGCCCATTGAATATATTTTTTTTTTGTCCCAAGTGATTAAATAATGACAAAAAAATATAAAAAAATACAAAAAGTTGTCACTAAATGATATATTGCACACACATGCCATGGTTATATGTGGAATTACACCCCAAGCTATTTGCTGAGAGGCATGGCGAGTATTTTACAGCTCTCATTTGTTTTTGAAAATGAAGAAAGAAAAAATATATATATATATATTTTTCAATTTTCAAAACTTTGTGACAAAAAGCGAGATCTGCAAAATACTCACAATACCTCTCAGCAAATAGCTTGGGGTGTCTACTTTCCAAAATGGGGTCATTTGGGGGGGTTTTGTGCCATCTGGGCATTCCATGGCCTCCGAAACTGTGATAGGCAGTGAGAAGTGAAATCAAAAATTTACACCCTTAGAAAGCCTGAAGGCGGTGCTTGGTTTTTGGGGTCCCGTACGCGGCTAGGCTCCCAAAAAGTCTCACACATGTGGTATCCCCGTACTCAGGAGAAGCAACAGAATGTATTTTGGGGTGTAATTCCACATATGCCCATGGCATGTTTGAGCAATATATCATTTAGTGACAACTTTGTGCAAAAAAAAAAAAAAAAATTGTAGTTTTTCCGCAACTTGTGTCAACATATAAAATATTCCATGGACTCGACATGCCTCTCAGTATATAGCTTGGGGTGTCTACTTTCCAAAATGGGGTCATTTGGGGGGTTTTGAACTGTTCTGGCATTTTATACACAACATTAGGAAGCTTACATCCTCTCTTCTAACCACTTGAAGACAAAGCCCTTTTTGACACTTTTTTTGTTTACATGAAAACATTTTTTTTTTTGCAAGAAAATTATGTTGAACCCCCAAACATTATATATATTTTTAAAGCAAAGGCCCTACAGATTAAAATGGTGGGTGTTGCATTTTTTTTTCTACACAGTATTTGCGCAGCGATTTTTCAAACGCATTTTTTGGGTTAAAAAATACACTTTTTTAAATTTTAATGCACTAAAACACACTATATTGCCCAAATGTTTGATGAAATAAAAAAGATGATCTTAGGCCGAGTACATAGATACCAAACACGACATGCTTTAAAATTTCGCACAAACGCGCATTGGCGACAAACTACATACATTTTTAAAAGCCTTTAAAAGCCTTTACAGGTTACCCCAGTAGATTTACAGAGGAGGTCTACTGCTAAAATGACTGCCCTCGATCTGACCTTCGCGCTGATACCTCACATGCATGGTGCAGTTGCTGTTTACATATGACGCCAGACCGACGCTTGCGTTCGCCATTGGGCAAGAGCAGGGCAGGACAGGGGTGCTTTTTTTTTTTTTTTTTTTTATTAATTTTGCTTTTTTATTTTATTTTTAAATTGTTCCTTCCAAGTATTTTTTTTTTTAATAATTTTTATTGTTATCTCAGGGAATGTAAATATCCCCTATGATAGCAATAGGTAGTGACAGGTACTCTTTTTTTGAAAAAACTGGGGTCTTCTAGACCAGTGTTTCTCAACTCCAGTCCTCAAGGCGCCCCAACAGGTCATGTTTTCAGGATTTCTCTCAGATGAAACACCTGTGGGAATTACTAAAGCAGTTAAACTGATCAAATAACCCGTGCAAAACAATGGAGAGCCTGAAAACATGACCTGTTGGGGCGCCTTGAGGACTGGAGTTGAGAAACACTGTTCTAGACCCTAGATTTTTCCTCAAAGCATCTGACCACACCAAGATCGGTGTGATAAAATGCTTTCCCAATTTCCCAATGGCGCTTTTTATATCCGGGGGGGGCATTCCCTCCCACTGCTTGTAAAAGCAGTCCAGAGGCTAATTAGCCGCTAGGATTGCTTTTACATGAAAGCCGGCCGCAGGCTGAAAAGAATGATACCAAGATGATACCTAAACTCGCAGGCATCATTCTGGTATAAACATTCAAAATCCAGCAACATACCAGTACGTTGCTGGTCCTTGTTGGACATGTATTGTAATCTTTTTTTTTTCATGCAGCCAGTTGGCTGAACGAAAAAAGAGATTGATCGGTGGGTATGCCCACCATTAGAATACCGCCCTTCATCCACCCACTTCCAATGATGGGCATACACGCACCATTTATATATGCCGAAGCATGGGGGCATCCTCCCGCAAAAAAGTTATGCCACACACACATGGTCAGACTTTTCCACGGGCAAGCCTCCGTCGGAATTTCGACCGTATGTACGCGGCATTAGGAGCAAAATCGCTCCTCCGCCCCTGCTGCCCCAATGCTTCGGCATATTTGCTTTTTTTATTTAACTGTGGTGGTGAAATCACCTCCTACAGCACTGGAGTCGCAGGGATCAGGCCTGTCTCTGCGAACGCTGCAGTTATGTGTGTTTTTATTTTGTAAGTGACAGTGATCGATCGATACTGCACTTGGGTGGCCTGGGCTGGACGGAGGGGCAAAACGCAGGTGCTAGCAGGTATCTGGACTGATCCCGCTAACACTGCATTTTTGGGAACCCTAAACTGCTGGGGACGCTAGTATAGATCTGATCAGATCAGATATTGATCTGTTCAGATACTATACCACTAAGGGGGGTGTATGCTTCACGTGTGGGTGTTAGCGTTACTGGCACTAACCTGGCGCTGCCTGGGGTGTGACGCAGACCCTCTCTGACGCTAAAACCTAATTGATATCACCCGCCGGGCGATCAGGGGGTTAAACCTTTATTGGGTTATATACGGCGGGTGCCCTGACACTATAAAAAGTAAACTAACTAACCAGCGTCACCCGTAACACTTATATGGTGATCACTGGTGAAAGGGTTAACTAGGGGCAATCAGGGGGTTAAAACTTTTATTAGATAATATATGGGGGTACCTGACGCTATAAAAACCTGCGGCGAACCTAAAAAAAATTACTGGCTACCGATCTGCATCACCGACACTAAGACAGCGATCAGAAAAACGGTCGCTTAGCGACAGTGGTGATAGGGGGTGAAAGGGTTACCTGGGGGGCAATCAAGGGGGTTAAACCTTTACTAGATAATATATTGGGGTACCTGACGCTATAAAAACCTGCGGCGAACCTAAAAAAAATTACTGGCTACCGATCTGCATCACGGACACTAAGACAGCGTTTAGAAAAACGATCGCTTAGCGACAGTGGTGATAGGGGGTGAAAGGGTTACCTGGGGGGCGATCAAGGGGGTTAAACCTTTATTAGATAATATATTGGGGTACCTGACGCTATAAAAACATGCGGCAAACCTAAAAAAAATTACTGGCTACCGATCTGCATCACCGACACTAAGACAGCGTTTAGAAAAACGATCGCTTAGCAACAGTGGTGATAGGGGGTGAAAGGGTTACCTGGGGGGCGATCAAGGGGGTTAAACCTTTATTAGATAATATATTGGGGTACCTGACGCTATAAAAACATGCGGCGAACCTAAAAAAAATTACTGGCTGCCGATCGGCATCACTGACGCTAAGACAGCGATCAGAAAAATGATAGTTTAGCGACAGTGGTGATAGGGGGTGAAAGGGTTATCTGGGGGTGATCAGGGGGTTAAACCTTTATTGGGGGGGGTTAGGGGGCTACACTGGACCTAAAACTGAATGTACTGACACTTTTACAGTCACAAATGTCACTGATTGCAGTGATCACTAAATAAATGGTCACTGCAATCAGTGACACTGTGACTGGGGGCTGGGGCAGGTGATCTGGGGGGTGATCTGGGGGGGCCTGGGGGGCGATTTATGTCCCTATGTGTCCTGGTGTCAGTGTAGTGTTGTGTGCACTGACCTGATGTCTTCTCTTGTACGGCGCTCGGTATATGTGAGCGCCGCACCAGAGATGACATCACTTCCTCCTGCTTCCTCTGTCTGACACAGACAGAGGGGGCATTTCTATTCGCCGGGAGCGATCGCGAGGGGGTGGCCGGAAACGAATGGCTGCCCCCTCATCCCGGAACGCTCCTGGACACTTAGCCACCGCTCACTGTATAGGAGGGGGGTCCGATTGGACTCCCCAACTATGCAAAGGCAATCACGTACACTCTATGTGATTGTGCCTGTCGGT
This sequence comes from Rana muscosa, assembly GCA_029206835.1. Classification (NCBI taxonomy): domain Eukaryota; kingdom Metazoa; phylum Chordata; class Amphibia; order Anura; family Ranidae; genus Rana; species Rana muscosa. The sequence goes on from CM055121.1 coordinate 319,041,099, forward strand.
GCCATTCTGCCGACGTATATATACAGTGAGCGGTCGTTAAGTGGTTAAGGTAATTACCGTATATACTCGAGTATAAGCTGAGTTTTTCAGCACATTTTTTTTTGTGCTGAAAATGCCCCCCTCGGCTTATACTCGAGTCACCATTTTGCGCCTGATCTCCCAGATATTGGGGACCCGGTACCGGCCGGCCATAGGTCTTCTGGACCCCAAACTTGGTACACATGTAGCCTCACTCTTTCTCTACAAGTATGCAAAGTTTGTTGTCCGGGGGACCTACGGCCGGGGAGCACCGAATTTTCAAAGCCGGGCACCCCTTCAATAGACTCCCATTTTTAACGTCAGTCTAGTCATGGACACAGTGAGGCATGCACATGGATACAGTGAGGCAAAGTGAGGCACAGTGAGGCATGCAGATGGACGCCCTAGGCTTATACTCGAGTCAATACGTTTTGCCAGTTTTTTGTGGTAAAATTTGGTGCCTCGGCTTATATTCGGGTCGGCTTATACTCGAGTATATACGGTACTTGGTACTTGGAAATATATCAGTCTTCATATGGCCATATGAGCTAATGCAGATATAATGATTCTCAGCATATGCGTGCTAACCCATAAAGGGGAGTGAGGAGCCAGTGACACAAAGCGATAAGGCAATCCCAAGAAAAGCCAAAGGAGGACCACATCTGATAGCCAATGCTTCCTATACTCTTTCTCAGATCAAACCGGTCCATACGACCAATATACTGCAACAGAGACTGATAAAAGCTCTCTGATAAGCCCAAGATGGAAAGACAATATTCACACAGTCCAAGTTCTAAAAGATTATAGGGAATTATTAAACCCACCACTTCACAGCTCCAAAAAGAACCCCTCCTATGCAGCCAGTATTGCCACCTAGCCCCTAGCCACTAAACCCCTTTCAACAGTGGTGAAAAGGAGCAGGTTGGAAAACAATTCTGGAACAAACACATTTCTAACAGGGTATGCTGTTTTCGTTTGGTAAAATCCATTCATTCCAAAATCAAATGTTAGGTGCAAATAACATTTTTATGAACAACAAACGAATGTTCTGAGAATTTTCATATAAAATTTCCTAAAACTCTTTCTAAGAATTTTTGTTTGAAATTCTATCCATCTATGGCCAGCTTTACTCAATGCCCTATTTCCTCCGTTGTGATGTCACCATAACATTGTTTCTTGTAACAAAACAAGTGGTGGTTGACTTGATTCCAATCTGTAGTTATGCAATATTGGCTCCAGGAATTAAATTATAGCAAAGTTTGTTTTTACTTTAAATCCAAATGTATTCTGCACATGGGACATGTATACTAAGTACAACAATGCTTTTAAACTCTGTTAGAAGCCACAGTGTGAAATCATTTTTCAGCACAGTAAATCACATATAAATTCTGTCCAGCTTGGACTTATGTACAGTATGTGCCATACCTGTGGAATCTCTGTGGAAGCTGGAAATCATTGTAGAGGACACTGCTAGTACAGTGATTGCTGCTAGCTTCCAGGTCATGTGCCAAGCAGCTGGTCTGCTACATAGTTAAAGCAGTAGTAAACTGCACCATTTTTTTTTTTTAAACCCTGCAATGTAAAGGCATAATGTGCTAGTATGCATGGCATACTAACACATTATCAAATACCTACCTTAGAACTTACCTTAGAACTAAGCCCTCCAGCTCCGCACTGTCACAGCTGACAGGCGCTTCAATCTTCACCTGGTGTCCCTTCCGGGTTTGTGTTCTCTGGCTGTCTGATTGGCCACGCCACAATGACATCACGGGCTGCGGCATGGAACTGAGAAGGGATAGCACAGGTATGGGCACAGGTACAGGCATGGGTGACAACACCGGCTGTAAGTGGCTCCACCTCACTTACAATGGGTCTACCCGGGGGTTTTTTCTTTATTCTTCTGGATCTTATGGACTTAGTACAATACAGGCATTTTAGGAGGATCAGGGAACAAATACTTAGCCTCTTTTTTATTAACTATATTCTTTTTCTTCCCTTCTTTACCCATTTATTAAAATTTTCCTTCAGTTTCTTAGTAGGGTGTCTAGGTAATTTTGTATACATGCTTTCTTCATTCAAAATCCTCATCATCTCGTTGTCCTAATCACTTTTTATTTAATATGAAAATCCCCCCACCCCCCTTGTCCGCAGGCCTAATTATAGTATTTTTCTTCTTTCTTTTTACTTTAAATCTTTATTCAAGTTTTAAAGGAGTACAGTTTTAAAGGAGTACAGAAAACAGCAAAGAAAATTAGATAATACAATCTCCAAAGGATACCGTTCATGCGCATTAAATAATACAAAGGTTCAGTAGATATATAACACAAAAAGTACAGGTATGTAAGTTGCTGTGTTGTATACATATGTTGGTTGATAGTAATGACAGACTAGAGACTAGGGATGAGCTCGGTGTTCGAGTCGAACATACGTTCGACTCGAACATCGGCTGTTCGATCGTTCGCCGAACAACGAACGATTTGGGCCGTTCGCGCCTAATTCGCGGCCCACAATGCACTACGCCATCGCAGTGTCATCCAGGCGCTGTGATTGGCCAAGCATGCACTGTGACCCCGCATGCTTGGCCAATCACAGCGCCGGCAGCGAGGAGAGCAATGATTGGCCACAGGCAGGATGCGGCCAATTATTGCTGAGGGTGTTAAGTACACGCCCCACACTATAAAAGGCCGCCAGAGACTAGTGATGAGCCGAACACCCCCGGGTTCGGTTCGCACCAGAACCCGCGAACGGACCGAAAGTTCGTACGAACATTAGAACCCTATTAAATACAATGGATGCGAACGTTCGAATTCTAAAGTGCTAATTATAACGACTATTATGCATGTTATTGTCCTAAAAAGGGTTTGGGAACCCGGGTTCTGCACCAGGGGACATGTATCAATGCAAAAAGAAGTTTTAAAAACGGTCGTTTTTCAGGAGCAGTCATTTTAATGATGCATAAAGTGAAAAAAAAAAAGTCAAATATTCCTTTAAATATCGTACCTGGGGGGTGTCTAAAGTATGCCTGTGAAGTGCCACGTGTTTCCCGTGTTTAGAACTGTCCCTGCACAAAATGACACTTCTAAAGGAAAAAAAAGCCATTTAAAACTGCTTGCGGCTTTAATGTAATGTCTGGTCCCGGTAATATGGATGAAAATCTTTAAGAAAAATGGCATAGCTACCCCATGACCCCCCACCTCCCCTACCCCAGCCCATTACCAGCCCCTTTGGGTCTTGTATGGATATTAAGGGGAACACCGCACACAAAATAAAAAAGGCCCTATATACTCTGAACAGCCGTATACAGGCGGTGCATACAAGACAGGGACTGTAGGTTTGTTCTTATGTAGAATCTGTTTGTAATTTTGAACAGGTACATTGTTTAAGTGTAGCTCCAGCCCAAAAATCTATTTTTAAACTTTTTGGAAAACCTAGGTAAGGGTTATCACCCCTGTAACATTTGTTTTGCTGTCTGTGCCCCTGTTCAGAACATTTCACCTCACTTTCCGTCCCAATGACAACTGTTTTTGAAATGTGGTGTTTTTCTTGAAACAAGGATTGGTGATAAAGCATCAGTACAGAGGAGACACCTTTCTCCCATATTAATTCTTACAGGAGAGAATTTTCCTTCCTAGGGGTAGATTTCCTCTCACTTCCTGTTGTCTTCTTGCGTTTGTAAGTTGGATGTTTGAAAGTAGGGACCTGCCGTATATACTCTGCAGAAATAGGCCCCTTAGTTGTTGGTGTTGGCACAACACTGTAAGCACTCACAGTTACTCTTGGTTGGTGCTGGAACGCCCTGCTGTCAACTATTATATCAGGAATTGTAATTACATATAATTGTTGAACAGTGGTAGTAAAAATTGGGGCTTTGATGGTGGTGCTGGTGCCACAACACTGTAAGCCCTGACAGTTACTCTTGGTGGGTGCAGCAATGGGCCCTGCTGTGAATTATTAGATCAAGAATTGTAATTGCATGCCCCTGTTGAACAGGGGCTGAAAAATTGGGCCTTTCGTGGTGGTGGTGGTGGTGTTGCCACAACACTGTAAGCCCTCAGAGTTACTCTTGGTGGGTGCAGGAATGGGCCCTGCTGTGAATTATTAGATCAAGAATTGTAATTGCATGCCCCTGTTGAACAGGGGCTGAAAAATTGGGCCTTTCGTGGTGGTGGTGGTGGTGTTGCCACAACACTGTAAGCCCTCAGAGTTACTCTTGGTGGGTGCAGGAATGGGCCCTGCTGTGAATTATTAGATCAAGAATTGTAATTACATGCCCCTTTTGAACAGAATAGCACAATGACAATTTCCCTGACTGTCCAAAAAACAAGGATTTCAAAGATGGTTGATGAGGAATGCTTTAGCACAGTATAGCACAATGAGAATTTCCCTCACTGTCCTTCCCTGTCCCTACAAACAAGGTTTAGCACAGTAAAACACACTGACACTCTCCCTACCTATAGTTTTCTGTCCCTATATTTTTTTTTTTTTAAAGATGGTTGATGAGGAATGCTTTAGCACAGTATAGCACAATGAGAATTTCCCTCACTGTCCTTCCCTGTCCCTACAAACAAGGTTTAGCACAGTAAAACACACTGACACTCTCCCTACCTATAGTTTTCTGTCCCTATAATTTTTTTTTTTTAAAGATGGTTGATGAGGAATGCTTTAGCACAGTATAGCACAATGAGAATTTCCCTCACTGTCCTTCCCTGTCCCTAGAAACAAGGTTTAGCACAGTAAAACAGACTGACACTCTCCCTACCTATCCTTCTCTTTCCCTAAACTAAAGGAATCCAGGTTAAGCAAGAAAAAAAAATGTTACTGTCCCTGCCTATGCTTCTCTTTCCCTGCTCCGGAACACACTACACTAGGCCGCCGTGCTGGCGGCCTTTTATAGTGTGGGGCGTGTACTAAACACCCTCAGCAATAATTGGCCACAGGCACCCTGCCTGTGGCCAATCATTGCTCTCCTCGCTGCCGGCGCTGTGATTGGCCAAGCATGCGGGGTCACAGTGCATGCTTGGCCAATCACAGCGCCTGGATGACACTGCGATGGCGTAGTGCATTGTGGGCCGCGAATTAGGCGCGAACGGCCCAAATCGTTTTTTGTTCGGCGAACGATCGAACAGCCGATGTTCGAGTCGAACGTATGTTCGACTCGAACACCGAGCTCATCCCTACTAGAGACGAGTGTGGAGGGTAAGACAGTGAGCATTAAGGAGTGTGGAGGGTATCACAGTGGGCGGTATGTACAGGAAAGGTAGTTTATGAAGTGGGCAATATGTACAGGAGAGGAGTGTGAAGGGTATGACAGTGGGCAGTAGATACAGGAGAGGAGTGTGGACGGTATAATAGTGGGCGGTATGCACAGGAGAGGACTGTGGAGTGTATGACAGTTGGCAGTATTTACAGGAGAGGAGTGTGGAGGGTATTGTGCAGAGATCAACCATAGTCGATCTATGTATGGGCTAGCTGGTTGTACACAAGTCAATCTATTAATCGGCTTGAGTACAACCAGCCTGTCAGGTTTTTCCCGAAACAATCAATGCTGCCAGCTATAGTTAGCAACACTGACGATTGTATTGTGCGGGTAGGGAAGGCTCCCCACTGACAGAACACAATAACACTACGTGATTCCCCCATCCACAGGTCAGCAGATGAAACGGTGTGTGGGGACCGGCTGAGGAGAGAGGTCTGTCAGCAGGGGGTGTGAGGTGGTCGTGCAGGGATATCAATCAGCGAGTGGGGGGAGTAACTGAGAGTGATATCTTTTGGAGTAGGGTCTGTCATCTGCAGGTTGGGAAATGGTCTCCTGTGATATAAGTTGAAGGGAGGTGGCTGGGGAGTGACCTGGTTGGTGGGGAATGTGAAATGGATGTTGTGTTTCAAGTTTCTTTCACATTTGCGATAATGCTTACTGTCCTCTGAAAAGTGATCTGTGGTGGATTGCTTTTCAACGAGTGGTATAGCAGCAGCTGACATGTGTTCGCAAGGTGCTACTGCCACCTCCTTGTTTTTTTTTTACATTGCTGAATGGTATTTTTACATTGTTGGATTAAGCTGCTACTGCGAGTGAGTTTGGCTTGCAGTTGCAGAGTGGCCCCATTGAAATCTATAGACGAGTTTGAGAGGCGGTGCTGCCTGTCAAACTCTGCAGGCTCCAAGCTGTCCATTAAACTCAGTGCCTCTGACAAGAAGTGAGGAGAGGCACTGTAAACTCATCCTCTCAGTCTGCTGCAAACAGAGTGTGCCAGCTTGTATTTAAACTGGCCGCTCTGTATGTAGCTTCTGACAGGCTGTGCAAGGAGCCCCGTATCTCCGGAACCATGGATGATAGGAGCCCCACATTTTGACCAGTGGTGGGGTAGGTTTTCAGCTACATACCATTCAAACCTGTGACCCCTGGTCACCGAGACACGATCCTTAAAATCAATAGTGTTTTTTTGTGGCAAATAGGCCTATCTTAACGTAAGGGGCCTGGAACTGTTAATCCGACCCTGCTGCTGTTGCGGGTAATAGTCTTTTTGTTTTGTGGATTTAGTCACTATTCATTAGGAAGGAGCTTCGAGTTCGAGTCGAACATGAGTTCAACTCGAACTTCGGCTGTTCGATTGTTCGCCGAATTTCAAACATTATTGGCCGTTCACGCCAAATTCGAGTGGCGCGTCACGGCCCATAATTCACTGAGTCATCGCAGTGCATTGCTGACTGATGATTGGCCAAGCATGCACTATGACCCGCATGCTTTGGCGAATCACAGCAAGGTCAGCACAGGGAGCCATAATTGGCCAAAGGCAGGGTGCCTTTGGCCAATCATGGCTCAGGGGATTAAGTGCACGCCCCACACTATATAAGTCCGCCCGCACGTCAGCCCTATGTAGTGTGTTCCGGCGTTCACAGAGATAGAGAGAGAGAGAGAGAGAGAGTGTCATTTCATTTCAGTTAGATAGAGCAGGCAGGCGATTTAGGTAGCTGCAGTCAGTGTATTTAGTATATACAGTGGGGCAAAAAAGTATTTAGTCAGCCACCAGTTGTGCAAGTTCTCCCACTTAAAAAGATGAGAGAGGCCTGTAATTGTCATCATAGGTATACCTCAACTATGAGAGACAAAATGTGGAAACAAATCCAGACAATCACATTGTCTGATTTGGAAATATTTTTTTTTGCAAATTATGGTGGAAAATAAGTATTTGGTCAATATCAAAAGTTCATCTCAATACTTTGTTATATATCCTTTGTTGGCAATGACAGAGGTCCAACATTTTCTGTAAGTCTGCACAAGGTTGTCACACACTGTTGCTGGTATGTTGGCCCATTCCTCCATGCAGATCTCCTCTAGAGCAGTGATGTTTTGGGGCTGTCTCTGGGCAACACAGACTTTTAACTCCCTCCAAATGTTTTCTATGGGGTTGAGATCTGGAGACTGGCTAGGCCACTCCAGGACCTTGAAATGCTTCTGACGAAGCCACTCTTTCGTTGCCCGGGCGGTGTGTTTGGGATCATTGTCATGCTGAAAGACCCAGCCACGTTTCATCTTCGATGCCCTTGCTGATGGGAGGAGGTTTGCACTCAAAATTTCACCATACATAGCCCCATTCATTCTTTCATGTACACGTATCAGTCGTCCTGTTCCCTTTGCAGAGAAACAGCCCCAAAGCATGATGTTGCCACCCCCATGCTTCACAGTAGGTATGGTGTTCTTTGGTTGCAACTCAGCATTCTCTCTCCTCCAAACATGACGAGTTGTGTTTCTACCAAACAGTTCTACTTTGGTTTCATCTGACCATATGACATTCTCCCAATCCTCTTCAAATGCTCTCTAGCAAACCTCAGACGGGCCCGGTCATGTACTGACATAAACAGGGGACACGTCTGGCACTGCAAGATCTGAGTCCCTGGCGGCGTAGTGTGTTACTGATGGTAGCCTTTGTTACGTTGGTCCCAGCTCTCTGCAGGTCATTCACTAGGTCCCCCCGTGTGGTTCTGGGATTTTTGCTCACCGTTCTTGTGATCATTTTGACCCCACGGGGTGAGATCTTGCGTGGAGCCCCAGACCGAGGGAGATTATCAGTGGTCTTGTATGTCTTCCCTTTTCTAATTATTGCTCCCACAGTTAATTTCTTCACACCAAGCTGCTTGCCTATTGCAGATTCAGTCTTCCCAGCCTGGTGCAGGTCTACAATTTTGTCTCTGGTGTCCTTCGATAGCTCTTTGGTCTTCACCATAGTGGAGTTTGGAGTGTGACTGTTTGAGGTTGTGGATAGGTGTCTTTTATACTGATAACAAGTTCAAAAAGGTGCCATTAATATAGGTAATGAGTGGAGGCCAGAGGAGCCTCTTAAAGAAGAAGATACAGGTCTGTGAGAGACAGAAATCTTGCTTGTTTGTAGGGGACCAAATACTTATTTTCCACCATAATTTGCAAAAAAAAATATTTCCAAACCAGACAATGTGATTGTCTGGAATTGTTTCCACATTTTGTCTCTCATAGTTGAGGTATACCTATGATGACAATTACAGGCGTCTCTCATCTTTTTAAGTGGGAGAACTTGCACAATTGGTGGACGACTAAATACTTTTTTACCCCACTGTATATGCATCCCAGGCGTTGTATATCTACAGGTATATATACACTGTATTCAGTTTAGCTAGATCCGTTCCTATTGTTCTGTTGCTAATATACTACAGGCAGGCAGTTGATTCAGTTAGCTGCAGTCACAGTGTATTTAGTATATATATGCATCACAGGCGTTTATATATATATATATATATATATATTGTGACAGCAGGAAGGTAAAGTCACCTGGTTGCATCCAGGGGGGTAGATATATTTCGCCCAGATTCAGGCTTTACGCTGACTTGTACAACTAGGTGGAGAGTTGTATAAGCCCAGTTAAGGCTAGTGGGCTCATGGATGACTCATACCTCTAGGGAGAGTGTGGGGCGTCGTGCAGACAGAGATGAGGAGACCAGCTGAACCTTGTCAGCTCATTTAGGCCTCTATAAGAACTCCCAGCTTCATTAGATGTTAGCTCATGCCTGGAACCAGACCTGTGTGGACTGTCTAGGGAGAGTGAACCCCTGTGCGGTGAGGCAAAGCCTGTGTGGCTATTTGTTTGGACTTTTACTAAACCAGGGACTTAGGGACTAGGACAGCACTAGGCTGATCCCAGTTGTTAGTTAGGAAACCTGTATGTTTAGTCAGAGGTCAACTTGACCAGGATTTATTTTGGTTATGTTTCTTTTGCTTTGCTGTGTTTTGTCACTGTAAATAGAAAATAAACCGCACCTTTTTGATTTTGAAAACCACAACCTCCGTTTGCTGGGCCTGTTTTGTGTGGGGAGCCCATCCCGGGGGTCACACACACCCGCTGCCGAGCTAACCCCCTCACAATATATATATATATATATATATATATATATATATACACTGTATTCAGTTTAGCTAGATCCATTCCTGTTCTACTGTTGCTAATATACTACAGACAGGCAGTTGATTGAGTAAGCTGCAGTATATCACTCAGTATACTGTATCCAGTTTAGCTACATCTCACTGCAGACTGTTCCTGTTCTACTGTTGCTAATATACTATAGACAGGCAGTTGATTCAGTAAGCTGCAGTATATCACTCAGTATACTGTATCAAGTTTAGCTACATCTCACTGCAGACTGTTCCTGTTCTACTGTTGCTAATATACTACAGGCAGGCAGTTGATTCAGTTAGCTGCAGTATATCACTGAGTATACTGTATCCAGTTTAGCTACATCTCACTGCAGACTGTTCCTGTTCTACTGTTGCTAATATACTGCAGGCAGGCAATTGATTCAGTAAGCTGCAGTATATCACTCAGTATACTGTATCCAGTTTAGCTACATCTCACTGCAGACTGTTCCTGTTCTACTGTTGCTAATATACTACAGGCAGGCAGTGGATTCAGTAAGCTGCAGTATATCACTCAGTATACTCTATCCAGTTTAGCTACATCTCACTGCAGACTGTTCCTGTTCTACTGTTGCTAATATACTACAGACAGTTGATTCAGTAAGCTGCAGTGTATCACTCAGTATACTATATCCAGTTTAGCTACATCTCACTGCAGACTGTTCCTGTTCTACTGTTGCTAATATACTGCAGGCAGGCAATTGATTCAGTAAGCTGCAGCATATCACTCAGTATACTGTATCCAGTTTAGCTACATCTCACTGCAGACTGTTGCTGTTCTACTGTTGCTTATATACTACGGGCAGGCAGTTGATTCAGCTAAATCTCACTGCAGGCCATTCCTGGTGTACCTATTCAAATAAATGACAAATACATCAAATACAGTATGTCTGGAAGGCCAACAAGGAGAGGCAGGCGCTCACAGGCCACTAAAAGAGGGCAAGCAGGCTCTGTGACTACAGCCAACAGTGCTGGCCGTGGACACGGTGCATCCTCAGCACGTGGCCGTGGGGCACGCTTGTCCTTTTTTTCATCAGCTGGCCGTGTTGAGCCACAACATGCAGAAGAGTTGGTAGAGTGGATGAGCAAGCCGTCCTCATCCTCCTCATCCTCTGTCAACCAGGCTCACAGTACTTTGGCTGCCAATGCAGCTGCCAAAGCTGCCTCCAGCTGCTCCAGGTCATCAGTTACTCCTACACTAGCCCCACCATCATGCACTGAAGAGTCCCCCGAACTGTTCGACCACAGTGTTGTGTACATGCTGCTGGAGGATGCGCAGCGTTTTGAAGGCTCCGATGATGGTACCCAGCTTGAGGAAGGCAGTAACGTGAGCCCAGAGAGAGGGGGTGCCCAAGAAGGACAACAAACTGGCAGTCATGTTCCCCCAGCTGCAGCATACTGCCAGATTTGCTCCAGTGATGAGGAGGGAGGGGATGATGAGGTCACTGACTCTAGGTGGGTGCCTGAAAGGAGAGAGGAGGAGGAGGAGGAGGAGAAGGAGGCACATCTCCAACGAGGCAGGATGCCTTCCAGGGGCCAGCTTAAGGGCAGTCAGTCCGACTGCATCACAACGCAGAGCTCTGCAAGTGCAGGGTGCTGGTGACTCTGCACGTTATTCCAAAAGTTCTTTGGTGTGGGTCTTTTTTGAGACGTGTGCAGCAGATCGCACCGTTGCTGTTAGCAACATATGTCTGAAGCATATCAAGCGTGGACTAAACAGCAGCCGCTTGGGCACCACATGCTTAACCAGACATATGTTGACCTCCCATGCAGCCCCGTTGGCAACACTACCTGAAAGACCCACACCGAAGAACAAGGCGGACCTCTCCTTGCTCCTCCTCATCAGCTGGGATCTCCAACCCCACTATACCTTCATTCCTCTCAGAAACCTGCACTGAGAGGAATGAAGGTGTAGAATTAGGTGTGCCACTGCCAAGTACTTGCGGGCAAGCTGCTATCAGTACACCAACCTCCGATTGTAGCAGGCAGATTTCCCTACCCCAGTTGCTAAATCGGCACAAGAAATTTGGTCCCAGCCATCCACATGCCCAGCAGCTGAATGCTAGCTTGGCAAAATTGCTTGCACTCCAACTACTGCCATTTCAGCTGGTAGACTCTGCCAGCTTTCGTGAATTTATGGAATGTGCGGTACCTCAGTGTCAGGTTCCCAAACGCCACTTTTATCACGGAAGGCGATTCCGGCTCTCTACGGGCATGTGGAAGGCAATGTCCTGGCCTCGCTGGACAGGGCGGTCAGCGGTAAGGTGCATATTACTGCTTACTCATGATCCAGCAGGCATGGACAGGGACGTTACCTTTCATTCACGGCGCACTGGGTAACTCCCATGGCAGCTGGGAAGGATGTAGGACAGGGTGCAGTGTTGTTGGAGGTTGTTCCGCCACCACGCCTCCAAAATGCTACTTGTGGTGATTCTACCACACCTCTTTCCTCCACCCCCTCCTCTTCTTCTTCCTCCTTCATGGCCTCTTCATGTGCAGATTTGTCTTCGGAACCAGCGGTGCTCTGTAGGCGTTCAAGGGGCTACGCAAGCACTCAGGCAAAAAGATGCCATGCAGTGCTTGAGCTGGTGTGCTTAGGGGTAAGGAGCCACACTGGGGCAGAGGTTCTGTCAGCTCTGCAGGGGCAGGCTCAGAGGTGGTTGACGCCACGCCAGATTCAGCCAGGAATGGTGGTTTGCAACAATGGCACCAACCTCCTCTCTGCGCTCTGACAGGGACACTTGACTCATGTGCCCTGTTTGGCCCACGTCCTTAATTTGGTGGTGCAGCAGTTCTTTGGCAGGTACCTGGGCTTACAGAATCTCCTGAGGCATGCCAGGAAAGTTTGTGTGCATTTCCGCCGGTCATATAATGCCAGTGCTCGGCTGGCTGACCTCCAAAAGGAATACAACCTGCCCAAGTAGAGCCTAATCTGTGACATGCCCACCAGGGGGAACTCAATGTTGGCCATGCTGCAGCGGCTGCACACACAGCAGAGGGCCATCAATGAGTGCCTGTGTGACTATGGCACCAGAACAGGGTCAGGGGAGCTTGGCTTTTTTTCGTCACGTCAGTGGCTCATGATCAAGGATGCATGCACTGTCCTGTCACCATTTGAGGAGGCCATGAGGATGGTGAGCAGTGACAGTGCATGCATCAGTGATACTGTCCCTCTTGTCCACCTGTTGGAGCACACGCTGCGTGAAATAATGGACAGGGCACTTGAGGTAGAACAGAGGGAGGAAGACTTCCTTACCTCTCAAGGCCCCCTTTATCCAGACAGTATTCCTGTGGGCCTGCCGATCTCACAGGAAGAGGAGGAGGATGAGGATTGTGTCAGCATGGAGGTGGAGCCTAGCACTCAGGATCAGCAGCAGTCTTCAAGGGATTGTTTCCAGTCCCCAGAAACCCATGGACTTGTACGTGGCTGGGAGGAGGTGGCTGCGGATTATGTCGTCCTTAGTGACCCAGAGGACTCCGGACCGAATGCCTCATCAAACCTACTCTGCATGGCCTCCCTGATCTCGCAAAGCCTGTGAAAGGACCCTCGTATTCGTGGTATCAAGGAGAGGGATCATTAATGGCTGGCAACCCTCCTTGATCCACGTTACAAGGGTAAGGTATCTGAACTTTTTCAGCCATCGCAGAGGGAGCAGAGGATGAAACATCTTTGGGAGGCCTTGCAGAAAGGTTTTTGCAACGCGTTTCCAGAGTCTGGGAGGTTACAAATTCCTGGTCCTGGACAACGTGTTGTTGAGGCTTTGGTCAGTCACAGAAGAAGCGGTGGAGAAGGTGGCCATCTGACCGATGCGTTCAGGCAATTTTTTAGTCCGCAGCCCCAAGGTCTGATCGGGTCCAGCAACCATCGCCAGCGTCTGATGTACATGGTACAGGAATATCTAGGGGCAAGATCAGACTTGGAGACCTTCCCAACCGAAAATCCTCTGGGTTACTGGGTGTTGAGGATGGATCACTGGCCAGAGTTTGCACAGTATGCAATTGAGGTACTGGCCTGTCCTGCATCCAGCGTTCTTTCGGAACGCACATTCAGTGCTGCTGGAGGCTTTGTAACCGATCGCAGAGTGTGCCTGTCCACCGACTTGGTTGATCGGCTCAACTTAATAAAAATTAATCAGTCTTGGATCACCAGCTACCAAGCACCTGATGCTGATGTAACAGATAATTTTTTTATGAATGTGAGATCTCTTCAAGACTGCCTATGCTGATGCTGAGTGACTATCCCGTTATGCTGACTGACTATCCTATTCCTCTTCAATGTTCATGTTGATAAGAAATGTTTTTGTTTCAGGCCACCACCACTGCTTAAGGCCCAATTTTTCTGCCCCTGTTTAACAGGGGCGCGTAATTACAATTTTTGCATCAGGGCTCAATCCTGCGCTCAACAAGAGAATCTGTGAGGGGTTGCAGTGTTGTGGCACCAGCACCAGTGCTTAAGGCCCAATTTTTCTGCCCTTGTTTGACAAGGGCATGTAATTAAAATTTTTGATATAATATTTCACAGCAAATTTCTTTCCAGTGCCCACCAAGAGTAAAGCCTCGTACACACGGCCGAGATTCTCGTCAGGAAAAAAACATAGTTTTTCCTGACGAGAATCTTGACAAGAAACTTGTCCCGGCTGAGTGTACACACGTACGATTCAAAAGAACCGCCGTTCTTTTGAATGGCACGAACGCGGTGACGTCATCGACTACGACGTGCATGCGCTCGTCACATTCGATGCCGTCGCCGCCATCTTGCTACACCCTATGCCTATGCCTAGGAAGCTACCGCGCATGCGTCAAAGTCATTTCCAGTCAATTCCACGGCGACAGGTTAGTGTACACACACTCGGGTTACTCGTCGAGAAACAGGCCGACGAGATTCTCGACGAGAAAAACGGCCGCAGGTCTTCTTTTTTCTCGTCGAGAATCTGGGCAGTTTTCTTGACTAGAAAACTGAAAGCCGCGTACACACAGTCGGTTTTCTCGGCAAGAAAGCTCTCCCGGCAGTTTTCTTGTGTTTTTTGCAGAGAAAACTGGTCGTGTGTACGCGGCCTACCTGTGAGGGCTTACAGTGTTCTGGTACCACCCACCAACACCTAAGGCCCAATTTTCTGCAAAGTATATAGGGTGGGCCGTATAGTATATATAGGCAGTCCCCTACTTTCAAACATCCGACTTACAAACGGAGGGAGACAAGAGGAAGTCAGAGGAAATGTACCCCTAGGAAGGGATATTATGGGAAAAAGGTGTGTCCTCCACTGATGCTTTATCACCAATCCTTGCTTCCCTAAAACCCACAAATTTTCAAAATCCAATTATCATTGGGGCAGAAAGTGAGGTGCAATCTTCTGAACAGGGGCACAGACAGCAAAAGAAATGTTACAGGGGTGATATAACCCTTCCCTATGTTATCCAAAAACCTTAAAATAGATTTTTTGGATGGAGCTACACTTACAAAATGTACCTGTTCCAAATTACAAACAGATTCAACTTAAGAACAAACCTGGGTGCGGGGTTCCCCTTAATATCGATACAAGACCGAAAGGGCCTGGTAATGGGCTGGGGGTTTACCCATGCAGCTTTTCTCAATAATTTTCATCCATATTGCCGCGGACCCAACATTACATACAGCCGATAGGAGTTTTAAATGACTTTTAGTCCTTTAGAAAGGTAATTTTGGGGCGCATGCGCGACATGGGACGGAGCAGCAGCTTCTGAAGAGAGCTCCGGTTCTCACAGGGCTAAAAGCCACAAAATCGGGGCTAATATACACGAAAACCGTCATCATTCATAAGCACCCCCGCACATAAGAACTTGTGCATGCCGAATTCTAAGAAGAGGGGACGGTGGAGCAGTCAGAACCAGCGGAATTTCACTTACTACTGCCTCAGGTCTCAGGAGCGTGGCAAGATGGCTAAAAATGGCGCTGGTGCGCTGCCCTCTTCTCCCTCCTCCTTCCCTGCTCTATCACAACCTCAGCCACCGCTGGAATTGGTTTAAGCAGAACACAGTGAGTACCCTCCACTGACTAAGGCAGACTTGGATGTCAGTCTGGAAGCCATGTGCTCCAAACTTCTAACTTAGTTTCAGACAGAGATTCAGAAGTCCACAAACACATTATCCCAGCAAATAGCTGCACTAGGGACAAGGACTGACCTGCTAGAAAACAAACATGACGAACTGTCCATTGCTTTCAATGATTTATCTAGAGAACATGAATCACTCTCATCTGCCTTCACACAGTTACAGGGTCATGTGGAGGATTTAGACAACCGGAATTGGAGATCTAACCTCAGGATTAGAGGGGTCCCAGAAACCATTACTGATCTAACTGTATATGCCAATAAACTTTTTCAATTTCTGCTACCAGAACAGAATGCTCAATCATTTATATGTGACTGCATTCACCATGCTGTAAGAGCTAAACCTCCCCCTGATTAACCCCCTAGAGACATAGTGCTGTGCATGAAAGATTTCCTGGTGAAGGAGGACATTATGCGGGCAGCCAGGGGTTTGAGAAACATAATTTTAGATGGAGTGCAGCTACAGATCTATCCAGATATCTTGCAAGCAACACTGGACAGACGCAGAAAAATGAAGGAAATCACATCAGTGCTCTCCACAGAAAGGATCAGATATAGATGGGGTTTCCCCTTTAAACTGATCGTACCCCACAATGGCACCACCTACATTGCCACCACAATTCCTGAAGGTCAAGACATCCAGGTCAAACTGGGTCTGTTGAAAGCAGGCAATCTCCCACGTACCCCATCCTCATCTCTCACAGCTCCCATTTGGAACACCCCAGACTTACGTGCAGACAGACGCAGAATCAGACATGATGCTGGGGTTTTGAACTTTAATTGTACCATATGGCCTTTCAGAGGTTTTCTGGAATTCTTATATTCTTCAGGATTCTCTAGAACTGATTATCTTTTTTGTTCCTAACAAGATTTTCTGGTTATATACTTATTTTACAGCAGTAAACACAAGCTTTGTTAGTACAGAAATCATTCTGTGCCAAGTATTTCATTTGAACGTTGAGTTCAGTCATTTATGGTGCTACACTGACATTTACTGTCACAACCTGGTACTGCATCCTTTTTGACTTTTTATTTTTTCTTATATATATACAGTGGGTCAAAAAAGTATTTAGTCAGCCACCAATTGTGCAAGTTCTCCCACTTAAAAAGATGAGAGAGGCCTGTAATTGTCATCATAGGTATACCTCAACTATGAGAGACAAAATGTGGAAACAAATCCAGACAATCACATTGTCTGATTTGAAAAGAATTTATTTACAAATTATGGTGGAAAATAAGTATTTGGTCAATATCAAAGTTCATCTCAATACTTTGCTATATATCCTTTGTTGGCAATGACAGAGGTCAAACGTTTTCTGTAAGTCTTCACAACGTTGTCACACACTGTTGCTGTTATGTTGGCCCATTCCTCCATGCAGATCTCCTCTAGAGCAGTGATGTTTTGGGGCTGTCGCTGGGCAACACGGACTTTCAACTCCCTCCAAAGGTTTTCTATGGGGTTGAGATCTGGAGACTGGCTAGGCCACTCCAGGACCTTGAAATGCTTCTTACGAAGCCACTCCTTCGTTGCCCCGGCGGTGTGTTTGGGATCATTGTCATTCTGAAAGACCCAGCCACGTTTCATCTTCAATACCCTTGCTGATGGGAGGAGGTTTGCACTCAAAATCTCACGATACATGGCCCCATTCATTCTTTCATGTACATGGATCAGTCGTCCTGTTCCCTTTGCAGAGAAATAGCCCCAAAGCATGATGTTGCCACCCCCATGCTTCACAGTAGGTATGGTGTTCTTTGGTTGCAACTCAGCATTCTCTCTCCTCCAAACACGACGAGTTGTGTTTCTACCAAACAGTTCTACTTTGGTTTCATCTGACCATATGACATTCTCCCAATCCTCTTCTGGATCATCCAAATGCTCTCTAGCAAACCTCAGACGGGCCCGAACATGTACTGGCTTAAGCATGGGGACACGTCTGGCACTGCAGGATCTAAGTCCCTGGCGGCGTAGTGTGTTACTGATGGTAGCCTTTGTTACGTTGGTCCCAGCTCTCTGCAGGTCATTCACTAGGTCCCCCCGTGTGGTTCTGGGATTTTTGCTCACCGTTCTTGTGATCATTTTGACCCCACAGGGTGAGATCTTGCGTGGAGCCCCAGATCGAGGGAGATTATCAGTGGTCTTGTATGTCTTCCATTTTCTAATTATTGCTCCCACAGTTGATTTCTTCACACCAAGCTGCTTGCCTATTGCAGATTCAGTCTTCCCCGCCTGGTGCAGGTCTACAATTTTGTTTCTGGTGTCCTTCAAAGGCTCTTTGGTCTTCACCATAGTGGAGTTTGGAGTGTGACTGTTTGAGGTTGTGGACAGGTGTCTTTTATACTGATAAGAAGTTCAAACAGGTGCCATTAATACAGGTAATGAGTGGAGGACAGAGGAGCCTCTTAAAGAAGAAGATACAGGTCTGTGAGAGCCAGAAATCTTGCTTGTTTGTAGGTGACCAAATACTTATTTTCCACCATAATTTGCAAATAAATTCTTTCCAAATCGGACAATGTGATCGTCTGGATTTGTTTCCACATTTTGTCTCTCATAGTTGAGGTATACCTATGATGACAATTATAGGCCTCTCTCATCTTTTTAAGTGGGAGAACTTGCACAATTGGTTGCTGACTAAATGCTTTTTTGCCCCGCTGTATATATATTTTTTCTTCTTTTTTTTTTCTCATATCACCAACACATTGTTAACAATGTTAGTGGATTTTTTTCTCTTCACCAATACTTGGATACTACCTCCCCCATCGCGGAACAGTTATTGTATTTATTAAGAGACTTATAATCTAAACTAATTCCCTAACTTCATATGAACATATTGTTTTATTCTACTACATGCAGAGATCTCTTTCTTTGATCCTATGCTTCATCAGCATTATTTGTGAGTTACCTGATGGTTTAACATCCTTCTGTTTCAGCCTCCTACCATAATTGGGTATCACTGACCCACCTCCTAGGACCGCAACCTTTTTCTGACACTGAATATAATTTTTATTTTTATATTTTTATTTTTCATTTTTTATATATTAATGCGGTCATCAGGTCACTCACGATCATAAGCTGGATCTCCAGAATCTGAAGGTATCTGTTCTCCCTGCTTGGGGATCGTTTATACTATTTATTTCAGGTAGAATCCTCAAGTTTCTACAATGAATACATACCCTATGGACAATTTACCGACGCCCTATGTAAAATAAAGTAATATATCTTGTTCCTCTGTTTTCTTTTATACCCCTCTTTTTCCCATATTCTTAAGAGCGGTATGTTCTATGGCTAAAGGAGATTTAATGATAACAGTTATGTGTAACACGGGTACTTTTACGCAGGTTATCTTTTGTGGCTCTCAACCCTATGTCGCCATGATTTTTCCCCACTCAGTTAGAGCGATCCCTCTCCCCAGAGGGAGGGCTCATTTACGACTGAAATGCAAATTCACATGCTTTTTCATATATTTTGTTATATCACTGTTTCATAAAAACGTAATTCACATTTGTAAGTTGACAAGACTGAGTCTTGGACCGATCGGTCTTATATTATTTCACGGTCGGTTGGGAATTTTTTTTCTTTCCAACCCCTTATGTTTTTCTCATTTTGGAATATGTTTTAGTTTAAACAAGGTTTCATTTAGTTCATTCTGTATAAGAATATTCAAATGTGGTACAATTTCTTGCAAAGCTTTGTGCATCCTAAATTTTTTAAATAGGCTTATAACATATGTATCTTTACTCTCCATCTACCTTGAAGAATTTCAGGTAACACCCCTCCTGTTGCTCCCCCAAAAATATGACACTACACCATGACGATTACAATAATATCACATAATGTAAAGGGATTCAATTCCCCTAATAAAAGGAAAAAGGCCTTTTTACAATATAAAAAATTAAATGCTAAAATAGTAATGTTACAGGAGACACATTTTATGACAGACGCGCATCCTACATTTTGACATAGAACATTCAATCAATCTTTTTACACCACTTCCACTACTAAAACAAAAGGAGCAGCGATATTTTTTCATCACTCTTTTCCCATAGAGGTTCAGCAAGTCTACAAGGACCAGGATAGTAGGTTTGTTATTATTAAAGGCACATTAGCTGGGAGAGATATTACAATTGTGAACGTATATGCCCCTAATGAGACACAAACCACATTTTTCACACAATTTTTTAACAAATTACAACAATTTCACTCTCCTCATATCATTGTAGGTGGAGACTTTAACTCAGTACCCCAACCAAACCTAGATAGAAGCAAACAAAATCAGAACTCTAAAACATTCTCTAAAACAACCATCTCACATGTAAATTACTTACAATTGATAGACTCATGGAGGGCGTTAAATATAGGTGCAAGAGACTATACATTTTATTCACACCCACATGACTCATATTCACGTATAGACCATATTTTTTACACCCCAATAATTATAGCTAATACCCTAAACACCACAATACACCCTTGCTCTTGGTCAGACCATCATATTGTGACTTTAAGTACTAAATTTATTGGCCTTATCTCCACCCCATATTCATGGAGACTGAACGAATCTCTATTAACTGACCCCATTCAACAGCAAGAGATAGCATCAGAAATCAAAGAATATTTTCACAACCAATGTAACTCCTAATATCTCCTCCTCCACGTTGTGGATGGCACATAAAGCTGTTATAAGAGGCCACCTCATTAAAAGGGCGGCACCATGTAATAAGATTAAGTGGGAAAAAATCCATTCCCTCACTAAAGATCTCCATAACTTATATAAAGACCACACACACATATGACCCAGACATTTTTAAATTGATTACACACAAACGCAACAAATTAGACTCTCCACTAACCTTTAGAGCACAAAAAGCTCTCCGCTGGTCAAAGGCAAAATTCTTTCTATCTAGCAACTCCTGTTCGCCTGAAAACTTAATCAGTCTATAAAATCTACCCACATCTATAAACTTAAAAATAGTGCAAATCAGCTAGTCACACATCCTCAGGAGATACTTTCAATATTCAAAAATGTCTACTCTGACCTTCTCTCAGCACCAAACACATCAATCTCCCCCTCTTCACTTTCCTGGTTAAATAACCTTCCTTTTCCAAAATTAAACCAAACACAAATAGATGTCCTAAACTCACCATGCACAGAAGAGGAGGAACTAGCACAAATAATTAAATCACTTAAAAAAAATTCAGCCCCAGGCCCAGATGGTTTTTCATCTCTATACTATAAACAATATCACCAACTCCTAATATAACATCTTAAAAAGTGAACAATTCCGAGAGGAAATGTTACTCGCTAATATGTCCCTCATCCCAAAACCAAATAAGGATCATACATTGCCCCAAAATTACATGCCGATTTTGGTTATAAATAATGATCTCAAGATTTTTAGTAGACTCCTAGCTAATAGACTTGCCACAATTATCCCTACACTCATCTCTCCATACCAATCCGGATTTATCCCTGGAAGACAGATCAAAGACAACATCAGATTAGTCACAAATATTATCCAAGACGCGAACATACATTCTAGATCACTTCTAATATTGAGCCTAAATATTAACAAGGCATTTGACGGCATATTAACAAGGCATTTAGAACTCATTGGACGGCGCTTCACAGTGCAGATGGACAATGACCCAAAGCATACTGGGAAAGCAACCAAAGAGTTTTTTAAGGAAAACAGGTGGAATGTTATGCAATAGCCAAGTCAATCACCTGACCTGAATCCGATTGAGCATGCATTTCACTTGCTGAAGACAAAATTGAAGGAAAAATGCCCCAAGAACAAGCAGGAACTGAAGACAGTTGCAGTAGAGGCCTGACAGAGCATCACCAGGGATGAAACCCAGCATCTGGTGATGTCTATGCGTTCCAGACTTCGGGCTGTAATTCACTGCAAAGGATTTGCAACCAAGTATTAAAAAGTGAAAGTTTGATTTATGATTGTTAATCTGTCCCATTACTTTTGGTCCCTTAAAGTGGGAGGCACATATACAAACTGTTGTAATTCCTACACCGTTCAGCTGATTTGGATGTAAATACTAGGCTTGTGCAATTCGTTTCGTAACTAATTGAAATTCGTCCGAATTTAGCAACTTTCGGACATTCGGAAGCATTCGAATTTCCGAACAAAGCAATTACGAATAAGACCGAATCCGAAATAAATTATACCGCAAATAGCGAATGCCCGAATGTCTTCGGCATAATTCGTTATGAAAAAGTTACGAATGTACGAATCCATACGAAGCACAATAACACTCACTCTGCTCTGCTCTCTGCTTCTCCCACACCGTGCTGAACTCCCTCTCAAAATGGTGTACAGGGGCGGAGGTTATAGCCGCATGTAAAAAACGAAAGTAAAATACGAGATTTCGAATCCATTCGAAGCACAATAACACTCACTCTGCTCTGCTCTCTGCTTCTCCCTCACCGTGCTGAACCCTCTCAAAATGGTGTACAGGGGCGGAGCCTATAGCCGCATGTTAAAAACGAAAGTAAAATACGAGATTTCGAATCGTTACAAATAACCGCAATGTATTTAGAAAAGTACAAATCCATTCAAAGCACATTAGGCATAATAGGCAGCGTCGTTGTGAGAGAGACACGGAAAATTACGAATCAACGAACCCAAAAAAAGTTACGAAAGTAGGAGTTGTGTCCAGAATCAACGAAAAACAACGTACTCTACCGAAAGTACGAACCCAAAAAAAGTTACGAAAGTAGGAGTTGTGTCCAGAATCAACGAAAAACAACGTACTCTACCGAAAGTACGAATTATAAAGCAACAAAAAATTCAACGAAAAATGTCGCTTGCAAAAATACGAATGAGTCCGAACACGAAAAATCCCGTCTAGCAAAATTACGAATGATTACGAATCAACAGGACCGGAAAGAAACGAACCGAAACGGAACGAATTTTTCCGTTGTGCACAAGTCTAGTAAATACCCTCAAATTAAAGCTGAAATTCTGCAGTTAAAGCACATCTTGTGTTTCATTTCAAATCCATTGTGGTGGTGTATAGAGCCAAAAAGATTAGAATTGTGTCAATGTCCCAATATTTATGGACCTGACTGTAATATATATATATATATATATATATATATATAAACCATGGTATAAGAATAAAACAGTTCAGTCTCTGTGATATTAAAATACACAAAACAGCGCTTAAAAATCAATGATGATAGACTCGTGGAAAAACCACTGAATAAAGAAAGTCTTAGATGTAGTCAAGGTGATGTAAACAATCCAAAGTGCTGAATGGTGTCTTAGTAGTAATCCTAGCGTGCACCTTCCACCAGGGAGAAACAATAATCTCAATCCACCGCGTGATGCACTCTCCCCGAGGGGGTTAAACTCACCAGAAGATTAAAAAATCAAAGCCTGAAGCAGGTACACCAGCCACTTTTCCACGGACCATCACCAGCAGGCAGGGACAGCAGGCACAGGAGCTCCACACAAGGTCATAAAAACAAGGAACAGCAATATAGTGTAATCCTGTTTAACATTCCAAAGTAGCCCATACACTGAAAGCCCCCTTAAACCTATCTACGTACATCAAATCACAAAAAATGAGCATAGAAGTGACCCCAGAGGGTGCTATCACCAGATCCAGCCGTCCATGGAGAGCAGGCGAATCCTTGCAGACACCGCAGCAGCTTCCTAGTAGGAGAGCGGAGTGTGTGAAGCGCACACGTCACTTCCGAGTTAGCGGGGATGTCGTGGGTCACGCTCTGACGCGGCGCTTCGTCAAACAACTTCAACAGAGAGAGTACTCTCCCAGCATCACCGCAGGCATTAAATCAGAATGTCTCTCTGTGTTAACCAATCAGCGTGCATGGCAACAAGTGACAGGGGCTAGTCACTGCCATCTGATTGGATGCTGAAGGGTCAATGCAATAAAACAGAGACAAACAAAATATGTATGAAAACACACAGCAATCACATAGCCTGTTGCATCGCTAACATTAATACATCACATCTGAATAATGGTTTTAAAATCCATGCTCGGACCACCATAATATAATAAGTACATGTAATATAGTACACTTATAAACATATAAAAAACATTTAAAAAGCACTCAGATGGGACATATGCACTGAGAACAACAAGGAGAAAATAAATAAGACTAAGCTGTATCGGAGAATGGGCATCATTAAACACAATATTGCTGAAAATGATCTGCACAATATTCTTATCTAGCAAATTATTGATATGAGCGGGTGGGAGAAAATGATAATAATATTCTACAGCACCTGGTATTCCCATGCGGTTTCCCATCCAAGTACTAACCAGGCCCAACCCTGCTTAGCTTCCAAGATCAGACGAGAGCAGGTGCATTCAGGGTGGTGTGGCCGTAGATAATACCTTCCAAACACCATCTTATCCAAGCAGGTGGTGTTGTGATAAATAACAGGACACGACACCCAATAAATTGGTGAATCAATAATAAGGATGAAGAAGTATATAAATATAACAAATTCTATGTATGCATAGATAAATAAATAAATATGCATAAAAATTTGAAAAAAGATCTAGTAATTCCGAAGACCATCAAGGAGAAAAAGCACATATGTTATAATATGTTCAAAGATTAATAAAGTGGGAGGAACAACTGAAGTGGAGGAGATTCGGCTTCTGAATAAAAATATATATAAAAATATATTAAATTAAAAAATTCTAGAAAAAAACTATCGGTATATCTAAAAATATATATAAATAGATAAAATTAATACAGATATATGTAAAGCTAATAAGGAGAGGAACATTAATAATCACTAATAAAACAGTTAATGTTAAGATCCACGTTTAAGCCTTTAGGTAAAAGAGTATTAACTAAAAATATCCACTGCATTTCCCGTTTGGAGAGTTCTCTTACTAGGTTTGATCCTCTCCAAAAGGGTTTTAAATTATCAATACCCCAAAAAGTCAATCCTGACGGGTCCTGATTGTGGTGGATTTTAAAATGCAACGACACATTGTGGTCCTTGAAACCAATTTTCATATTGGCTATGTGTTCGGCAATCCGTATCCTCAGCAGTCTCTTAGTACGGCCAATGTAAATCAGCCCGCATGGGCATTTTAGAGCATATACCACATAAGATGTGTTGCATGTGATAAATTCTTTAATCCTGATTCTGAATTCTTTCTTATTTGCAGTGGATGTGAATTTATCAAGTGCTCTTAGAGGTTTTCTTACTTCCCTGCATGCTCGACATTTCCTGCAGCCATAAAAGCCGTCTTTGTCCCAGAAGGAGGGGGGTCGGCATGGGGATAAGACAATCTTATCTGCATAACTGGGTGCTCGTCTATAAATAAAGCTTGGTTTATTGGGTAATACAGTCTTGAGTGCCCTATCCATAAGTAGGACATGCCAATGGTCACTGAAAATTTTCTCAACCTCTTTATATTATGAGTTGAAACCAGAAATGAAACTCCATTCTTGATTATTAGAGCTAGAGGGGTGCGTGGATTCACTTAAGAGGTCTTCTCTTGGAATAATAGCAATATTATCAATAATGCGATCCAGGGCCTCTTCCCCATAGCCTTTCTCCACAAACTTCTTCTTGATCACTGTAGCCTGTGTGTGGTAATCATCCTCATCTGTGCAATTCCTTCTTATCCTTGTTAGTTGCCCTTTAGGGATATTCCGTAACCACATTGGGTGATAACCGCTTTGTGTTGGAAGATAGCTATTGGCGTCTGTGGACTTAAAATATACAGAGGTCCCTAGTGTATCCCCTTGCCCAAAAATGTTCACATCAAGAAAATTTATATTTTTATCACTGATGTCACTGGTTAGTTTTATGTTGTTAGTATTGTTGTTTAATTCCTCCAAAAACTTATGTAAAGATGTCAGTGACCCAGACCAGATAAACAGGAGGTCATCGATGTATCTTTTGTACAGTATAAGTTGGTCCCTTTTTCTTGCAAAGATGGTCTTGTCCTCCCATTCACCCATAAAAAGGTTTGCAATACTTGGGGCGAACTTAGCGCCCATTGCAACACCTCGCTTTTGAAGATAGAAGTTCCCATTGTACCAGAAATAGTTGTGGCCCAGATAGAAGTCTAGGGCATTTCGTAGAAAAACTTTCTGGTTATGTGAGATATCATCTCTTTGACATAATGCCCAATTTAAGGCTAATAGGTCGTCGTCATGCTGGATGACGGTGTATAGAGAGGACACATCTGCCGTTACAAGGTATACTTCTGGTCTTCCAGATAAATAGATTTCTTGTAAAAGTTGCAACACATTTTTTGTGTCTCGTAATCCCATTAACGCTATCCCATTAACTATGGGTCTTCCAGGAGGACATTCTAAATTCTTGTGAATCTTCGGTAGAGTATATATTTTTGGTATTCTACTACTTATCGGGATCAAGAATTTCCTTTCTTTGTCCGTAAGGACACGCTTCGAGTACCCTGAATCAACCAGCACTTTGAGGTCAAGCTCATATTGTGTGGTAGGGTCCTTTTCCAGTTTCAGATACGTTTCATCATCTGTGAGCATCTCATTCAATTGATTGTGATAAAATTCCTTTGTAAGTAAAACAACTCCTCCGTCTTTGTCTGCAGGCCTTATTACCAGGTCTTTTCGTTTTTCCAGTAATTCAATCCCCTTTTGTATGTATCGTGGGTTTACATATTTTTGGGGGACTAAACCTTCCAAATCATGTAAAATCAGACCTTTAAAAATGTCAACTTGCTGATTAGCAACATTAAGAGGGTTAAAAAGAGACTTGTTGCGTAATCCACTGTCAGTGGATACTGAAGACAAACTGGTTACCGGTTGGGAGTTTTTATTTAAAAAATACTTTTTAATATTCAACTTTCTCATATATCTGTGTACATCTATGAAGATGTCGAATTTATTTGATGGTCTCTTCAGGCCACATTTAAGACCTAGATTTAAAATGTTGATTTCTTTGTGCGTTAGCTGTATATCTGTTAGATTAAAAATTCCTCCTATTCCATCCCTCTCCTTTTTCTTGAGCCCTCTCCCCGCTCTGCATCCTCTTGTTCTTCTCTCCTTGGGTTATAGTATTGTGTTCGCTCCCTCTCCCAGTATGGTGGTTCTTTCCACTGGGGGCCCCTCTGGTCCTGTGTTGACTGGGGGTACATTGAAGGTCTTCCTCTTTGGGGGGATAACCCCGACCCTGTTTCTGCCATCCTCTCCCTAAAAAAGGGCGTGGGGATTGCTGTCTTTCCTCATGCTGCCAAAGTGTGTCATATCTATTATGAACAGGGACTTGGTACTGGTTATTGTGGGAGGTGTACTGTTGAGGATGTGTAGAGCCCCTTGAAGATCTCCCTCTACCCCTGTTGCTGTCATTTCTGATGGGGGTTGATTGTTCTAATGGTGGATAGATAGATCCTTCCATCCTCCGCTGATCTCTATTGGGAGGATCTTGGGAGTTTGGATCCTGTGGTCTTGTCAAGGAATTGTCGGCCTGTGCCACTTCCATATTATTATCACCCACACCAGAACCCTTCGATCGTTGTCACAGATAGATAGAGTTGGACCAAAAATCACCTACATCCCTATGAAATTTCTTGATTTTCTTTCTCTGTGTGTCTTTATCAACTTTTTCAAGTTTCTTCTTAATGTGTGTATTGAAGTCTCCGATCTGTTGAGAGTCCTTAATCGGTTCAAGTTGTGCCTTTTAATTCATTAATCCTCGTTTCTAAACGTAACATTTTAATGCGTTTTCTTTTTAAAATAAGTTCCTGAAGTTTGAATCCCATTCCATTAAAAAATTCAAGCCATTCTTGCATGGACTCCGGGTCATCTAAACCGTCCTGTGGGACTACTTCCTATCTTAAGTTTCTGATTATAACTCTCTCCTTTATGTATTGTTCTAAAGTGCAAATATCCCACCATGATGTGATTGGGGTTAGGGTCAGGGTTGGAGTTTGGGTTAGGCTTAGGGTTAGGGTTAGGGTTAGGGTTGGGGTTAGGGTTTCCCCTTGAAGAATAAGGCTTGGACTCAGTGATTGGAATAGAATAAAATAATATTTTATACTATTCTGTTCAATAGTTTTTCTAGTCTATTCTTTTCTATTCAAACCTTTTCTATTCTAATTCATTCTATAGGAAATTCGAATTTCGAAAGATGGCTATATATATATATATATATATATATTTTAGATCTGTTCTTTCTAGATAGATTATTTTATTATTATCATTTTCTCCCACCCACTCATATAAATAATTTGCTAGATAAGAATATTGTGCAGATAATTTTCAGCAATATTGTGTTTAATGATGCCCATTCTCCGATACAGCTTACCGTATATACTCGAGTATAAGCCAAGTTTTTCAGTACATTTTTTTGTGCTGAAAATGCCCCCCTCGGCTTATACTCGAGTCACCTTTTTGTGCCTAATCTCCCAGATTTGGGGACCCGGTACTGGCCGCCCGTAGGTCCCCTGGCCCCCAAACTTGGCAAACATGTAGCCACTCTCTTTCTCTACAAGTGTGTAAAGTTTTTTGTCCGGGAGACCTACGGCCTGGGGAGCAGCAATTTTTCAAACCCGGACACCCCTTCCATAGACTCCCATGTTAAACGATAATTTCTCTGGTGATTTTGGGGACCCGGTACCGGCCGGTCATAGGTCCCCTGGACCCGAAACCTGGCACACATGTAGCCCCATTTTTCCTCTAAGTGTGCAAAGTTTTTTGTCTGGGAGACCTAAGGCCATGGAGCACAGATTTTTCAAACCCGGGCACCCCTTCCATAGACTCCCATGTTAAATGTCAGTCTAGTCATGGGCACAGTGAGGCATGGGCACAGTGAGGCATGGACACAGTGAGGCAAAGTGAGGCAGGCCCATGGACACAGTGAGGCAAAGTGAGGCACAGTGAGGCATGCAGATGGACACCCTAGGCTTATACTCGAGTCAATACGTTTTCCCAGTTTTTCGTGGTAAAATTAGGTGCCTCGGCTTATATTCGGGTCGGCTTATACTCGAGTATATACGGTGGTATTATTTATTTTCTCCTTGTTGTTCTCAGTGCATATGTCCCACCTGAGTGCTTTTTAAATGTTTTTTATATGTTTTTTAAATATACTTGTAGCGGGTACTTGCTTTCCCGGGGTAATTTTTTAATTTTTCAGTGACACCAGTGGTGTGTTCCCGGCGGCCCACCGGGTGGCGCTGTCACCATGGGCTGACGGACGGATACCGCTGTGTGCTGAGCCTCCTTTTTGTCCTCTCTCAGCGGCGGTATGGTGGGGCGGGGAGCCCGCCGTGCTTGCTGGGGGGGTATAGAGGGGGCCGGCCATCTTGGTCACGGGGTCTTAGTCCCAGGCACCTTCAGCCTGCGGACGGTGGTTCGTGTCCGTCCTCTAGGCGCCCTAGGCCTAGAGGACCACCGGAGATCGTGTTCCACCTCAGGCACCTTTAGTCCTGGGGTGGGGTACTTGGATGGAGGTCCGGAGCTCAGTGCCCAACACTGAGTTCTGTGAGGGAAGGATCCTAAGGCACTCCGGGGATGGATGCCTGAATCTGAGGTGGGCGTAATGGACCGGGAAGAGCTCCTCATCTGAAGACCCGGTGCAGCATACTGCCGGTGACGGGTGAGTCTCTTGTCGGAGACCGTCCGGAAGGAGAATTTCCCTCATGCGGAGACCATAGCCCACGCTCAGGGAGGAGAGTGGAGGATCGAATTTGTGTCTGGGCCTATTCGCACCCACACCTCCTTTTCTGTTCTATAGGCAAGGGAGTCCATGTTATGTTCTACAATAAAAGTGAGTTGGACGTTAATGGTGTGGGGCTCAATTTCTGGCAGACGAGGTTCACGGAGACTCTCGGAGGGAGGATCCAGATTCACAGCACAGACCCGAAGGTAAAAACAACAGAGACATTGCTGATACCACATAATACCTGTGGTAGAAGTCTGGCGTAGCTCACCCTCTCCCTCCCCTATCATACCCCTAGACCAGAGACAGTGCGAGCTGAACTTTAATAGAGGGGACTGGGGAGAGGGTGTCCGCTACACGTGGGGGCTTGGGTCCGGGATTGTGTTGTGCATTACTGTATGGAACGTGCCTGCTGGAAGAGTTAAACGAATAGGCCGAAGTGCAGCCCTGCCCGAAGTCGAAGAAGGGAAAGGCCCGTGCAGGAAGAGCGGTAAAAGGGGGGAAGCTCAGCCGTGTGAAGCAGTACACGTGGGGGCTTCTAATTGCACTGCGCCACCAGACACAACCCCCGCCGCTTGGTTCGTGGGCGTGGCTCAACCAAGGAAAGTGAAGAAAGCCTGCGAACTGGAGCAAAGGGGAGGAGTCCAATACGTGTGAAGGGACTACACGTGGGACATTGGCGCGAAAACTCTGCAGTGTGCGATGGATCAGAAACAGGTCGCCATGTTTGGACATACCTCGTGGATTCCGGTTCATCCTTCCACCACGACATTGACTGCTGCTGCTCCGATAACGGATACGGGGATCCGACTGAAGCCAAAGGGTCGATTCGCCCTATACTCGTGTATGGACGTTGAGGCCCTGAGTATGATTTGTCCCGGGTGTTCGGGACTGGTGTGCCTGTTGAAGCCGTTCGGACGCTGTGAGGCCTGTGGGGAGTTCACGTTTGAGGTGGATCCGGCAGTTGAGAGGCCGAGAACCATCTACCCAGGCCGGGCTTCAGGTACCACCACTCAGAGAGGAGAAATCACCGCTGTGAGAGTCACCCCTGCGCACACTGCAGCGACCGCGGAGGAGGTCGTTAAAACTCTACTGGAGAAATCCGAGGATGCTGACTCGGTCGCCACTGTCTCGCAGCATCCGCCACCGAAGAAAAGAACCAGTGTGGTAGCCCCGACCAGCGGTGGTGGTGGACCGTCTCGCACGCTTACGACAGGCCCGGATGGATCCGTTGACGAGGGTTCCGGACGTCCCGCTTCAAGAAAAGGCCGAGGTAAGCCAGGCGAGGAGACTTGGTGTGTGGGAGGAGGTGTCGGGAAGGCATGGCCTAGCAAGTACGCGCAGTGTGGAGGCTCCGTTTCCACAAAGGGCTACATACCCGCGGAGGAGTGTGACACCTCCGACCTGGAATCGCTCTCGGATCTGGGAGATGATGCCATCATAGATGATCTGTTTGCCAAGAAAGGCTGGGACAAGGTACCGCTTGCTTCATTCCGCAGACCTCGGAATTCACCCATGTCAACAGGGGAAAGTACACCCCGGGTGGAGGCGTCAGCGCCTGAAGAAGGGTCCCGTCCCCAGCTTGTCCCTGGATCCCCGGCGCAACCTGCATCTGATGCTGGGGTACAGAGACTGTTGCTGCGGGCACCGATGCCCAGATTGGAGGTGGTCAAAGCGCCTCGTCATCCAGAATCAATAGTTTTGCCTGGTGAAGGAGACAGAGCTACCATGCCTCCTTTGGCGAGACTACAATGCCTATTTGGCCAAAAGGTTGCAGAGGAGTACGGATGGGAGTATCCCTACTTATCGAAGGACTTGCTTTATGAGGTGGAGGTGTACAGGGAGCGCTGGTACAATGACTTTGTGTGGACCCATATTAAAGTTCCGCACACCCGCAGGTACCTGGCATGCTCTCCCACTGCTTCACAACGTTTCAAAGATTGCAAGGCCGACTGGATGTTAGGACGACACATCCATGCAGATAAAGTGTTGATCCGACGCAAAGAAGGCGAAGATGTAGCGTATCATCTGGAGACCGTGGATCAGCACTTGAAGCCACTGATTCTGCCGCATCCCCGCTTTTACCTATAGGAGAGAGACTCTGCTCTTATCATGTTGCTGAACTTTTTGGGGCAGTTGTTTTGTGTGTGCCTAAAGGAATGAGGAACTATTCCTGTTGTTTTTTTCATCTTCCTGCAAAGAGATCACAGACTCTGGGGTAGATAGGGCCAAAGAAGAAGAAGCTCCACGAGTGCAGTACCGCGAGGCTGTCACCAGGTGGCAGTCTTGCGCAACGTTTTTTACACTTTTCATGCACTCACTCTTTGGAGGAAAGGAATTTCTTCTCGGAGAAGTTTCTTTTCTTCTTACACGAATACATGTGTCAGGGTTTGTGTGTTGGTTTTATTTTTTTTCCCTCTGCAGGAGAGCATCCCGGCGAGATTATGGAACCTGGGGGTTGGTTCTTAGTCAGGATGGGAGGGAAAAGTATAATGTTGAATTTCATGGTGGATGTGTTGTTCTTCACTCCTCTTTTGTTACAGGGGCTCAGACACAACTTCTTTGTTAGGATAGTTTTCCTAAAAAAATTTGTTTTTCCAATTTGTTAGTTGGTTTCTGGACTGGATTATGTCAGCCGAAGAGGGCATGATTCACTCCAGACACTGGGTACCAGTGTCAAATGATAGGGGGGAGAATGTAGCGGGTACTTGCTTTCCCGGGGTAATTTTTGAATTTTTCAGTGACACCAGTGGTGTGTTCCCGGCGGCCCACCGGGTGGCGCTGTCACCATGGGCTGACGGACGGATACCGCTGTGTGCTGAGCCTCCTTTTTGTCCTCTCTCGGCGGCGGTATGGTGGGGCGGGGAGCCCACCGTGCTTGCTGGGGGGGGTATAGAGGGGGCCGGCCATCTTGGTCACGGGGTCTTAGTCCCAGGCACCTTCAGCCTGCGGACGGTGGTTCGTGTCCATCCTCTAGGCGACCTAGGCCTAGAGGACCACCGGAGATCATGTTCCACCTCAGGCACCTTTAGTCCTGGGGTGAGGTACTTGGATGGAGGTCCGGAGCTCAGTGCCCAACACTGAGTTCCGTGAGGGAAGGATCCTAAGGCACTCCGGGGATGGATGCCTGAATCCGAGGTGGGCGTAATGGACCGGGAAGAGCTCCTCATCTGAAGACCCGGTGCAGCATACTGCCGGTGACGGGTGAGTCTCTTGTCGGAGACCGTCCGGAAGGAGAATTTCCCTCGTGCGGAGACCATAGCCCACTCTCAGGGAGGAGAGTGGAGGATCGAATTTGTGTCTGGGCCTATTCGCACCCACACCTCCTTTTCTGTTCTATAGGCAAGGGAGTCCATGTTATGTTCTACAATAAAAGTGAGTTGGACGTTAATGGTGTGGGGCTCAATTTCTGGCAGACGAGGTTCACGGAGACTCTCGGAGGGAGGATCCAGATGCACAGCACAAACCAGAAGGTAAAAACAACAGAGACATTGCTGATACCACATCATACCTGTGGTAGAAGTCTTTCGTATCTCACCCTCTCCCTCCCCTATCATACCCCTAGACCAGAGACAGTGCAAGCTGAACTTTAATAGAGGGGACTGGGGAGAGGGTGTCCGCTACATACTATATTACATGTACTTATTATATTATGGTGGTCCGAGCATGGATTTTAAAACCATTATTCAGATGTGATGTATTAATGTTAGCGATGCAACAGGCTATGTGATTGCTGTGTGTTTTCATATATATCTTGTTTGTCTCTGTTTTATTGCATTGACCCTTCAGCGTCCAATCAGATGGCAGTGATTAGCCCCTGTCACTTGTTGCCATGCACGCTGATTGGTTAACACAGAGAGACATTCTGATTTAATGCCTGCGGTGATGCTGGGAGAGTACGCTCTCTGTTGAAGTCGTTTGAAGAAACGCCGCGTCAGAGCGTGACCCACGACATCCCCGCTAACCCGGAAGTGACGTGTGCACTTCACACACTCCGCTCTCCTACTAGGAAGCTGCTGCGGTGTCTGCAAGGATTCGCCTGCTCTCCATGGACGGCTGGATCTGGTGATAGCACCCTCTGGGGTCACTTCTATGCTCATTTTTTGTGATTTGATGTACGTAGATAGGTTTAAGGGGGCTTTCAGTGTATGGGCTACTTTGGAATATTAAACAGGATTACACTATATTGCTGTTCCTTGTTTTTATGACCTTGTGTGGAGCTCCTGTGCCTGCTGTCCCCGCCTGCTGGTGATGGTCTGTGGAAAAGTGGCTGGTGTATCTGCTTAAGGCTCTGATTTTTTTAATCTTCTGGTGAGTTTAATGCCCTCGGGGAGAGTGCATCACGCGGTGGATTGAGATTATTGTTTCTCCCTGGTGGAAGGTGCATGCTAGGATTACTACTAAGACACCATTCAGCACTTTGGATTGTTTACATCACATTGACTACATCTAATGCCCCATACACACGATCATTTTTCATGCCGTTAAAAATGCCATTAAAAAAAATGGCCATTAAAAATGATCGTGTGTATGCTCCAGAGCATTTTTAACGACGTGAAAAACGGGCATTAAAAATTTCGAACATGCTCTCTTTTTTCACGTCGTTTTTCATGTCGTTTTTTTTAACGACGTGAAAAACGATAGTGTGTATGCTTTAACGACGTGAAAAAAAATGCGCATGCTCAGAATCAAGTATGAGACGGGAGCGCTCGTTCTGGTAAAACTAGCGTTCGTAATGGAGATAGCACATTCGTCATGCTGTAACGGACTGAAAAGCACTAGACTGAAAAGAGCGAATCGTCTCTTAACAAACTTTACTAACATGAAGGGTGGCGCCATTCGAACGGAACTTCCCCTTTATAGTGCCGTCGTACGTGGTGTACGTCACTGCGCTTTTCTTGAACATTTTTTAAAATGATGGTGTGTACGCAAGACAGGCTTGAGAGGAAACAAGAAAAAAAATGACAAGAAAAACTTCAGTTTTAAAAATGACATTAAAAATGATCGTGTGTATGGGGCATTAGACTTTCTTTATTCAGTGGTTTTTCCACGAGTCTATCATTATTGATTTTTAAGCGCTGTTTTGTGTATTTCAATATCACAGAGACTGAACTGTTTTATTCTTATACCGTGGTTTTATTTTATTTTTATTTAAATTTTTAAACGGCTGCTCAGTGGTTTTATATTGCAAAATATTTTAACCACTTTTTTTCTCTGTTTGTACTGCTTAGAGGTCTGTGGGTTTGATCTGGCGCTGAGTGGGTGTTCTGCAAGCCTTTTACACCCCTTCCTACGGCTGAGATTTTTAAGAGCAATCCTCTCTTTATAAGATAGATTATTGGGGATATGATCCCTGTAATCTATATGAGATACCAGTTGTTTAATCTCCTGGGTCACCGTCTGTACGAATGTTTCAACCGGGGCATATGTGGTGGGTGGCACCGATTTGGTTTTAACCCACAAACCTAAAGATTTGCAATTAAGTGCACCATTAGTGGGATCCTCCTCAATAAACGGTTTGTGTGTGAAATGAACCCTCCATCTAATGTTGCGGAATAATCGATATAAGTCCTGATCAAGTTTAAATACATTCAAATGGCTCTTAGGGCAAAAGGATAAACCTTGGTTAATCAGTCTTACCTGCTCCGGGGATAGAACATGCCGAGAGATGTTGTGAATTAAGTCTGGCGAACTCGACCCCAATAACCCCGACAAGGGCGATATCGGTCCGATCCAGGCGTCTCGTCCCTGTTGGTCCAGGATCGCGTCTCCATCCGCGAGTGTCCTCCTCTCCGGCCTTGTGTTAAAAAAGTGGATGAAGAATCTGTGTCAGTATTGGCAGAGGAATTGTCGGATCCATCTCTACGGGTTCCACCATAGTCGGGACGACCACGTCTGTTGTACTGGCGCGGCCAGCGATATACTTGATTCCTCTCGTAAACTTCAACATCTCGATCAAATTTATTGCGCTTTCTTATCTCAAGATCTGCTCGATGTTTATTCACAATCCCGTCGACTGAATCTTTTAGTTTGACAAATTCTTCCGAAGAAACTGAGGTTTTTAAATCATGCTCCACTTTAGAGAGTTGCTCCGATACAATAGCCAGTTCTTTATGAATGTATGAAATGGTTAGTGTCATTAGATCAAAGGAACATTTGTTGAGAATCTGCATAAAAGTAGCCTTGTATTCCTCATTATCACTGAATAGTGTAGGGGTCAATCTTACCCGAAGGCCTCGAGGGATTCTCTGTACCCGATGGTATTCGGCAAGAGTAAGTCCATGTAGTTCCAATGATGTATGTTTCTTATGTAATTTTTCCCATGTTCTGGTATTATGCGTCGGTGAATTCCCAATTAGAAAATTTCTCGATCCAGAGATTTGAGACATGATGTGCGTGGCTTCCTCCTGAGTGAACGAGAAAGTAGATCCACTGGCTTCCATTTCAATGGAAGTAACTTACTCACAAGGAGCTGATATACAAAACTTTGGGTTGGTTACTTCCCTTTCTTTTTGGAAAAGAGTGGAGAGCCGTCAGGGTGGACTCCCAAATTCCACCATCAATAATAAATAAAAATGAGAGGGACGCTGACTCCAGTTGTATTTCAACAAATTCTTCTTTATTGGTCGATCATATGCAGACAAAGCATTAAGTAAATGGCAGCCACTGTACAGTTCCGAGCATCCCTGCTCTTCGTCAGGCTATCAGGCTAGATGTGAAACTACAATCCAAAAAGGATTTCAATTTATCCCCACCCTGCGGGCGTCAACCCACAGGTGTGTCCCATCTCTCCAGACCAAGCAAACAATCTAATAGAAGTTCTGAAACCTCATTAACCCCATATGAGCAACGGCACAAAAAAGTTGTATACCTGAATTTCTTTTCCTGCATTTAAACCAACAATATATGTTACAATGCAACATCAATAATGAAAAATAAAAAATAAAGAATAGAAATTAAATAACTTCCAGAATTAATTCTTATTTACTCCGTGCAAAAAATGCACAAAATAATACATAATGTGAATCTATTGCTTCAAAAATAAATCAACAACCCATCACTAAATTATCTCTTAATCATAGCAAAAAAAACTTCCAATCTCTTTGTAACAGAAGTGAATTATTCCTCAAACAAAGGGATGATTTCCTTGATTTATTTTCCGATCCAAACCAGACTAGATTTAATCATCATCTGTAAAAAAGATATATATACATCTATATATATATATATATACATAGATAGAAAAAAAATGCAAAAATCCAAGATCATCAACATTATGTTACAAAAATAAATATAGGTCATAGTCCCTGTTCATCCCATTCGGATGTAGGGACTGTAGCCTATTAATCCACCAGACCTCCCGTTGCTTTAGTCGTAATATCCGATCACCCCCCCCCCATTTATCTCGTGGGATTTCTTCCAAGATCATAAATCTTAGATCAGAGTCTCGGTGTCCCCTCTCCAAAAAGTGTTTGGAGACAGGCAACCCAGGTTGTTTATGCCTTATAGTGCTTCGATGTTGTGCAATTCTGTCCTTAATTTTCTGAGTAGTCTCCCCAACATAGATCATATTGCATGGACAAATCAGAATGTATATAACATATGAAGACTGACAAGTGAGGAAATTGTTTATCATAATTCTATCCCTATTAATGGGATTAATAAAATGATTACCCTTAGCCATAAGACTACATTGAATACAATTTAAACACGGATAACATCCTTTCCTTTTCTTTCCCAAGAAAGTGGTCCTTACTTCCTGTTCTCTGGATTTGTATTCAGATTTTACTAAGGAATCACGCAAAGTTTTATTCCTTCTATAGGCTTTAATGGGAGTCTGCTGGAAGACCTCAATCTGCGGGTATGCACGCCTCAAAAGGGGCCAGTGTTTATTAATTATTTTAGATATATGATTACTATAACTGTGAAACTGCATGGAAAAGGGTAATCGTACCAATGGTGTTTTATTACGAAATATTTTTTTCTTCTCATTAAATTGTATTTTATTTAATTCCTGAAGAATTATTTTTTTGGGATACCCCCGTTCACAAAGTTTAGAGCACATCTCCTTAATTCTTGTCTCCTTTACATTCTCCTTACTGACTATGCGTTTTACTCGTAACAGTTGACTTTTAATAATGGATCTAAATACATGAGGGGGATGAAAACTATCAAACAATAGTAATTGATTCCTATCAGTTGGTTTAGTGTACAAGTCTGATTCTAAAAAACCCTGTTCAAGATATATCCTGGTATCCAAAAAGGTAACTGACATACCCCCAATATTAATTTGAAATTTTATGTCAGGATCAAAATTGCTCAACAAAATATCAAATGTATTTAATGATTGCATGTCACCTCGCCAGATTGCAAACACGTCATCGATGAAGCGCCACCATGTAACGCAATGTTTCTCAAATAAATCATTAGAAAAAATATGTTTACGTTCAAATTCATCCATGAATGTGCATGCATATGGCGGTGCGACATTGGAGCCCATCGCAACTCCCATCAATTGTATGTAGAAATGATCTTTGAACAAAAAATAATTGTTACACAACAACAACTGAAATAATTTCTCAAAGAGTGAGATCTGCGATTCCGAATACTGATGACTGTTCCTAATTAAATTAATAGCGGCATGAATGCCCGCTTGGTGGGGAATGGATGTATATAAACTTGTAACATCCCATGTAACTAAAATTTCATCCCCTTTACATGTACGATGTTTTTTAATTTTTTGCAAAAAATCATCAGTATCCCTAATGTACGATCTCGTCTCCTTAACAAGGGGGGATAAAATTTTATCCCAAAATTGAGCAATGGGAACAAAAATTGAGTCCCGTCCCGATACTATCGGACGACCTGGTGGAGAACAACTGTCTTTATGGATTTTAGGCAAAATATATAAAACCGGGATACGTGTATGGGCAGGTAAAAGAAATTCAAAAAGGTCACGGGTGATCACCCCATCTTTCAATGCTGACTTCAAGATGTTTTCCAACTGTTTTCTTATTTGCCAGGTGGGATCCAAGGATAATTTTTTATACACAGATGTGTCTCCCAAAAAAATAATTCTTCAGGAATTAAATAAAATACAATTTAATGAGAAGAAAAAATATTTCGTAATAAAACACCATTGGTACGATTACCCTTTTCCATGCAGTTTCACAGTTATAGTAATCATATATCTAAAATAATTAATAAACACTGGCCCCTTTTGAGGCGTGCATACCCGCAGATTGAGGTCTTCCAGCAGACTCCCATTAAAGCCTATAGAAGGAATAAAACTTTGCGTGATTCCTTAGTAAAATCTGAATACAAATCCAGAGAACAGGAAGTAAGGACCACTTTCTTGGGAAAGAAAAGGAAAGGATGTTATCCGTGTTTAAATTGTATTCAATGTAGTCTTATGGCTAAGGGTAATCATTTTATTAATCCCATTAATAGGGATAGAATTATGATAAACAATTTCCTCACTTGTCAGTCTTCATATGTTATATACATTCTGATTTGTCCATGCAATATGATCTATGTTGGGGAGACTACTCAGAAAATTAAGGACAGAATTGCACAACATCGAAGCACTATAAGGCATAAACAACCTGGGTTGCCTGTCTCCAAACACTTTTTGGAGAGGGGACACCGAGACTCTGATCTAAGATTTATGATCTTGGAAGAAATCCCACGAGATAAATGGGGGGGGGTGATCGGATATTACGACTAAAGCAACGGGAGGTCTGGTGGATTAATAGGCTACAGTCCCTACATCCGAATGGGATGAACAGGGACTATGACCTATATTTATTTTTGTAACATAATGTTGATGATCTTGGATTTTTGCATTTTTTTTCTATCTATGTATATATATATATATATATATATATATAGATGTATATATATCTTTTTTACAGATGATGATTAAATCTAGTCTGGTTTGGATCGGAAAATAAATCAAGGAAATCATCCCTTTGTTTGAGGAATAATTTACTTCTGTTACAAAGAGATTGGAAGTTTTTTTTGCTATGATTAAGAGATAATTTAGTGATGGGTTGTTGATTTATTTTTGAAGCAATAGATTCACATTATGTATTATTTTGTGCATTTTTTGCACGGAGTAAATAAGAATTAATTCTGGAAGTTATTTAATTTCTATTCTTTATTTTTTATTTTTCATTATTGATGTTGCATTGTAACATATATTGTTGGTTTAAATGCAGGAAAAGAAATTCAGGTATACAACTTTTTTGTGCCGTTGCTCATATGGGGTTAATGAGGTTTCAGAACTTCTATTAGATTGTTTGCTTGGTCTGGAGAGATGGGACACACCTGTGGGTTGACGCCCGCAGGGTGGGGATAAATTGAAATCCTTTCTGGATTGTAGTTTCACATCTAGCCTGATAGCCTGACGAAGAGCAGGGATGCTCGGAACTGTACAGTGGCTGCCATTTACTTAATGCTTTGTCTGCATATGATCGACCAATAAAGAAGAATTTGTTGAAATACAACTGGAGTCAGCGTCCCTCTCATTTTTATTTATTATTGATGGTGGAATTTGGGAGTCCACCCTGACGGCTCTCCACTCTTTTCCAAAAAGAAAGGGAAGTAACCAACCCGAAGTTTTGTATATATATATACATATATATAAATAACCATTTCCGAAATTCGAATTTCATATAGAATGAAATAGAATTTGAATAGAAAAGATTACAATAAAATAGAAAAGAATTGCATAGAAAAACAATAGAACAGATCTGAAAAAAAATAAAAATAATAATATATATATATATATATAGCCATCTTTCGAAATTCGAATTTCCTATAGAATGAATTAGAATAGAAAAGATTTGAATAGAAAAGAATAGACTAGAAAAACAATTGAACAGAATAGTATAAAATATTATTTTATTATATTCCAATCACTGAGTCCAAGCCTTATTCTTCAAGGGGAAACCCTAACCCAAACCCTAACCCTAAGCCTAACCCGAACCCCAACCCTAACCCCAATGACAACCCTAACCCCTAACCCTAACCCCCTAGCCCTTACCCCTAACCATAACCCTAACCCCTATCTCTAACCCTAACCTCAACCCCAACCCTAACCCTAACCCTCACCCTATAAAAAATATAATATATATGTATATCTATAGATATAGATATATATAGATATATCTATATATCTATAGATATAGATCTATATACTGTATATATAAATAACCATCTTCTGAAATTCGATTTTCGTATAGAATGATTTTGCATAGAAAAGATTAGAATAAAATAGAATAGAAAATAATAGAAAAGAATAGACTAGAAAAACAATAGAACAGTATAGAATAAAATATAATATATTATATTTAATTTTATTATGTTATATTGTTTTTCTAGTCTATTCTTTCCTATTCTAATCTTTTCTATTCTAATCAAAATCGTTCTATACTAAATTCGAATTTCGGAAGATGGGCAGTTATATATATATATATATATATTGTGACAGCAGGAAGGTAAAGTCACCTGGTTGCATCCAGGGGGGTAGATATATTTCGCCCAGATTCAGGCTTTACGCCGACTTATACAACTAGGTGGAAAGTTGTATAAGGCTAGTGGGCTCATGGATGACTCATACCTCTAGGGAGAGGGCTGGGCGTCGTACAGACAGGGAGTTGATGAGGCCAGCTGAAGCTTGTCAGCTCATTTAGGCCTCTATAAGAACTCCCAGCTTCATTAGATGTTAGCTCATGCCTGGAACCAGACCTGTGTGGACTGTCTAGGGAGAGTGAACCCCTGTGCGGTGAGAAAAAGCCTGTGTGGCTATTTGCTTGGACATTTAAAACCAGGGACTTAGGGACTAGGACAGCACTAGGCTGATCCCAGTTGTTAGTTAGGAAACCTGTATGTTTAGTCAGAGGTCAAGTTGACCAGGATTTATTTTGTTTATATGTTTCTTTTGGCTTTGCTGTGTTTTGTCACCGTAAATAGAAAATAAACCGCACCTTTTTTTTGATTTTGAAAACCACAACCTCCGTTTGCTGGGCCTGTTTTTGTGTGGGGAGCCCATCCCGGGGGTCACACACACCCGCTGCCGAGCTAACCCCCTCACAGTTGGTGGAGAACCAGTGGCAGTTTTTTTTAAGCCAGCATGGA
This sequence comes from Rana muscosa, assembly GCA_029206835.1. Classification (NCBI taxonomy): domain Eukaryota; kingdom Metazoa; phylum Chordata; class Amphibia; order Anura; family Ranidae; genus Rana; species Rana muscosa. The sequence goes on from CM055121.1 coordinate 319,082,436, forward strand.
GGAGATACTGAAGCAGCTGGCTCTAGCAAATGCCAATCAACAGCAGACAAATGCAGGTTTGCAAAAGAGCCTTGCAGCTCATCAACAGAGCCTTGCAGCCCAGCAGCAAGCTCACCAACAGAGTCTGGAAGCTCAGCAACAAGCCCAGCAGCAATCTGAGGCCCGCTTCATAGACCTGTTACAGAAGCAAGAGCAGAGACTACAACAAATGGAAGCAGTAATGCAGCAACGTCCGCAGACCAGTGAGGAAAGCCGTCCCACTAATACCGCGTCCTTTGGGGTGAGTCGTTTATTGACAAAAATGACTGGAGAGGATGATCCAGAGGTAATTTTGACCACATTTGAAAGGACTGCTGAAAGAGAAAAGTGGCCTGAGGAGCAGTGGGCTGGACTGGTGGCTCCTCTGTTAACTGGTGAATCGCAGAAGGCTTACTATGACCTAGAGCCTGACCAAGCAAAAGACTATGTGATGCTAAAAGCTGAGATATTGGCAAGGCTGGGTGTCACCCAGGCTGTCCGGGCTCAGCGTGTGCATAACTGGACTTTCCAGCTTGGAAAACCCCCCAGGTCTCAAATGTATGATCTCATTCACCTGAGCAGAAAGTGGCTACAGCCAGAGACTTTGTCCGCACCAAAGATTGTGGAACGTGTTGTAATGGTTCGGTTTTTGAGAGCTCTTCCTACTGCCATCCAAAACTGGGTAAGCCATGGAGACCCAGAGACGGCCGATGGTCTTGTGGATCGTGTGGAGAAATACTTGGCTACAGAGAACCTGACGGCCTCTTCCAGAGACACTCGGACTTTCCACCCTAAGACCAGACCATCCCCAGGGGCGGATAAGAGGATTCCAAGGGGTAAGGGTGGAGAGAGTGAGAGGGTGGGAGCTCTACCCCAAGTTTGGCGAGAACAGCCTGGGAAATCAGCGGCTCAAGAGGCGGCAAGAAGGATCGTTTGCTACCGCTGCCGGCAAGCGGGACATATTGCAGCCAATTGCCCGGTTGTGGAGGAACCCATGCAGTGTGACTTTCTGACGGGCAGACGTCAGTCGCTGTGTGCGACAGTCGCATGCACTGCCATTCGAGGAATTGAGAAACATTTATGCAAAATGTGTGTTAATGGTAGAAATGTTGTGGTATTGCTGGATTCAGGTAGCCTTGTGACCCTGATAAAGGCTGAGTTAGTTAAAACAGAGGTCTCTGGGAATAGCAAGGTAGCTGTTATTTGTGTGCATGGGAGACACCCAAGAGGGCTGTTGGATATTGCCAAGGAAACTTGGGAAAGTGAGAGTTCTCCCCACAGGAGTGTGATTGAGCATGTCGCCCTGATGCAAGACCGAATTGCACAGGTAATGCCCATCGTGAAGGAACATTTGGCCCAAGCGCAGTTAGCACAGCAGAGAGTGTACAACCGTGGAGCCAAGACCCGTACCTTTTCCCCGGGGGATAGGATACTGGTACTTGTCCCTACGGTTGAAAGTAAATTCCTTGCCAAATGGCAAGGCCCCTACGAGATAATGGAAAAAGTGAGTGAAGTGAATTACAAGGTCAGACAACCAGGAAGGCGAAAGCCCGAACAGATCTATCACGTTAATCTGTTGAAAGCCTGGAGGGATAGAGAGTCCCTAGTCGCAGACACTTGGTCACCAGCTCAAACTGGTTGCGTGATTCCTGAGGTTGGAATAGCAGCCACCTTGTCACAACCCCAACAACAGGAGGTTAAGGAGTTTGTGCTTCGCAACAAGGAGGTATTCTCTGAGCTGCCGGGACAAACATTTGGGGTAGAGCATGACATCATTACCCCGCCCGGTGAAAGGGTGAAGTTAAAACCCTATCGGATCCCAGAGGCCCGACGGGAGGCAATACGGGAGGAAGTACAGAAAATGCTGAACTTAGGGGTGATAGAGGAGTCCCAAAGTGATTGGTCTAGTCCCATTGTGTTGGTGCCTAAACCGGATGGGAGCTGGCGATTTTGTAACGATTTTCGTCAGTTGAACAAAGTTACAAAATTTGACACCTACCCCATGCCACGTATAGATGAGTTGATCGACCGGCTGGGAACAGCCCGATACATGACGACTCTTGACCTCACAAAAGGGTATTGGCAAATCCCCCTGGCCAAATTGGCCAAAGAGAAAACCGCATTTGTAACCCCAGACGGGGCGTTCCAATATAAAAGAATGCCGTTCGGGTTACAGAATGCGCCGGCCACATTCCAGCGGAAAATGGACCAGATGCTGAGGCCCCATCGGAAGTATGCTGCGGCTTACCTGGATGACGTAATTGTCCATAGCACAGATTGGGCCTCACATCTGCCAAAAGTGCAAGCAGTCCTGGACTCTGTTCGGGAAGCGGGGTTTACGGCTAACCCCAAGAAGTGTACCATTGGGCAGGAGGAGGCCAAATATCTTGGGTACACCATTGGGAGGGGAGTAATAAAACCCCAACTCAACAAAGTCGAGGCCATCCAGAGTTGGCCACGTCCCAACAGCAAGAAGCAGGTACGAGCCTTTCTGGGAATCGCTGGGTATTATCGGCGATTCATTCCCCACTTTGCTTCTAAGGCTGTGCCCCTAACCAACCTAACGAAGGGGAAAGGGTCGGTCATGATTAAATGGACCCCCGAGGCTGAGGCAGCATTCCAATTCTTGAAACAAGCCTTATGTAGCCAGCCAGTGTTGTACTCACCCGACTTCTCTAAAGACTTTGTCGTACAAAGTGATGCGTCAGATGTGGGGTAAGGAGCAGTATTGTCCCAGGTCTGGAACGGGGAAGAGCACCCAGTCATTTACCTCAGCAGGAAGTTGAAGTCCCATGAGGTAAATTACGCCACCGTTGAAAAGGAGTGTTTAGCGGTGAAGTGGGCTCTAGATTCCCTTCGGTACTACCTGCTAGGTAGGCACTTTGACATGGTTACGGATCACGCTCCATTAAAGTGGATGGCTCAAAACAAGGAAACAAATAGAAGAGTGAATAGGTGGTTCCTGGCCCTCCAGGAATTCAACTTCACAGTAAAGCATCGCCCTGGCATTCAAATGGGGAATGTGGATGCTTTGTCTCGAGTACATGAATGCCTGATTGCTGGTGTTCCAACCCCGAGGTTAAAACAAGAGGGGGGGGTATGTGACAGCAGGAAGGTAAAGTCACCTGGTTGCATCCAGGGGGGTAGATATATTTCGCCCAGATTCAGGCTTTACGCCGACTTATACAACTAGGTGGAAAGTTGTATAAGGCTAGTGGGCTCATGGATGACTCATACCTCTAGGGAGAGGGCTGGGCGTCGTACAGACAGGGAGTTGATGAGGCCAGCTGAAGCTTGTCAGCTCATTTAGGCCTCTATAAGAACTCCCAGCTTCATTAGATGTTAGCTCATGCCTGGAACCAGACCTGTGTGGACTGTCTAGGGAGAGTGAACCCCTGTGCGGTGAGAAAAAGCCTGTGTGGCTATTTGCTTGGACATTTAAAACCAGGGACTTAGGGACTAGGACAGCACTAGGCTGATCCCAGTTGTTAGTTAGGAAACCTGTATGTTTAGTCAGAGGTCAAGTTGACCAGGATTTATTTTGTTTATATGTTTCTTTTGGCTTTGCTGTGTTTTGTCACCGTAAATAGAAAATAAACCGCACCTTTTTTTTGATTTTGAAAACCACAACCTCCGTTTGCTGGGCCTGTTTTTGTGTGGGGAGCCCATCCCGGGGGTCACACACACCCGCTGCCGAGCTAACCCCCTCACAATATATACATATATATATATATGTGTGTATATATATTATTTTTTTTTCTATTCTGTTCTATTGTATTCTCTTATTTTTTTTATTCTGTTCTTTTCTATTCTAATCTTTTCCATTCAAATTTGATTTCATTCTATACTAAATTCGAATTTCGGAAGATATATATATATATATATATATATATATATATATATATATATATACATATAAATAACCATTTTCCAAAATTCAAATTTCATATAGAATTAAATCGAATTTGAATAGAAAATATTCGAAAATAATAGAAAACAATATCAGAAAAATAGAACAAATCAGAATTTTTTTTATAAATATATATATAAAACCATGTTCCGACATTCGAATTTCGTATAGAATGAATTTGAATTCCAATTAGAAAAGATTATAATAGAAATAGAAAATAGACTAGAAAAATAATAGAACAGAATATAATAAAATATAATATTTATATTGTATTTTATTCTATTCTGTTCTATTGTTTTTCTATTCGATTCTTTCCAATATTTTAGATTCTACTCTAATCTTTTCGATTCGAATTTGAATTAATTCTATACGAAATTCGAATTTCGGAAGATGGTTTTATAAATAAATAAATACTGTATGATGTCATCACCTCCCCCCCTACTCCATCTATAGAGAGACAATCACCTCCATACACCATACACTCAGAGCTCAGTATCTCCATCCACCCCCCACACTCACTAATACCCCACACATTATTTTAGCACATCTCCTGTAGTCTATTAATAGCTATTTCATTTTTTTTTTTTGCAGATTACGATCCATTTCCTTTATTTCTATCAATTAAATATACTCCTGGAGGAGTTGCAGACATTTACCACTACCCCTGGGATGGGTGTAAGAAATGGTATTTCCCCCCCATTTATCCCCCCCCCTTTTATGCCCCCTCTTTTTTCCCTCTCCTCTCCCTTTTTTTCTCCCTTACCCTCTTCCCACATCTCTCTCTTTGAACAACTCTAATTAAAACCAACAAGAGTTGTGTGCATTCACCACTTAACTACGCACACCCTTGCTGTTTTCCACCCCAACAACTTATGAGCCACTTGATGTGCTGGGACATATCTTGCCTCTCATTCCAAACGGAGTTGACCCAGACATTTTCTAAGAACCAATCACTGTCAAAGTTATACCTGTAACCGATAGTGACTAGTATTTAACTTGCTCAGGTTCACCCAACACTGTCCTACTGTTAGGTTACTAGCCCCGATTACTAAAGATCCCACTTTTTAAGGGACCAAAAGTAATGGGACAATTGGCTGCTCAGCTGTTCCATGGCCAGGTGTGTGTTATTCCCTCATTATCCCATTTACAAGGAGCAGATAAAAGGTTCAGAGTTCATTTCAAGTGTGCTATTTGCATTTGGAATCTGTTGTTGTCAACTCTCAATATGAGATCCAAAGAGCTGTCACTATCAGTGAAGCAAACCATCATAAGGCTGAAAAAACAAAACAAACTCTTTCCCTGGTTAAGAAAACACCCTTCACAACAGTTGGCCAGATCAAGAAAACTCTCCAGGAGGTAGGTGTATGTGTGTCAAAGTCAACAATCAAGAGAAGATTTCACCAGTGTGAATACAAAGGGTTCACCACAAGATGTAAACCATTGGTGAGCCTCAAAAACAGGAAGGCCAGATTAGCGTTTGCCAAACAACATCTAAAAAAGCCTTCACAGTTCTGGAACAACAACCTATGGACAGATGAGACCAAGATCAACTTGTACCACAGTGATGGGAAGAGAAGAGAATGGAGAAGGAAAGGAACTGCTCATGATCCAAAGCATACCACCTCATCAGTGAAGCATGGTGGTGGTAGTGTCATGGCGTGGTCCTGTATGGCTGCCAATGGAACTGGTTCTCTTGTATTTATTGATTTATTGATGATGTGGCTGCTGACAAAAGCAGCAGGATGAATTCTGAAGTGTTTCAGGCAATATTATCTGCTCATATTCAGCCAAATGCTTCAGAACTCATTGGACGGCGCCTCACAGTGCAGATGGACAATGACCCGAAGCATACTGCGAAAGCAACCAAAGAGTTTTTTAAGGGAAAGAAGTGGAATGTTATGCAATGGCCAAGTCAATCACCTGACCTGAATCCGATCGAGCATGCATTTAACTTGCTGAAGACAAAACTGAAGGGAAAATGCCCCAAGAACAAGCAGGAACTGAAGACAGTTGCAGTAGAGGCCTGGCAGAGCATCACCAGGGATGAAACCCAGCGTCTGGTGATGTCTATGCGTTCCAGACTTCAGGCTGTAATTGACTGGCAAGGATTTGCAACCAAGTATTAAAAAGTGAAAGTTTGATTTATGATTGATAATCTGTCCCATTACTTTTGGTCCCTTAACCACTTGTCTACCGCCCACCGTCAAATGACGGCAGGCGGAAGACTCTCTTGTTTTGACAGGACGTCCTGCCTTTAAAAGCAGCTAGGGGACCCGATGCGCGTGCCCGGCGGCAGTGATGGCCGCCGGACACCCGTGATTGCCCAGTTACCGAGCAGGACAGTGGATCTGTGTGTGTAAACACACAGATCCACGTCCTATCATGGAGAAAAGACCGATGGTGTGTCCCTTGTACATAGGGACAACCATCGGTTACCTCCCCCAGTCAGTCCCCTCCCCCCACAGTTAGAACACATCTAGGAAACACTATTAACCCCTTCCTCGCCCCCTAGTGTTAACCCCTTCCCTGCCAGTCACATTTATACAGTAATCAATGCATTTTTATAGCAGGGATCGCTGTATAAATGTGAATGGTCCCAAAAATGTGTCAAAAGTGTCCGATGTGTCCGCCGCAATATCGCAGTCACAATAAAAATTGCAGATCGCCGCCATTACTAGTAAAAAAAAATAAAAAATGCTATAAATCTATCCCCTATTTTGTAGGCGCTATAACTTTTGCGGAAACCAATCAATATACGCTTATTGTGATTTTTTTTTTTACCAAAAATATGTAGAAGAATACATAGCGGCCTAAACTGAGGAAAATTTAATAAAAAAAAAATGATATTTATTATAGCAAAAAGTAAAAAATATTGTGTTTTTTTCAAACTTGACGCTCTTCTTTTGTTTATAGCGCAAAAAATTAAAACCGCAGAGGTGATCAAATACCACCAAAAGAAAGCTCTATTTGTGGGAAAAAAAGGACGCAAATTTCGTTTGGGAGCCATGTCCCACGACCACGCAATTGTCATTTAAAGTGTGACAGTGCTGAAAGCTGAAAAATGGCTTGGGCAGGAAAGGGATTTTCGTGCCCGGTAGGCAGGTGGTTAAAAAGTGGGAGGCACATATACAAACTGTTGTAATTCCTACACCGTTCACCTGATTTGGATGTAAATACCCTCAAATTAAAGCTGAAAGTCTGCAGTTAAAGCACATCGTGTTTGTTTCATTTCAAATCCATTGTGGTGGTGTATAGAGCCAAAAAGATTAGAATTGTGTCGATGTCCCAATATTTATGGACCTGACTGTATATTTACCTCCTAACTCCGCACAATCCCCCTTGTCCGCCGCGGGGCAAGCCTTTTGAACGGCCTGGTTTTGTATTCGGCAAAGGATCTGCTGGGTAAGCAATTCTCCAATATTACTGCTGAACTTTATCTGCTTACATTATGCTTGTTATATTTCTCTATTATATGTTTTTGTTGTTTATTTGATCATTTGTCTTATAGATTACTCCTCCTGACAAAGCAGTGTTTGTACCGTGAAATTAGTAGAGCAATAGCTAATCTATGAGAAACGCTCCATCAACAGATATCTCTCGAGGAAACCTCTGAGTATTTGTATACTGTTCTTTCCAACATTTTAATGTGAATTTTGTATGTCTTTTTATGTAATAAATGATTCAATTTTTATTCAAGTAGTATTTCTCTGTTTATCAGTGCAGAGATAGTCCACCAAAAACACTGTGGGTTAGAGTACATGTCTGGCCAGTCTCAGCAACTGTTCTCACGCTCTTACCCCTCCCCCTTTTTCTGAATAAGAACCATAACATGTCCACAGTATTCCAGCAAAACCAGCGGTCCCGCAAACATGAAAGATGGCTTAAGCTCCCATTTGAACTACTTTCAAGTATATTTCCAGGCTTACTTTATGTTTTTGTTTACCTTACAAGGCTTGTGCATCACACCTGATCTAGATTTGGTACTTGTTTAGATTGTCATAATAATTGTCATAATTGTCTTATGCTTCTAAGTTTGTACTTTTGTACAGCTACCCACACAGGGGCCACCAGGGCTGGACTGGGACAACAATTTGGCCCTGGACGTCATCCAGACCAGCCCACTTTAATTCAATAAAATGCTGCCCCCCCCACCCCCCCCAAAAAAAAAATGACACCCACCAAAAGGCCCCTACATCCATTATTGTATATCATGAGAGGGTGAGCGAGAGGGGAATGAGAGAGAGAGAGAGAGGGAGGGTTGAGGGAGAGGGGGTGGGTGAGAGAGGGGAGTGAGTGTAAGAGAGAGGGAGTGAGTGTAAAAGAGAGGGGGTGAGTGTAGGACCCCTCTCACACTGAGTTGTTTTTCCTGCGCTTTTGGGTTAAAAATAGCGCCTGAAAAAGCGCCTGAAAAACACCTCCGCTGTAGTCCCAGTGTGAAAGTCCAAGTGCTTTCACACTGGGGCACTGCCAGGGTGTTAAAAAAGTCCTCCAAGCAGCATCTTTGGGGCGGTGGAGGAGCGGTGTACACACCGCTCCTGCCCATTGAAATGAATGGCAACCGCTGCTGAAGCGCCTGCGAAGCACTTCGGCAGCAGCGCTACACGGGCGCATTTAACCTTTAATTTGGCCGCTGGCCTGGGGTTAAAAGCACCTGCTAGAAGCCGAATAGCGCAGCTAAAATGACAGTAAAGTGCTGCTAAAACCAGTGTGAAAGCAGCCTAATAGTCAGGGAGTGAATGAGACAGAGGAGGGGGCTGAGAGACAGAGGGGGGAGCTGAGAGACAGAGGGGGAGAGCTGAGAGACAGTAGGGGGGTTGAGAGACAGTAGGGGGGGCTGAGAGACAGAGGGGGAGCTGAGAGACAGAGGGGGAGCTGAGAGACAGAGGGGGAAGCTGAGAGACAGAGGGGGAAGCTGAGAGACAGAGGGGGAAGCTGAGAGACAGAGGGGGAAGCTGAGAGACAGAGGGGGAAGCTGAGAGACAGAGGGGGAAGCTGAGAGACAGAGGGGGAAGCTGAGAGACAGAAGGGGAAGCTGAGAGACAGAGGGAGGGGGTCTGAGAGACAGAGGGGGGTCTGAGAGACAGTGGGGGAGCTGAGAGAAAGTGGGGGGCTGAGAGACAGTGGGGGGAGCTGAGAGACAGTGGGGGGAGCTGAGAGACAGAGGGGGGAGCTGAGAGACAGAGGGGGGCTGAGAGACAGAGGGGGGAGCTGAGAGACAGTGGAGGGGTCTGAGAGACAGTGGAGGGGGCTGAGAGACAGAGGGGGGCTGAGAGACAGAGGGGGAGCAGAGAGACAGAGGAGGAGAGCTGAGAGACAGAGGAGGAGAGCTGAGAGACAGAGGAGGGGCTAAAAGAGGGGGGACTGAGAGACACGGGAACTGAGAGACAGAGGGTGGGACTGAGAGACAGAGGGGGGTCTGAGAGACAGAGGAAGAGCTGAGAGACAGGGGGGCTGAGAGACAGGGGGATCTGAGAGACAGGGGGGGCTGAGAGGCAGAGGGAGGGAGCTGAGAGACAGAGAGGGGAGAGCTAAGAGACAGAGGGGGAGAGCTGAGAGATAGAGGAGGAGAGCTGAGAGATAGAGGAGGAGAGCTGAGAGACAGAGGAGGGGTCTGAGAGACAGAGGAGGGGTCTGAGAGACAGAGGAGGGGTCTGAGAGACATAAGGGGGGTCTGAGAGACAGAGGGGGCTGAGAGACAGAAGGGGGGTCTGAGAGACAGAAGGGGGGTCTGAGAGACAGAGGGGTCTGAGAGACAGAGGAGGGGGCTAAAAGAGGGGGGGTCTGAGAGACAGAGGGGGGGTCTGAGAGACAGAGGGGGGGTCTGAGAGACAGAGGGGGGGGTCTGAGAGACAGAGGAGGGGTCTGAGAGACAGAGGAGGGGGCTGAGAGACAGAGGAGGGGGCTGAGAGACAGAGGAGGGAGCTGAGAGACAGAGGAGGGGGATGAAAGAGGGGCGACTGAGAGACAGAGGGGGGGACTGAGAGACAGAGGGGGCAGAGAGACAGAGAGGAGGGCTGAGACAGACCACATAGCACTCTCTTTCTGCAGTCCCTCCTCTGTTCACCTCCCCGCTGTCTCAGTGTTCTGGCATGTTTGTGTAGGATGCCAGGTATCTGATGGCCAGCAGCGGCAGCGCCGAGTCTCCCTCTTGATCCGGGGGGGTGCTCTCACTGCTCTGCTCCTTACAGTGGCACATGTTCTCTTCCTCTGGGCTCCCAGTCAGCCTGGCCTCCGGCCCAGGCCGCATGGTTCCTGGAGCAGAGAGCAGGTGGAGAAATCGAGGTTCTGGGAGCGCCGGGGTGGCCGCGCTCGCTACTGTTCACCTCTTTGGTGGTCAGGGAGGGGGTGGAGCTCTTCTCTCTCCTTTGAATTTTACATCCAACTGCCCTCCTCGCTGGCCACCTTCCCCGAATCCCCGCCGCTGTTTGCTGCCACGCTCCCGCTGCCGCCGAACTGCATAAAAAAACAGGCCACAAAAATATATATATATTTTTTTTTTTTTTTTTAAACGGCCCACTGAGCCATCGGCACACCGGGAAACTCCTGGTAGTCCCTATGGCCAGTCCATCCCTGGGGGCCAATAATTGTTACTGGCTCTCCCCCAAACAGCACAGGGGCAACTTGCCACCTCACTACTTTACATTGTAGCAAAGTGTAATTTCTTCAGTTTTGTCACATGAAAAGATATAATAACATAGAGTGGAACCTCGGATTGCGAGTAACGTGGTTAACGAGCGTTTCGAAATTCAAGCACTGTATTTTTAAAAATTGTAACTCGGTTTGCGAGTGTTGTCTCGCAAAACGAGCATGATTCAGGCCAAAGCGATGTACAGTACCACGTTTGGCCTGAGGTGGGGGGCGCCGGAGCCGAGCAGAGCCGAACGTCGCCGATCGGAAATGCACAGAAAGGCCCGAGGATAGCTCGGCTGACCTCTGCAAATCTCGGGAACAAAGTCTTTCCGAGGTCAGCTGAGGTGTCCTCGGGCCTTTTTGGCCGTTTACGAGGCTCTCCGGCGCCCCCCGCCCCTGGCTGCATGCGGTATTGCATGCCATTGAAGTCAACGTAGAACAAATTATTTTTGTTTCCATTGACTTCAATGGGGAAACTTGCTTTGATATGCTAGTACTTTGGATCACGAGCATTCTCCTGGAACGGATTATGCTCGTAATCCGAGGTTCCACTGTATTTACAAAAATGTGAAGGGTGTACTTACTGTGTGTGTATGTGTGTGTGTGTGTATATATATATATATATATTTATTTATTTTTAATTACATGTATGTTTGATCTTTGAGCATTCCAATTCGTATGCTCAATGTATTTTGAGAATGTATTTTCTCACTTCCTCTGATGCTTTACAACTCCTTTAACTCCATGTTTGTAAGCAAAGCTTAAAGGTAAAAAAAACTGTGAAAGGGCAAAGCCTGTGGAATGCAATAAAAAGAATAAAAGAAAGCTTTCTGTTTTACAGATACAATAGTATAGTACAAATGGAAGCTGGAAGGAGGTGCAGGTTGTGCGCCCTGCCTCCTTTCTGTACACAGGAGTTAACAGAGGATCGTCCAGATTGGGCTGTTCCAACGGCACCCCAGTTGAAAAACACTGACAGAGGAAGTGAGAAGAGGAAGTATAGAACAGTCATACTGACCACTTCCTGTCATCCTCATCCCTCTACAATAGACAGATTCTCCCAAACTCTGCACAGAGGGAGCTACAGTCCAGTCTGAATATTATGTCCAGATTTCTGGTGGGCTGAAACCCGTACTGTTTATGTAAATCCTGGACAGGTGGCAACCCTTTTTGGGACTTTCCTGGCTCCAAACTTTGCCCTGCATTTTTTAAATGACCTGTGAAATGCAAACTTCAGGATGTTATAACACAAATCCTAAACCATATAGCCACTTAAGCTTTAGACCCAACTGGACAGGAAGATTATGCAGCTTTTAGGCCAGCAATTAAGTAATGCCATGCTGGTCCAGCTGCGTCTATAGCTTAAGTGCCTATATGGTTTAGGGTTTGTGTTATAGCAACCTGGTCCAGAGTTTACACTTTCCTTTGAGTTGCAACCTGCGATAAAATAGCTAGTGTGACATAGGTCTAAAATTTAAGTAAGACACATTATAATCAAGAAACAAGTACAATTACCTAATACAAATCAGTAACTTAAGAAGCTGAAGTGCTATTTTTTTTTATTTCATTTCAACAAAAAAAAATGCAATGTTTATTAAATCACTATGCATTTCAGAGCAGACTTAATTTAGGTGCGGGGGATTGCACAGAGTTCATGAGGTAACGGGGTGTTTGTAAACCCTGGGTCAGGGGTGAGGTTTAGTACAGCTCCGGGAGGGGCCTGGAAGGTAAAGTGTTGCAGCAGTTTTGTAAAAAAGAGGAACAACTCCATCTTCGCCAATGTTTCCCCAGCACAGATTCTTTTTCCTAGGGAAAAAAAAAATATCTGGTTAATTTTAATTAACTATTAGGAGTATCTGTTTAAAATATGTAATAGGGTGGATGTATATGGGATTTTACCTAACATTCAAGCATTGTTTGCCTTTGGCTGTGCCTCGTACAGACTTAATGGGAGTAAGCAGCACCTCCTCCAAGTATACCTGTACTTGTACAAAACTAATTGGGGCAATTGAAATGTACCTCATCCATATAAAATATGTAACAAAAAGCTTGAAAATATTGGACTTTACTGGTACCAGAAAAAGGACGGCCACATGGGTAACATAGAAATATCAAAACTTATTATACACAAATATTACAAAAAAGAGAAAATTGTTAAAAACCTCCATTAATGTGACAGAAGAAATACGCAAAAATAAGGAGCCAACGTGTCTATGCTTAATACCAAAAAGGTTGACGCGGTTCACGTAGTTGCTTCCTCAGGACCCCATTGATTTGGCAGCAGAGATAATGTCATGTTGTCACAGAGGGGTAGCATACGGATAGTGAAACATATAATACAGACAAGATAAGTAGTGTGGGGCAGTAGAATAATACCCCGTACACACGGTCAGACATTTGACCGGCCAAAATCACATCGGAATTCCGACGTAATTCCATTGGAGTAAAAGAGAACATGTTCTCTATCTAAACTCCAATGGAATTCCTCGGAATTTCCGATGGAAAAACTCCAATGGGGCATACACATGGTCAGAATATCCAACGGAAAAAGTCAGTCTGACTTTTTCCATCGGGAATTCCGATCGGGGCATAAGATATACAAATGTAGCCTTGTCTACAGATGACGAAAAAGGCACAGTATGGAAAAGACAGCAAACGTAGGGTCGTACCCCAGATGTACAATTTTATTTTCAAGAAATCCGCAAATAGGGTAAAAGACCATATGCCTTATAGACATGGGAGCCGTCAAAAAAATTGTTTCGTTCCGTTCCGTATAAAAAAAAAATCGTAATTCTCAATTTGTGTACGGAATTTAATTCGGATTCGTACGAAATACGAATTTCGTACGAATCGTTAATATTGAACTCATGCCGCGTAAAGACGATCGGAAATTCCGACAACAAAACCGTGTTTCTTTTTCGTACATCACGGGACACAGAGCGACTTAGTCATTACTAATGGGTTATATAGTTTACCTTCAGGTGTTGGCACTGGCCAATTCCAAACCGGAAGTACCCTCCCCTATATAAGCCCCTCCCACCCGGGAGCACCTCAGTTTTTTGCCAGTGTCTAAGGTGTTGGCCAAAGAGTAACATGTGTTTTCACTGGGCTTGCGTACAGGTTCTTTTGGGCCTTAGTAAGCTGTTCCGGATCCCACCAAAAAAGCTTCATAGCTAAACGGTCGGTACCCGGGCCTTGCAGCAGAAGAGCAAGGTTTTGCCTGTAATGCTTCTCTTAGGAGGGCTGGACCCTGGGATCCAGAGCTCTGGTCATACCCACGACCAAGACGCTGTCTGTGCAGGGTGCTATACAGGTCCAGGGGAGTGGAATCCTTGGGAACCCGGTCCCTGAAGGTTTAATTACAATGCCTGCCGTGATAGGTGAAGTTTGGACTTTTGTGGACCAAACAAAGTCCTGCGGCGGGGATCAGGTAAGTGGGGGCCCTCAGGAACTTGGTTCTATTGGGGGACCCCCAAGCCTAATTTGTCTTTCTGTCTGTTACCTAACGGTATTCCCGCTAAATATCTGTGTTTGCCTATAACTACTGAAAATGTAAAATTTTAATAGTAGTCAAGAAAAAAAAAAAACAGGGACCGCGGTACCTGTGTTAAACCACTAGAGGCCGCTGTAGTCCATTTTTCTTGTAAATGTGGATCTTTGGTTTTCTCAACTCAAAAGATCCAGGCAGCTGGTAAGTTTCTCTGAGGGAATCCACTTCCTCTGCCCTGTTGCTGCGTTCATCCACCGCACAGGCCCTCCGGCAAAAAGGGCCATGGCTCCTAGTCCTCTGTTGGTTTTCGAAAAGGGCGCCATTGGCGCACGGGCGCGCGCGCGGGCGCGTGCACGCGCCTCCTATGGAAAAAAAGGGGCGGGGCGGGTGGATGACGCTCGATGCGCGCCGCGGCGCTTCTGCGCATGTGTGGGCGTCCCAGCATGGTTAAAAGACACAGTACAAGTGTCAGCTGCATGCAAACAGAGCTAGCAACAAACAGTGGCACACAGAGGCGGTTGATGCAGGCATCCCCATAGAAAGGCACTTTAGTGGACACCAGCTGGTATATAGCAGCACCTGTGTTAGACTATTACCAGCAAAAATTGGTGTATGACGACGGGAATACCTCAGCTTTGTGCTTAAAGGATATGTCGTCCAGACGCTCCGGAAATAGATCTTCCAGGAAGCCAAAGGGGTCTCCATCGGGCTCTGAGGATATTGGGCATGCTTGCACTGCACCAATCTCCCCTGAGAATGCAGAGGTCAGTAGCCGTAGAAACCCCGCAGGAATGCCTGGTGCTGCGGCTGTCCCCAGTCCACCTGCTCCTGTATATATAACAGAGGAGGTTTTATCCTCAACTCTGGGAGGATTGGAAGAGAGATTAACAGCATTGATCGCTGCTTCCCTGTCACAGGAAAAGCGCGTCCGATCTCCGTCTCCTCCTTCAGAGTGCCTGTTAGTGGAGGAACAGCCCCACACAGAGATCGACCTACCTGAAGGGGATCAGGATGAGGTTGATTCACTTATAGAGGAATCAACAGTGGAAGAACCTTTCTCAGCTTCTCAGGCTGAAAGATTATGGGTTCAGTCTCTGACTAACATGGTCCGATCAGCATTTAAAATGCCTCTGGCGGAACCACCATCCACTACGGTTTCCTCGCTGGGGTCGCTAAAAGCTCCCCAGGCGGTCTGTTCCTTCCCAATCCACCCTTTATTAGAAGGGCTTATTTACCAGGATTGGGAGCATCCTGATAAAATATTTGCTCCCCCCAAGAGATTTCCGGTGATCTATCCCATGGAGGATAAGTTCATAAGAAAATGGAGGGTCCCTATAGTGGACGCAGCCATCTCTTCTGTTAACAAATCACTGACATGTCCAGTAGATAATGTTCCAATGTTCAAAGACCCAATAGATAAAAAATTGGAGTCTTTACTAAAATCTGCTTTCTCTACAGCAAGTATGGTGACACAACCTGCGGTAGCAGCGATTGGAGTCTGCCAAGCAGTGAAAGATCAGTTGAAACAAGTCTTAAGGGACTTACCAGATCAGCAGGCTCATGCCCTAGCTGACCTGCCTAGAGCCTTGTGTTTTGCGGTGGACGCCATAAAGGATACAATCCAACAGGCCTCCCGCTTTACGCTGTCTATAGTACATATGCGTAGGCTTCTGTGGCTCAAAAACTGGTCTGCTGAAGCTCCCTGTAAAAAACTGCTGGTTAGCTTCCCATTTCATGGAGAACGCTTATTTGGAGAAGATCTGGACAAATATATCCAGAAAATTTCTGCCGGTAAAAGTTCACTCTTACCGGTTAAGAACAAGGGTAGAAGTCCTTCTTTTAAGAGGCCTACCTCTCCAGTCCCGGGCACATCGGCTGGGAAGCAGTTCCGACGGCCTCCGCGGTCAAATTCAGGGGGCAGAAATCAGGGACAATCACAGGGTAACAAGAAGCCCTGGATCAAGAGAGGTACAAAACCTCCCCCTAAGGCATGAAGTATTGCCCCCGCTCAATCGGGTGGGGGGAAGACTTCAGTTGTTCACAGAGACCTGGCGGGACACCATCAGAGACAGATGGGTGCTCTCCGCAGTAAGTCTGGGATACAAGCTGGAGTTAAAAGGCACTCCTCCTGCCCAATTTATGAGGTCAAACGTGCCAAGAGATCCCCAAAAGAGAGGATCCCTCCTTCTGGCACTAGAACAACTATTGCTCCAAGGGGTAATCATGAAGGTTCCCCTGGAAGAAAGCGGATTCGGGTTTTACTCGAACCTTTTCACAGTCCCCAAACCAAATGGGGACGTGAGGCCCATATTAAATCTAAAAGGGCTAAACAAGTTCCTAAATATCAGGACCTTTCGGATGGAGTCGATCCGATCAGTGGCCACCGCCCTACAAGGGCAGGAATGGCTAGCCTCGATCGACATAAGGGATGCTTATCTGCATATTCCCATCTTTCCGGCCCATCAGAAATTTCTACGCTTTGCAGTAGAAGGGCGCCATTTTCAGTTCAGAGCCTTACCTTTCGGTCTGGCCACAGCACCACGAGTGTTCACAAAAATTCTGGCCCCATTATTGGCCAATCTAAGAACACAGGGTGTAACGATAATGGCATATCTAGACGACCTGCTACTAATAGACCACTCAGTGGAAAAGCTGGAAGTAGCTATTCACAAGACAATCGAGTATCTGGAATATCACGGTTGGATTATCAACCGGGACAAGTCAGCTCTAAGACCAGTCAAAAGTCTGGAATACTTAGGGCTAAGGCTGGATTCAAATCAGAGAAAGATTTTCTTACCTCCAGAGAAGGTGTCGTCTTTAAGAAATTTGACCCACTTAGTGGGTACAAAAAGAAAACCATCCATACGTCTCTGCATGAGGCTGCTGGGAAAGATGGTGGCTTCATTCGAAGCGGTACCCTACGGTCAATTCCATTCAAGGAATTTGCAAAGGGCCATACTGTCAGCCTGGAACAAAAAAGTTCAGGCTTTAGACTTACCAATGTCCCTGTCCCCTTCCGTTCGCAAGAGCCTCCATTGGTGGTTGGTGCCCCAGAATCTGGAAAGAGGGAAACCCTTCAGTCCGGTTTCTTGGAAGGTGGTCACTACAGATGCCAGCCTCATCGGCTGGGGGGCAGTGCTGGAGCAATGGTCTCCAGGGCAGGTGGTCAGAAGCAGAAAAGGCCCTGCCCATCAATCTCTTAGAGATACGAGCAGCCCGGTATGCCCTAGTAGCATGGACATCCAAACTCCAGGGGTCCCCTGTCAGAATTCAATCAGACAATGCCACGGCAGTGGCATATATCAATCATCAGGGTGGCACCAAAAGTCGTGCAGCCCAGAAGGAAGCAAATTGCATCCTGGAGTGGGCAGAAAGATATGTCCCAGCCATATCCGCGGTTTTCATCCCAGGAGTGGAAAATTGGGGAGCGGACTTTCTAAGTCGCCAACAATTATGCCCGGGGGAATGGTCTCTTCACCCCGAGGTTTTCCAGGCAATATGCCAGCGGTGGGGAACACCGGATGTAGATCTGCTAGCATCCAGATTCAACGCAAAGGTGGACAGGTTTGTGTCTCGCACAAGGGATCCCCTAGCTTGCGGCTCGGATGCCCTAGTGTTCCCTTGGGATCGGTTCAAGCTGATATATGCATTCCCACCGCCACAATTGTTACCGCGATTACTCCGCAGAATCGGGGTAGAAAAGAAACCAGTGATTCTGGTGGCTCCAGCGTGGCCCCCGAAGGGCATGGTACGCGGAGATGGTAAAAATGTCAGTGAGGAGTCCTTGGACCCTCCCACTTCGTCCGGACCTGCTGTCGCAAGGACCGATATACCACCCTTCCTTACCAGCCCTAGGTTTGACGGCCTGGCTATTGAAGCCCACATTCTGAAAAAGAGAGGGCTCTCTAATTCTGTGGTATCTACCATGATCAATGCCAGGAAACCGGTATCCAGGCAGATCTATTATAGGATCTGGAAAGCGTACATTACGTGGTGTGAGACCAAGAAATGGCATCCACGTAAGTACATGATAGGGAGGATTCTGGACTTCCTACAGTGGGCTGTAGATAGGAAGCTGGCCTTGAGTACTATCAAGGGTCAGATTTCGGCCTTGTCAATATTTTTTCAAAGGCCCTTGGCTTCGCATTCACTAGTCAAAGCCTTTATACAAGGAGTGATGCGTATTAGCCCTCCGGTTAGTATTCCCATATGTCCTTGGGACTTAAACCTGGTTCTGTCGGTTCTACAGAAACAACCGTTTGAACCATTACAACACATTTCCTTGGTTCTTCTCACCAGGAAATTGGTTTTCTTAGTAGCCATTTGTTCGGCTAAAAGAGTGTCGGAATTAGCAGCTATGTCCTGTAAGGAGCCATATCTGGTTGTCCATAAGGACAGAGTAGTATTACGTCCTCATCCAGCCTTTCTTCCTAAGGTGGTATCGAGGTTTCATTTGAACCAAGATGTGGTTCTTCCTTCTTTTTTCCCAAACCTAGCTCAGTAGAGGAAAAGTTATTACATTCTTTGGATGTGGTAAGAGCAGTTAAAGCTTATCTAAAAGCCACTGCTCAGATTCGCAGAACGGATTCTTTGTTTGTTCTGCCGGAAGGCCCCAGAAGGGGTCAGGCAGCATCAAAATCTACTTTAGCCAAGTGGATTCGACAGGTCATAATACAAGCCTATGGCTTGAGAAAGAGACCGCCTCCGTTCAAAGTTAGGGCGCACTCCACAAGAGCGGTTGGAACTTCATGGGCAGTGCATCACCAGGCCTCCCTGGCTCAAGTATGTAAGGCCGCAACATGGTCTTCGGTACACACGTTTACTAGATTCTATCAGGTACACGTTAGAAGTCAGGAGGATGTCGCCTTTGGGCGCAGTGTGTTGCAGGCCGCAAAAGATCCTCATGCCTGATGGCGCCCAGCTTATGTACCCCCCCCTCATTTGGCATTGCTTTGGGACGTCCCATTAGTAATGACTAAGTCGCTCTGTGTCCCGTGATGTACGAAAAAGAAAAAGGGATTTTTATAACAGCTTACCTGTAAAATCCTTTTCTTGGAGTACATCACGGGACACAGAGCTCCCACCCCTCTTTTTGGGACACTTATTGCTTGGCTACAAAACTGAGGTGCTCCCGGGTGGGAGGGGCTTATATAGGGGAGGGTACTTCCGGTTTGGAATTGGCCAGTGCCAACACCTGAAGGTAAACTATATAACCCATTAGTAATGACTAAGTCGCTCTGTGTCCCGTGATGTACTCCAAGAAAAGGATTTTACAGGTAAGCTGTTATAAAAATCCCTTTATTTTTTTTCCGAAGGATGTTGGCTCAAACTTGTCTTGCATACACAAAGTCGCACAAATGTTGTCGGAAATTCCGAACGGCAAGAACACGGTGACGTATAAGACGTACAACGGCACTATTAAAGGGAAGCTCAATACCATAATTCGTACTTTCGGACGGGGTAGAGTACATTGTTTTCGTTGATTCTGGACACAACTCCTACTTTCGTAACTTTTTTTTGTTTGTTTCTTTCGTATTAGTTGAAAATCGTTATTTGGTAGTTTGGATTCGGATAATTTGGATCCGAAATTCGTAAACAAAATTTCGTATGTCGTACAGAATTCGTATTCATAAAAATTCGTAATTCGGATTCGTACAAATGTACGAATTTCGAAAAGTTCGTAAGAATTTTCGATTCGTACGAAACTAATCACACATGTCTAATGCCTTATTAGTATAATATACCACTTCCCAAGATGGGTGAAAAGGGGAAAGGAGAGAAAGGACCCAGAATAGAAAGGCCCACCAGACTTTGTATTCAGCTCTATAAATGAGGATATTACTTTAAAAAATCCAAACCAGATAGCGAAGCCACCCCACAGGCTGCATACAACACAAGTACCGATATTTTTTTTCAAGTACTCACTGATACCGATTACCAATACTTTTTTTTTAATGCCATGTGACAGTATTACATGTTTCAGTAGTTTTGTTTGTTTTTTTAATTTTTTTTCTATTATTTTTTCAATTTTTTTTTTGTTATTTTTTTTTCTTTTTTACAATGCTTTCTTTTTTTTTTTCTTTTTTTTTGGGGGGGGGGGGGGCAGGGTAGAGGATGGTGTCAGTGTGTTTTTTATTTTAATTCTTATTTATTATTATTATTATTATTATTGTTATTATTATATTATTATTTGCAATTCATTTTTTTTTTATTATCGCAATTGTTTTTATTTTATTTTAACCCTGTTGGGGGGCTCTGGTGAGATATCAGGGGTCTTAACAGACCCCTGACATCTCCCCTTTGAGACAGAGAAAGGAACTGAGGATAGCAATTCCCCAGTCCCTTTCTCAGCTGCACTGAAAATGAATGGAGAGGAGTCAGCGGCTCCTCTCTCCATTCATAAACTGAAGCATCGTAATCACATGTTACAATGTTATGTGAATGGACAGAGTCAGTGATCACTGACTCTGTCCATTTGGAAAAGGAAGGAGGTGGGACACGGAGCACGAAGAGCGACAGCAGAATGGAGGGGAACACGGAGCATGGAGGGGGACACAGAGGGGGACTGGAGGAGGATACGGGGATAGTCAGTGGTGATCGGTGCAGCGATGGGGGGAGTTACAAGCACCGATCACCCTGTATACATTTCACTAAAGCAGCTGAAAGCCGCGTGGGGGGGGGGGGGAGCGGCTGTCAGGCTTTAGTGAAATCTATACAAGGTGATCGGTGCTTGTAACTCCCCCGCCGCACCGATCACCCCTGACTGTCTAGGTATCAGGTGAGGCATCAGAGCATTTGCCCGAGTACAAGTACTCAGGCAAATGATCGGTACCGATACCGATACTAGTATCGGGACAACCCTAGTATCTGAAGTTTACCTTTAAACTTTTTCCAACATGAAAATGTTTTATGCAAATATGAGTATTACCAATAGAGAATGGAATAAATGCTTCATTCTTCTTAAAATTGCCTTTAGAATCAAGAAAATGTTCTGGGTAGAACTCATTTGGTTTTTCAAAGTTTAACTCATCTCTCAGTGAAGTGTAGAGCACTGGAATTACCGTGGTTCCCTGCAGGAAAAAAACATTACCAACCAGTTAGCATTTAACAAATAAATGGATGAAGAAATACAACCTCCTCACCAAAAAATGATTCTACAAGCAGGGCAACAAATGCAGGAGCCTAATAGTGGGAAGGGTGCAAATAAAAAAAGCCTTGATGATGGTCTACCACATTAGAGACTCTCTAGTCACTACTCATTCTAAGAATGAAGATATAGCGAGGCAATTCAAAGTATATTACCACTTAAACGTTACAACTTGAAGGATGACTCTTCTAACCCTAAGGCCCCATTCACACCTCAGCATTTTGTAGCTTTAAGCCCCAAAACGCTGGAGGAGAAAAAATCAATTATTCTCTATGGCGATGGTTCACATCTCCACTCCAAGTCACCTAAAGCCAAACTAGAAATTAATGGAAACCCGCCATTTGCGAGATTTTTTACTCATATTGAAAAATTAAAAAAATTAAATAGCAATAATATATGAATAAAAAAGAAATTGAAATACACAAATAACTAAAAATCTAGTAGTAGTAATACCACTACCTCATCCCCTCAAACACATTATAATTACACCGGTTCTGTGGTTGATTAAGGTGGTAATAAAACTCACTTATGGCCTTATCTGCATTAAATTAGCCTCAGAACCTGTACAGGTTCTCCACAAAACGGTGTCTGTGTTTTTGTTTACAATTTGTTACACTTTCTTTGTGAAATGGTAGGGGTACAATGTACCCCATTACCAATTCACATAGGGGGGGCGGGATCTGGGGGTCCCCTTTATTAAAGGGGTCTTCTAGATTTCGATAAACCCCCCACCCGCAGACCCCCACAACCACCGGGCAAGGGTTGTGGGGATGAGGCCCTTGTCCCCATCAACATGGGGACATCCTCCCCATGTTAAGGGCATGTGGCCTGGTATGGTTCAAGAGGGGGGGGCGCTCTCTCGTCCCCCCCTCTTTTCCTGCGGCCTGCCAGGTTGTGTGTTTGGATAAAGGGTCTGGTATGGATTTTTGGGGGAACTCCACGCCATTTTTTTTTTATTTGTGGCAGGGTTCCCCTTAATATCCATACCAGACCTGAAGGGCCTGGTAATTGAATTTGGGGGGACCCCCACGCATTTTTTTTTTTTATCAATGACTTTTCTATGTATTGCCGGGAGCCGACAATTCATTATAGCCGTGAGTGAGTTTTAAATTACTTTTTTTCCTTCAGAAATGACACTTTGTGCAGGGACAGTTCTAAGCACGGGAAACAAGCGCAACTTTACAGGCATACTATACACACACCCTAGGTACGAAATTTAAAGGAATATTTCACTTTTATTGTTTCACTTTAAGCATTATTAAAATCACTGCTCCTGAAAAAAACATCAGTTTTTAAAACTTTTTTTTGCATTGATACATGTCCCCTGGAGCAGGACCCGGGTCCCCAAACACTTTTTATGACAATAACTTGTATATAAGCCTTTAAAATTAGCACTTTAGATTTCTCCCATAGACTTTTCGAATTTGCCGCGAACACCCCAAATTGTTCGCTGTTCAGCGAACGGGCCAACAGGCAATGTTTGAGTCGAACTCGAAGCTCATCCCTACTCTGTAGACTATATAAACAGAAATTCGGTCTAATATCTAAAACACCTCCCCAGGCAACATTCCTAGGAGATCCAAAATTCCCACCAGGTTTACATAGAATGAAAGATTTCTCCTGGTGGATATCTAATTATATTATTACTCTTAGTAAATTTATTAAAAACTACACATTCAACACATTCTCAGCCCTTCAAATAACATATTATCCCAAATAATGAACATTATCGATTTCTTTAAATAAGACATTTCTACAACACACACTAATATTGAACTCCCCACCATTTATGAAAACATATGTTTAAATTCCCCTAGGGCAGTGGTTCTCAACCTGGGGGTCGAATGATGATTTGCCAGGGGTCACTGAATCCTGAGCCCGCACCGCTCTCCCAGCCCTTTTGCGGCCGCCAAACTGGGCTGCCCCTGAAGCCTGTGGCTGCCCAGCTTAACACAGCCATGAATACAGAATGGTACAAAAACATCCCGTGAGATCAGTTTTAGTGATGAACAATGCCTTTTCCAGCATGATGAAGCACACCTTGCCATAAGGCAGAAGTGATGACCAATTGGCTTGGTGAACAAAACACAAAAATTTTGGGTTTATGGCCAGGAAACTCCCCAGACCCTTGTCCCACTTGAACTTGTAGTCAAGGAGGCGGGTGAACAAAACAAAACTCCACAAATTCTGACGAACTCCAAGCATTAATTATTGGATTACCATCAGTCAGGATGAGGCCCAGAAGTTGATTGACAGCATGCCAGGGTGAATTGCAGAGGTCTTGAAAAAGAAGGGTCGACACTGCAAAGATTGACTCTTTGCATTAACTTAATGGAATTGTCAATACAAGCCTTTGGCACTTATGTAATGCTTGTAATTATACTTCAGTGTACCATAGTAACATTTGACAAAAAGACTGAAAACACTGAGGCAGCAGACTTTGTGAAAATTAAGATTTGTATGATTTTTAAAACTTTTGGCAAGGACTGTACATCTGGTCAGAGACAACAGTCTAGTCACATCCTCTAGATAGCAGAGGAATTGCTTGCCTGTGGATGGTTGGGAGCTGGTCTTTACTCCTCTCCCTACTACTCTCCCCCCCCCAATTTTTTTTCCCCTTCTTTTGCCCCTCTTCTTTTTATTCTTGAGATCCTGTACAACTGTTTTTTAGGATGCAATGTACCTCTACTACTCCAACATTTTTTTTTCATAAGTCTAATATTGAGCAGATGAGGTTTCCCGCCCTCTCGGTCTTTCTATTTAATTTTTGGTGGAAATACTGTAATAATACTAATTGACATATGAGGGATGATTCTGTCAAAGTTTTCACTGCTGAGCATGAAGATACTTTACCGTGTCATATATATATATATATATATATATATAACTGATCGGCGGCTCTCCCTGTCAGAAGGGGGGGTCTGTGCTGATAATCAGCACATTGATTATCAGTACAGCCTCATCAGATGTGCAATTAGCTGCCAATCGGTGCCCAGCAGTGCCCCTATAATAAAGTCTGCCGGTGCCCACCACAGTGCCAATCAGTGCCCACCACAGTGCCAATCAGAGCCCACCACAGTGCCGATAAGTGCCCATTACAGTGCCAATCGGTGCCCAGCAGTAACATCTATCAGTACCTCAACAGTACCTCATCATCAGTGCTGCCCATCAGTGCCACCTGTCAGTGCCCCCTGTCAGTGCCAATCAGTACTGCCTATCAGTGCCACCTGTCAGTGCCCATCACGGCCACCTGTCAGTGCCCATCACAGCCGCCTGTCAGTGCCACCTATCAGTGCCCATCAGTGCCACCTATCAGTGCCCATAAGTGCTGCCTATCAGTGCCCATCAGTGCTGCATATCAGTGCCGCCTATTGGTGCCCATCAGTGCTGCATATCAGTGCCGCCTATCAATGCCCATCAATTCTACAGATCAGTGCCTCCTCATCAGTGCTCATCAGTGCCAACTTATCAGTGCCAACTCATCAGTGCCGCCTCATCAGTGTCCATCTGTCCTGCCTCATCAGTGCCCGTCAGTGAGGGGGAAAACAAAATTTTATGACAGAAACTAAGAAAAAATAGGATTTTTTACTCACCGTAAAATCGTTTTCTCTGAGTCCATGGACCGACACAGCTTCTCTATTGACAAAGTGGGTATTATCCGTTAATTAGGAGTGACTAGGCAGAAAAACTTGTAAAAAGTGTTGCATCACACCTTCTACAGTACCACCCAGGGGGCGGACCCTCTGGGTATACCCTCTCAGTCTGCATCTTCGCAGATCAGTTTGTCAAAAAGCAGTACAAACTTAAAAGGAGGGGTGGGTGCTGTGTCGGTCCATGGACTCAGAGAAAAGGATTTTACGGTGAGTAAAAAATCCTATTTACTCTTTCGTCCATGGACCGACACAGCTTCTCTATTGACAAAGTGGGACGTCCCAAAGCAGTGTCGGAGAAAAAAACGAGGGGTGGTAACAGCATAAAAACAAACTTCACCCCCAAAACACAAAAACAGCACTCCTCCAACGGAGGAGTTGCAACTCTAAACAGCCGCTTGCAAAACCTTGCGGCCGAAAGAGGCATCCGAAGATGCACCTACATCAACCTTGTAGAATTTTGTGAAAGTGTGAGCGGACGACCAAGTCGCCGCTTTACATAGTTGGGAAACAGACGCTTGATGTCGGAAAGCCCAAGAGGCACCTATTGCCCTGGTCGAATGCGCCGTGACAGGAAAGGGGGGCGCCTGACCCTTTAAGGCGTAAGCCTGGATTACTATCTGTCGGATCCACCTAGAGATGGTGGCCGATGAGACTGCTTGGCCCTTCTTGGGACCAGCCACCGAAACAAACAGTGAGTCTGACTTCCGGAACAGGGAAGTAGCAGATAGGTATACTCTCAAAGCTCGGACAACGTCCAAGGAATGCAACGCCGACTCCTTAGGATTCGACGGCTGAGGACACAAGGATGGAAGTACAATGTCTTCGTTGAGATGAAAAGCCGAAACGACTTTCGGAAGAAAGGAAGGCTGCGGCCGCAGCACCACCTTATCCTTGTGGAAAATCAAATAGGGAGCCTTGCAGGACAAGGCTGCCAGCTCAGAGACTCGTCTAACTGACGTAACAGCCACCAAAAAGACCACTTTCTGAGAAAGTGTCAACAGGGGAATATCTCTAATATTCTCAAACGGTGCCTTCTGAAGCACCGAGAGGACCAGGTTCAAGTCCCATGGAGGTAACGGGGGACGGACCGGAGGGGCCACATGTCGGACCCCCTGCACAAATGTACTCACGAGAGAGTGAGTCGCCAGGGGTCGCTGAAAAAAGACAGCCAGGGCAGATATCTGTCCCTTAATCGTACTTAGGGCAAGCCTTTGGTCCACCCCATGCTGTAAAAACAGCAGGATTCTGGAAACCAAATAGGTACGCGGATGCCATTTCATTTCCTCACACATGGAGATGTAGGCCCTCCAAGTGCGGTGATAGACCTTCCTAGAGGACGGTTTTCGAGCACTTCTCATAGTAGAGATTACTGAGTCTGACAGGCCCCGGTCTCTCAGTACCTGGTTCTCAACAGCCATGCCGTTAAAGCCAATGACTGTAAAGCAGGATGGAATATGGGACCTTGTGATAGCAGGTCCTTCCGTAGTGGTAGGCGCCAGGGGACGTCTGCTACCAGACGTACTAGATCGGCGTACCAAGGACGCTGAGACCAATCTGGAGTGATTAGGATCCTTGGAATTCCCTCTGCCTCCACTCTGCGGAGCAGAAGAGGAAGAAGCCTTAATGGAGGGAAGGCATAGATTAGCCGATACTGACCCCACGATGCTACCAACGCGTCCATTGCGTCTGCCCATGGGTCTCTTGACCGGGCCACAAATCTCAATTCCTTCCGATTGAGTCGGGAAGCCAGAAGATCTACGTCTGGTGTGCCCTATCTTTGGCAGAGGAGTTGGAACACCTCCGGGTGTAAGGACCATTCTCCCTGGTCCAGCATCTGGCGGCTCAGGTAGTCTGCCTGCCAGTTTTCAACACCCGGAATGTACACGGCCGACAGTGCCGGTACGCTCCTCTCTGCCCACTTCAGGATGCGAGCGATCTCCGATGCTGCAGCTGAGCTTCTTGTTCCTCCTTGATGATTGACATATGCCACTTCTGTGGCGTTGTCTGACTGGATCCTGACTGGACGCCCTTGCAGTCTCTGAGAACATTTGAAGAGGCACAGCTTGATCGCCCGGATCTCCAGGACATTGATCAGCAGGGCTTCCTCTGGGGTCAGCGACCCTGCGCCTACTGGACGCCCC
This sequence comes from Rana muscosa, assembly GCA_029206835.1. Classification (NCBI taxonomy): domain Eukaryota; kingdom Metazoa; phylum Chordata; class Amphibia; order Anura; family Ranidae; genus Rana; species Rana muscosa. The sequence continues at coordinate 319,109,425 of CM055121.1, forward strand.
AGACTCCCCCCCAACCTGTAAGGCTGGCGTCCATCATGATCACTATCCAGTAAACCGGAAGAAATGACTTCCCAGCCATTAGAGCCGGTGCTGTCAGCCACCATACCAGGGATCTCCTGACTAGGTGGCTTACTCGGATTTGATAATCCAGAGATGAAGGGCATCTGTTCCATCTGGACAGAACTTCCTTCTGTAACACTCGAGTGTGGTATTGAGCATATGGGACCGCCTTGAAGGAGGCTACCATGAGGCCCAACACTCGCATGCAAAAACGGAGCGACGACCAATTCCTGGAAGTCAGCTGCCGTACTGCAGCCCGGAGGGTCTGCAACTTCTCCACAGGGAGGAATACCTTTGCCTCTGAGGAATCCAGAATCAACCCCAGGTACACTAGGCGTTGAGTGGGCACCAATACTGACTTTGCGTGTTTAGTATCCAACCACAGTCACAAAGAGTCTGACAGGTAATGGACACGCTTACCTCTAATTCTGAGCTTGAAGGGGCCTTCAGCAGAAGGTCGTCCAAGTAACCTGTGATAGCGATACCCCGCTGTCTTAGAAGTGCCAGAATCGGAGCGAGCACCTTGGTGAACGTCCTGGGTTATGAGGCAAGGCCAAACGGGAGGGCCACAAACTGGTAGTGGTTCTTCCCGATAGCAAATCGCAGAAACCTCTGGTGTCTGGAGTATATGGGGACATGCAGGTATGCGTCCTTGATGTCCAAGGAGGCCAGAAAGTCCCCCGGATGGAGAGCCGTGACTACAGATCGAACCGACTCCATCCGAAATCTTTGTACCTTCACAAAGCAATTGAGGGCTCTGAGATCCAAGATTGGACGAACCCCCTCCTTCAGCACAATGAACAGATTTGAGTAAAAACCCTGACCCCGTTCCTGTTCTGGAACTGGAATAACTACCCCGCGTTCCAGTAGACCCTGGACCGCCCCATACAGGGCCTCCCGACGGGTCGGTAGTAGCTGGAGATTGGAGGTGATGAATCTGTCTGGTGGACAAGAGAGAAATTCTATCGTGTAGCCTGAGGAGATTACTTCGCAAACCCACCTGTCGGAGACTAGAGCAGTCCACTGAGTCGCGAATTTGCGAAGACGTCCCCCCACCCGAGAGCTGGGTGGGGGCGGACCTTCATGTGGACGCAGATTTGTCCGCAGGCTTGTTGGGTCTGCGGGACCAAGGACGCTTCTGTCCTTGGGCAGGCGCTTTATCGGCCTGGGGTCTTTTCCCTGTCGCCTTAAGGGGGCGAAAAAACCGCTTACGTGCAGTAAAGGAGGGCCCTTGCCCTTGGCGTGGTCCCTTACCCTTGCTAGTTTGGGGAAGCAAAGTGCTCTTACCTCCTGTGGCATCCTTGATGATGTCATCCAGAGAAGCCCCAAAAAGTCTGTCGCCCTTAAAAGGCAGATCCAACAGGGCTTTCTTGGAAGTCTGGTCCGCAGGCCAGCCCTTTAGCCAGATCAGGCGGCGTATTGCTACTGCATAAACTGAAGCTCGACAGCAGGGGAATAGTATCCATGTCTGACTCGCAGACAAACTTAAGGCCCTGGACCAACTGGTCGGCCAAAGTTATCTCATTAGGAGGAGCATCTCGCTCCTTTAACCCCTGGAGTAGCAATTTTGCCCATTCAGTAAGTGTCTGAGACACTAGGGCCCCCGCCAATGCCGGGCGTACTGCCGAGCCTACCACTGAGTATAGGTAGCGAGTGAGTGCTTCAGCCTTCTTATCCACAGGGTCCTTGAAGACAGGAGCCCCTTCTACTGGAATAGTGGTGGCTCTATTAAGTCTGGACACCGAAGGGTCCACTATAGGGGGAGAGGTCCATATCTTCAGAAAACTCTCCTCAAAGGGGTACCGTACTGCAAACCTCTTTGGGGCTGTAAAGACCCTCAGTGGGTTCTCCCATTCCTTGTATAAGAGTTTGTCAAAATAAGACACACAAGGGAACACCTTAGCAGTGCGGGCAGGTTTACGAAACCCAAAGGGGACTGGAGTATCTGCTACTTCTGCAGTCTTTTCCAACTTTAGCGTATCCCGCACTGCAGTAATAAGGTCAGATACCAAAGCCGTCTCGCGTACTGACCTGGACTTGGAGTCCTCCTCACTGTCCAATCGGTCACAGTCTGCAGTCTCTGATGCATCAGAATCTGGGCCATGAGCCGTAGCTGGACCTGGTTCTGCATCAGAAATATCCCCAGAAGATTGCAGGGGACGGGGGCGTTTATTACCCCCTGTATTCCCGTGTGCTGCTTCCACCCTGGCAGCAAACGCCTCTAGGATTGCCGACATAGCATCCATAGACACCTCAGGGACACCTGCTGCTAAATCTGGTGTTTCAGGGGAGAAGACATCTGGCTCAGATGCCATGCTAACCACACGCTGACACCCACAGGGCTCCAGGCAAGATATCAATAGGCCACCCTCCTGTGCTGCAGAGAGGCTGGGTCACCCAGAGGACTTACCACCCTGGATAGGTACTGCTATTCTGCGCCTGTGATGCTGTCCCCTGCTGCTGTGTCAGTCTGCTTCTTTTATCAGCACTTCCTGTGTGAATTTTCGCGCCAGTGTAATGCACCCTAGAGGCCGGAGGCTCTCGCAAAATGGTTGCCAAAACGTCTGTATGGAAGATAATGTGGGCTCTAAGAAAATGGCCGCCGACAGAAGATAGAGGTCAAGCAGCCATAGCCCACAAAAAGATGGCCGCCGAACGGCAATATCTGCATACAGGGTGGACAAACATGGCCGCCGATCAGCTAATAGGGGCCAGTGGGTGTGGCCGAACCACAGGAAGATGGCCGCCGGGCAGTCACAAGAGGCCAAACTTGGCATGGACCACCTCAAAATGGCCGCCGACAGCATGGAGGAGGAAGGACACAAACACAGGTAAGAAAAAATGACATTTCTTTTAAATGTTAGTTACAGCCAGCCCCGCTCCAGTGGGACCCCCTAGGTGACCCCCAGCACCCAGCAACCTTTAGCTAGAAGCCCAGGGAGGAGGGAAAGGCAGGGAGAGAGGGAAGAAAGGGGCCACAACCACTTACTTGATCTCTCAAGAAAGGCCAGCTAAATCACCCAGCCGAGGCAGGGAAGTTTTACTTACCTATCCTGCATGTATTCTGCTGGAAGACATTCCAAACAGATCATCGTCCGCGCACGGAAGGTGACTGTTGGCCAGGCATGCTGTGATTGGACCCAGAAGGGACGATCATATGTATGCCCTGGAGCATGCCGCTCACCGGACAGGCTGCTGCGACTCGGCCGTAAGGTCAGCCGAAGCTGAGCGGTCCGATGCAAGCCTTGGAGCGTAAGCTCACCGGCCAGGCTGCTGCGACTCGGCCGTAAGGTCAGCCGAAGCTGAGCGGTCCGATGCAGGCCCTGGAGCGTAAGCTCACCGGCCACCCGTGGAGCGACGGGCATGTCGTGGAAAACCCAGCGCGTAGCTAGGGTCGGCACACGCTCGATGGCCGAAACTGGGGAGACTACAAGGATCGAGGAACCAGCCTGTCACCCAGTCGGCAGTTGATCGAAAATCGCAGGAAACAACAAATGTAGCAAAAAAAATAAAAATAGTAGGATTTTTAAAACAGCTTACCTGTAAAATCCTTTTCTTGGAGTACATCACGGGACACAGAGCAGCATAGTCATTACTATGTGGGTTATATAGATACCTTCAGGTGCTGGCACTGGCAACTTCCAAAACAGGAAGTACCCTCCCCTATATAAGCCCCTCCCATCCGGGAGTACCTCAGTTTTGTAGCAAAGCAATACGTGTCCCCAAAAGAGGGGTGGGAGCTCTGTGTCCCGTGATGTACTCCAAGAAAAGGATTTTACAGGTAAGCTGTTTTAAAAATCCTACTTTCTTGTTCATACATCACGGGACACAGAGCAGCATAGTCATTACTATGTGGGACGTCCCAAAGCAATGCCAAATGAGGGGGGGGATACACCATACATAAGCTGGGCGCCATCAGGCATGAGGATCTTTTGCGGCCTGCAACACACTGCGCCCAAAGGCGACATCCTCCTGACTTCTAACGTCCACCTGGTAGAACCTAGTAAACGTGTGTACTGAAGACCATGTTGCGGCCTTACAAATTTGAGCCAGGGAGGCCTGGTGATGCACTGCCCATGAAGTTCCAACTGCTCTCGTGGAGTGCGCCCTAACTTTGAACGGAGGCGGTCTACTTCTCAAGCCATAGGCTTGTATTATGACCTGTCAAATCCACTTGGCTAAAGTAGATTTTGATGCTGCCTGACCCTTTCTGGGGCCTTCCGGCAGAACAAACAAAGAATCCGTTCTACGAATCTGAGCAGTGGCTTTTAGATAAGCTTTAACTGCTCTTACTACATTCAAAGAATGCAATAACTTTTCCTCTACCGAGCTCGGTTTGGGGAAAAGAAGGAAGAACCACATCCTGGTTCAAGTGAAACCTCAATACCACCTTAGGAAGAAAGGCTGGGTGAGGGCGTAATACTACTCTGTCCTTATGGATAACCAGATATGGCTCTTTACAGGACATGGCGGCTAATTCCGACACTCTTCTAGCCGAGCATATGGCTACTAAAAATATCAATTTTCTGGTGAGTAGAACCAAGGAAATGTGCCGCAAAGGTTCAAACGGCTGCTTCTGCAGAACCGACAGAACCAAATTTAGATCCCATGGGCATATGGGAGCTTTAATCGGTGGAATAATACGAGTCACCCCTTGCATAAAGGATTTGACAAGTGAATGCATAGCCAGGGGCCTTTGAAATAGTATTGATAAGGCCGAAACCTGGCCCTTGATAGTACTTAAGGAAAACTTCCTGTCTACAGCCCACTGCAGGAAGTCCAGAATTCTGCCTATAACGTACTTACGTGGATGCCATTTTCTGGCCTCGCACCAAGTGATGTACGCCTTCCAAACTCTATAGTAGATCTGCCTGGATACAGGCTTCCTGGCATTGATTATAGTCGATACCACAGAGTTAGAGAGACCTCTCTTCTTTAGGATGTGGGATTCAATAGCCAGGCCGTTAAACTTAGAGTTAGTAAGGAAGGGTGGTATATCGGCCCTTGCGAAAGCAGGTCCGGACGACGTGGAAGGGTCCAAGGACTCCCCACAGACACTTTGATGATCTCCGCGTACCAGGCCCTTCGGCGCCACGCTGGAGCCACCAGGATCACCGGCTTCTTCTCCAACCTGACTCTGCGAAGGAGTCGAGGCAACAATTGTAGCGGAGGGAATGCATATATCAGTCTGAACTGATCCCAAGGGAACACCAGAGCATCCGAGCCGCAAGCGAGGGGATCCCTTGTCCGGGAGACAAATCTGTCCACCTTTGCGTTGAATCTGGATGCTAGCAGATCTACATCCGGTGTTCCCCACCGCTGACATATTGCTCGGAAGACCTCAGGATGAAGGGACCATTCCCCTGGGCATAACTGTTGGCGACTCAGAAAGTCCGCCTTCCAATTCTCCACCCCTGGAATGAAGACAGCTGATATACATGGGACATGCTTTTCTGCCCATTCCAGGATGTGACTTACTTCCCTCTGGGCTGCACGACTCCTGGTGCCTCCCTGATGACTGATATATGCCACTGCTGTGGCATTGTCTGATTGAATTCTGACAGGGGACCCTTGGAGTCTGGATGTCCAGGCTACTAGGGCATACCGGGCTGCTCGTATCTCTAAGAGATTGATGGGCAGGGTTTTTACTACATTTGACCATCTGCCCTGGAGAGACCATTGCTCCAGTACTGCCCCCCAGCCTATAAGGCTGGCATCTGTAGTGACCACCTTCCAAGATATCGGACTGAAGGGTTTTCCCTTCTGGAGATTCTGGGGGATCAACCACCAGCAGAGACTCTTCCGAACGGAAGGGGACAAAGCCATCGGGAAGTCTAGAGCCTGAACTTTTCTGTTCCAGGCTGACAATATGGCCCTCTGTAAATTCCTTGAGTGGAATTGGGCGTATGGCACAGCTTCGAATGATGCTACCATCTTTCCTAGCAGCCTCATGCACAGGCGTATGGACGGCTGTCTTTTTGCACAAAGCAGACGGACCAAGCCCCTCAAAGAGGATACCTTGTCTAGAGGTAAGAAAATCTTCCTCTGGTCTGAATCCAGCCGTAGCCCTAGATATACCAGGTTTTTCACTGGCTGTAGGGCTGACTTGTCCAGGTTGATGACCCAACCGTGAGATTCTAGATACTTGATTGTATCGACAATTACCACTTCTAGCTTGGCAACTGAGTGGTCCATCAACAACAGGTCGTCTAGGTATGCCATTATCGTTACACCTCGTGTTCTTAGATCGGCCAACAGTGGGGCCAGAATTTTTGTGAACACTCGTGGTGCTGTGGCCAGACCGAATGGTAAGGCTCTGAACTGAAAATGGCGCCCTTCTACTGCAAAGCGTAGAAATTTTTGATGACCTGGAAAGATGGGAACATGCAAGTAAGCATCTTTGATGTCGATCGAGGCTAACCATTCCTCCCCTTGTAGGGCAGCGGTGACCGATCGGATCGACTCCATCCGGAAAGACCGGACGTTTAGAAATTTGTTTAGACTCTTTAGGTCCAATATGGGTCTTATGTCCCCGTTTGGCTTCGGGACTGTGAAAAGGTTTGAGTAGAAACCCAACCCCCACTCTTCCATAGGAACCTCCATAATTACTCCTTGGAGCAATAGTTGTTCTAACGCCAATAGGAGAGACCCTCTTTTCAGAGGGTCTCTTGGCATGCCTGACCACATAAAATGGGAAGGAGGAGACTCTTTTAACTCCAACTTGTATCCCAGAGTTACTGCGGAGAGCACCCATCTGTCTTTGATCGTCTCCCGCCAGGTCTCTGCGAACAACTGAAGTCTTCCCCCCACCCGTTTGAGTGGGGGCAGCCCTTCATAGGCTTGACTTGGAGGCTGGTTTAGTACCCCTTCGGATCCAGGGTTTCTTATTACCCTGTGACTGTCCCTGATTTTTACCCCCTGAGTTTGACCGAGGAGGCCGTCGGAACTGCTTAGTAGCAGACGTCGCAGGGATAGGAGAGGTAGTCCTCTTAAAAGATGGACCCCTAGACCTCTTCTTACTCGGTAAGAGAGTACTTTTACCACTGGAAATCTTCTGGATATACTTATCCAGGTCCTCGCCAAAAAGGCGTTCCCCATGAAATGGGAAGCTAACTAAGAGCTTCTTACAGGGAGCTTCAGCAGACCAGTTTTTGAGCCACAGAAGCCTACGCATATGTACCAAAGACAGCGTGAGGCGGGAGGCCTGATGGATAGAATCCTTGATGGCGTCAACCGCAAAGCATAATGCTCTAGGCAGATCAGCCAGAGCCTGGGCCTACTGGTCTGGCAAATCCCTCAGGACCATTTTCATTTGATCCTTTAAAGCTTGGCAGACCCCAATAGCTGCCACTGCTGGCTGTGTAACAGCCCCTGCTGTGGAAAAAGCAGATTTTAATAAAGATTCCAATTTTTTATCCACTGGATCTTTGAACATTTGAACATTATCTACTGGACATGTCAGTGATTTGTTCACAGAAGAGATGGCTGCATCCACCGTAGGAACATTCCATCTCTGGGTGAACTTTTCCTCCATGGGATAGATCACCGGAAATTTTTTAGGCGGAACAAATAGTTTATCAGGATGTTCCCAGTCCTGGTATATAAGTCCTTCCAATAATGGATGTATTGGAAAGGAGCAATTAACCTGGGGAGCTTTTAGCGACCCCAATGAGGAGACAGCAGTAGTTGATGGTTCAACAAGAGGCATTTTAAATGCAGATCGAACCATGTCAGTTAGGGTCTGGACCCACAATCTTTCAGTCTGTGATGCTGAAAATGGTTCATCTACTGTCGATTCCTCAAAAACAGAGTTAACCTCCTCCTGATCCCCTTCAGGTAGGTCGGTCCCTTCCTGGGACTGTTGCTCTGCCAACAGGCACTCTAATGGAGGTGATGGAGATCTGGCGCGCTTTCTTTCCTGTAGAGAAGAAGCGATCAATGCTGCCAATCTCTGCTCCAATCCCTCCAGAGTTGAGGAAAAAACCTCCTCTGTTATATATGCAGGAGCAGGTGGACTGAGGACAGCCGCAGTACCTGGCACTCCCGGGGGTTCCTTATGGGTATTAACCTCTGATTTCTCAGGGGAGGAGGGTGCAGATGACTGCTCCAGATCCTCAGAGCCCGATGGAGACCCCCTACACTTCCTGAGAGGTATATCCCGGAGTTTTTTAGGCGGCATATTCCTTAGTTCAAAGCTGAGGTATTCCAGCCGCAATACACCCCTTACTGAAATAGTCTAATGCAATTTTGCTGCTATGTATATCAGTGGGTGTCTACTAATGCGTCTTTCTGGGGATGCCTGTATCAACCGCCCGCTGTAAGCCCCTATACCATGCTACCAGCTCCTTTTCATGCTCTGTGTCCATAGCAAGCAACGTGGACTGAGTCCTTTTATCTTGCTGGGACGCCCGCACATGCGCAGAAGCGCTGGGCGCACAGAGCGCGTCATCCGCCAGGCTCCGCCCCCTTTTTTGAAGCTAAATCTTATAAAAAGAAAGCGTGTGTGCGCGCGCGCGCGTGCACGTGTGCGCTCTTGGCGCCATGTAGGGAGAGGAGCCAGGGTCCCTGTCTCACCAGGACTCGGGGATGGAAGGAAACTACTTGGCAGCATGACAGAGGAATGCAGCTTCCCTGATAGAGAGCTCACTCATCTGCCTGGACTTTCACCATGGAAGGAATAGTCCCAAGAAAAAAAGACGTTCCACAGCGGCCTCTAGTGGACAAACACAGGTACCGCACTTTTGTCTTTTTTTTTTTTTTTTTTTAAAACCTCCTTTATGAAAAACATTTCCAGGTTTACAGTTTTTAAAACTTCCTTTATGAAAAAACATTTCTAGGATTTCTTAGGCATATACAGCTATTAGCGGGAATACCTTTTAGGTAACAGGCAGAAAGACATATTAGGCTTGGGGGTCCCCTCAATAGAACCAAGTTCCTGAGGGGCCCCCACTTACCTTTTCCCCGCCGCAGGACTTTGTTTGGTCCACAGAAGCCCAAACTTCACCTTTCACGGCAGGCATTGTACTAGACCTTCAGGGACCGGGTTCCCAAGGATTCCACTCCCCTGGACCTGTATAGCACCCTGCACAGATAGCCTCTTGGTTTTGGGTATGACCAGAGCTCTGGATCCCAGGGTCCAGCCCTCCTAAGAGAGGCATTACAGGCAAAACCTTGCTCTTCTCTGCAAGGCCCGGGTACCGACCGTTTAGCTATGAAGCTTTTTTGGTCGGATCCGGAATAGCTTGCTAAGGCCCAGAGAACCTGTACACAAGCCCAGATGAATACATGTTAACCTTGGCCAACACCTTAGACACTGGCAAAAAACTGAGGTACTCCCGGATGGGAGGGGCTTATATAGGGGAGGGTACTTCCTGTTTTGGAAGTTGCCAGTGCCAGCACCTGAAGGTATCTATATAACCCACATAGTAATGACTATGCTGCTCTGTGTCCCGTGATGTATGAACAAGAAATATATACAGGTCCTTCTCAAAAAATTAGCATATTGTGATAAAGTTCATTATTTTCTGTAATGTACTGATAAACATTAGACTTTCATATATTTTAGATTCATTACACACAACTGAAGTAGTTCAAGCCTTTTCTTGTTTTAATATTGATGATTTTGGCATACAGCTCATGAAAACCCAAAAATCCTATCTCAAAAAATTAGCATATTTCATCCGACCAATAAAAGAAAAGTGTTTTTAATACAAAAAAAGTCAACCTTCAAATAATTATGTTCAGTTATGCACTCAATACTTGGTCGGGAATCCTTTTGCAGAAATGACTGCTTCAATGCGGCGTGGCATGGAGGCAACCAGCCTGTGGCACTGCTGAGGTGTTATGGAGGCCCAGGATGCTTCGATAGCGGCCTTAAGCTCATCCAGAGTGTTGGGTCTTGCGTCTCTCAACTTTCTCTTCCCAATATCCCACAGATTCTCTATGGGGTTCAGGTCAGGAGAGTTGGCAGGCCAATTGAGCACAGTAATACCATGGTCAGTAAACCATTTACCAGTGGTTTTGGCACTGTGAGCAGGTGCCAGGTCGTGCTGAAAAATGAAATCTTCATCTCCATAAAGCTTTTCAGCAGATGGAAGCATGAAGTGCTCCAAAATCTCCTTAAGGCTAGCTGCATTGACCCTGCCCTTAATAAAACACAGTGGACCAACACCAGCAGCTGACATGGCACCCCAGACCATCACTGACTGTGGGTACTTGACACTGGACTTCAGGCATTTTGGCATTTCCCTCTCCCCAGTCTTTCTCCAGACTCTGGCACCTTGATTTCCGAATGTACTTTGGACCACTGAGCAACAGTCCAGTGCTGCTTCTCTGTAGCCCAGGTCAGGCGCTTCTGCCGCTGTTTCTGGTTCAAAAGTGGCTTGACCTGGGGAATGCGGCACCTGTAGCCCATTTCCTGCACATGCCTGTTCACGGTGGCTCTGGATGTTTCTACTCCAGACTCAGTCCACTGCTTCCGCAGGTCCTCCAAGGTCTGGAATCGGTCCTTCTCCACAATCTTCTTCAGGGTCCGGTCACCTCTTCTCGTTGTGCAGCGTTTTCTGCCACACTTTTTCCTTCCCACAGACTTCCCACTGAGGTGCCTTGATACAGCACTCTGGGAACAGCCTATTCGTTCAGAAATTTCTTTCTGTGTCTTACCCTCTTGCTTGAGGGTGTCAATGATGGCCTTCTGGACAGCAGTCAGGTCGGCAGTCTTACCCATGATTGCGGTTTTGAGTAATGAACCAGGCTGGGAGTTTTTAAAAGCCTCAGGAATCTTTTGCAGGTGTTTAGAGTTAATTAGTTGATTCAGATGATTAGGTTAATAGCTCGTTTAGAGAACCTTTTCATGATATGCTAATTTTTTGAGATAGGATTTTTGGGTTTTCATGAGCTGTATGCCAAAATCATCAATATTAAAACAAGAAAAGGCTTGAACTACTTCAGTTGTGTGTAATGAATCTAAAATATATGAAAGTCTAATGTTTATCAGTACATTACAGAAAATAATGAACTTTATCACAATATGCTAATTTTTTGAGAAGGACCTGTATATATATCTTTTTTCCCCGGACCAATGGGCCCGAAGGGAGCCATGTCCTACTCCTTGCTAGACAGAAAAAAACTGATCTGCGAAGATGCAGACTGAGAGGGTATACCCAGAGGGTCCACCCCCTGGGCGGTACTGTAGAAGGTGTGATGCAACACTTTTTACAAGTTTTTCTGCCTAGTCACTCCTAATTAACGGATAATACCCACTTTGTCAATAGAGAAGCTGTGTCGGTCCATGGATGAAAGAGTAACTTTATTTTTTCCAAAATGTTGGTCTTTTTTAGTTTGTGTAACAAAAAATAAAAACCCCAGTGATAATCAAATACCAACAAAAGAAAGCTTTATTTGTGGGAAGAGGTGTGACAGCGCTGAAAGCTGAAAATTGTCCTGGGCAGGAAGGGGCGAAAGTGCCTGGTATTGAAGTGGTTAAAAAAATAAAAATAATGCTGGCATTGTTGGTTCACATTCTGTCTTGGTTATGAAGGATGCGGCAGCCAGTGTGACACAGCAGCAGGTACTGCTGCCCCGCTCCTTACCAAACAGCTATTCTTCAAAATGAATTGGAATGGATTCAATCGTTTTTTAATACTTCAAATCCATTGGAGAAAATTTGAATCCGGTTGAAAATGAATAAACAAAACAAAACAAAATAAATTTTGCTACGAATGCAACAAAACAAAATTAGTAACTTAACAAATCAATCTGAAATAAACACATTTTTTGTTCTGTACATGTCTATACCAGTTCCCCCAAAATCAATTCCCTACATTTTTCAACATTAAACCTAATTTGCCATTTAGTTGCCCACCCCATTATTTTGTTTAGGTCTTCTTGCAAGGTTTCCACAACCTGAAGTTAAAATTGCCCTGCTTAACTTTGTATCATCCGCGTATACTGAGATTAAGCTGTTTATCCCATCCTCTAGATCGTTTATGAATAAATTCAAAAGGATTGGTCCCAGGACAGATCCCTGGGGGTCCCCACTTTCCACGCCAAACCATTCAAGCCCTGTACACACGATCGGATATCCTATGGATTTTCGTCCGATGGATTCTTTTCATCAGACAAACCGATCGTGTATGGGACCCATCGGTCTTTTTTCCATCGGTTTTAAAAAATAGAACATGTTTTAAATTTTTCCGATGGATAAAAAACCGATCGAAAACTCTGATCGTCTATGGGCAAGTCCATCGGATCAAAAACCCATGCATGCTCAGAATCAAGTCGACGCATGCTCAGAAGCATTAAACTTCATTTTTCTCGGCTCATCTGAGTGTTTTACGTCACCGTGTTTGGAACGGTCGGTTTTTTGACTGATGGTGTGTGGGCAAGACTGATGAAAAACAGTTTCATCGGATATCCGATGGACAAATCCATCGGACTAGAATCCATAGGAAATCTGATCGTGTGTACAGGGCTTTAGAGTACTCGCCATTTATCACCACCCTTTGGACCCGCCCCTGTAGCCAGTTTTTAATCCATATACTCACCCTATTGTCCGTGCCTACAGACCTCAGTTTGTACAGTAAACAATTGTGGGGAACTGTATCAAATGCCTTTGCAAAATCCAGATACACCACATTCACAGGCCTTCCTTTATCTAGATGGCAGCTCACTTCTTCATAGAAAGGTAATAGATTGATCTGGCAAGAACTATTCTTCATTAATTCATGCTGATTACTGCTAATGATACTGTCTTCATTACTAAAATCGTGTATACAGTCTCTTATCATTCAGTTCTCCTATCCTGTTAGCCAGACTTCTAGCATTGGTGTACAAGCCTCGTAATTTTGTCTGGTCGCATACTATTTCCTTGTTAGTTGTTATGAGGCTGCAATTTGGATTCGACAACTTGCTTACCTTGAGTTTTGGTATTCTAGTCACCCTACCACTAATGCCCCCAACATTACCCTCTGAACCTTGTTTCATTCTGGCTATCTCTACATTTGGACCGCCCCCCCATCACCAAGTTTAAAAGCCCCTCTAACTTTTCAGCCATCTTCTCTCCCAGCAGAGCTGCACCCTCCCCATTAATGTGCAGTCTGTCCCTGCTAAAGAGTCGGTAACTGACTGAGATGTCAGCCCAGATCTCCATGAACCAAAACCCCTCCTTTCTACACCAGCTCCTCAGCCACTTGTTAACTTCCCTAATCTCCCACTGCCTCTCTATGTTGCGGCTCGAGGTGTCGGTAGTATTTTTTTTTAAATACTACCTTGGAGGTCCTACTCCTCAGTTTAGCTCCTAAGTCACTGAAATCTTTTTTGGGACTCTCAATCTTCCTCTGACTTTGTCATTGGGGCCCCACCCAAGAATCTGTCCACCAGATCCACGATGTGTCGAACCCGAGCACCCAGTAAACAACATACTGTTCGGTGCTTACAGTCTTTTTGACAGATAGCCCTCTCTGTCCTTCTAATGATTAAATCCCCTACCACCAGAATCTGTCTTTCCTTACCCTTAGCCTCGCTCCCACCCTCACTGGAGGAGTTTTCCCCCTGACAGCTAGGGGCATCCCTCTGCTCCAGCAATGCTGGTGCTTGACTGATTTCCCCAATATCACACAACAGGGCATACTTATTGGGATATTCCAGCCCAGGACTGGCCGCCTTGACACTTTCCCCTTCCTAACTGTCACCCAACTACTCTGCAACAAACAAATATACATGTGGCACTGGTACTGAAACAGATCCTATAGTGCTAAAGTCCAAGTGGCCAGTGAGCTGCTATGCAGCCTAAAAATAGTCTATTGATTCAGGGCCAGCCTTAGCAGGGAAGCAGAAGCGGTCAAAAACAAATGCAGGCGCCTCAGAGTTAGACTGTAAAGTGTGTATTAATATAAACACATAGTAACTTACATCTAGGTAAACAAGGAAGGGTACATCTGTGGGTAAACGCTCTGTGGGGCATCCATCACACTGCTCATTGGAGGTACACTGTCTCAGCTGCTCTGTGGGCTCTCCCAGCCGGCAGGAAGATGGTATGGTGGTGGAGAGCTGGAGAAGAGGCTTGGAACACTTCCTGGATCACAGTGCTAGAGGGGATGACCTCACAGGCCTCTCCAGCCTCTTCTCCAGCTCTCCACCATCATACCATCTTCCTGCCGGCCGGGAGAGCCCACAGGACAGCTGAGAAAGCGTACCTTCTACTGAGCAGTGTGATGGATGCCCCACAGAGTGTTTACCCACAGATGTACACTTCCTTGTTTACCTAGATGTAAGTTACTATGTGTTTTTTTTAATACACACTTTACAGTCTAACTCAGAGGAGCCTGCACTTGTTTTTTCAACTACTCTGCCCTGGTGCCTGCACCTCTGTATCTCCGCCCACCTCTGTGCTGGCCCCTGCCATCACCTGTCGGGTATGTTCCCAACTTTTTCAGGATGGAGATTCTTCTCAGTGTTGCCAGCTGCTTCCTTAGATTTAGAGCCTGGGCTTCCAAGGAAGCAACATGCTCACATTTTGTGCAACAGTATTTGCCCTTGATCGGATGATCGATGAACGTATACATGCCACAAGATGTGCCCACACGGAGCACCTGGAAAGCAGAGATGAGCACTGCCGGGAGAACAAGGAAAAGGGGATAGTTGCTTATTTTTCTACCTCTAGACAAATAAGCATTTTACTCGTGCAGTGTGGTGGTGGGGATGGAGCAGACAATACAATGGGCATTTTTGTAACCTAATCTGGAGATCAGCTTTAAAAGGAAAGTTTATTTTATTTTCCTTTATGATACATTTGCACATTTAAAAGAAGAATTCCAGGCATGGTATTTTTTTTACATTGTTATATTGGTCCAGTTGGACCAACGTAACTATGTATATACGATACATGCCCAATGTCCCTGGAAGCTAGATGTTGCTACTTCAATGGTCTTCACTTGCACACAGGTTCCATGCTAAGTGGCCGGCCTGAGGATTTCTGAACAGTAGATCCGCTGCAGGGCACAGGCACCATTCAGAGAATGCATTCGTTAAGAAAGTGCAAAGCAAAGTGTCCGTTGATTATACAAGGTGAAGCAGTTACTTAACCTCATGTTATGCTTATATTGGGTTAGCTTATACTTTAACTTCAGGCACTCACCTTTGGAATAAAATATCCTCTAAATGTGACATCTTGTGAAGTTGCACGTACAACACTTCCCGGTGTGACATCACTATAGCGCAGGATCTCATGAATGACAGCATCAGTGTAAGGCATTTGTTTCCTATGCTCTAATCTAGGCTGAGCTGTGTCAAGGACTTTCTGAATTTCATCTTGTACTTTCTCTGTTGGCAAGCAGATATCAAATCTTAAAATATAAAAGTTTATATTTGAATTAGCGTAGCTCTACCGAGCCCCCCCACCCCCCCCCCCCTCATGAACCCCACAGCTAGCTCACCAAAAATAAATTATATTATACCTGGATATCTCAAGCTTCAATTGGGGTGTCAACTAGCCAATTAGTTCCTGGAAAAATAACATTTACGGTACTGAATTGTTCCAACAGGGATAGAGGCAGCAATAGAAGGGCTCCCCTACTAAGAAAAATAATTTGTATGTGCACTGTAGTCGGGTGAAACTGTGGAGGCTGATTTGCCAAAGCAGCTTAAAATCTTCACATAGTAAATTGTGTGAATATTCACTTGTGCGATTTAGCTTCAAGGCGAGAGAGTTATTCCAAGCATCGAGTAGGTTTAAGGGCTTCCTGCCCGTGTTTATGGCCAGTGCTACAGAAAAGCAAGAACCAGAGGTAACCAGAGGTAAGAATCACAGTCCAAATAAAAAAGTCCAGCAGAAACAGTTATTAAGTCTCCTGGCTAGTAAATAGACCCCACTGGGTCTGCTTTAGACCCACAGACATGTTTCCTCACATTCAACTCTCCAACAGAATCTTGGGTAAAACATGGCAGAAGTTCTAATCCTTCCCCACTCTATCCAAAATACTTTTAGTTAACAATGCACAACATTTTTTAATTCCAATAATAATACTAACAATAATATATTTATTTTGTATACTGCATGCTGATTTATCAAAACTGAATAAGGGCACCACCATTTCTTCTAGTGCCCCAACTATAGCAGCAGATTATTAAGGACTGTCCCTATCAAGCCATTCTACTAGCCCCTATTCATCATTCATTTAACTGGTACCTTCGTCCAGTGAGTCAAGGCATAGCATAGTCACCCATAAGGCAGCTTGGCAGTATAGTCTTCTGAATGTAATTATCTAAGCCACATTGATTCCCATTGCTGCTCTTTGGTGATTTTGTTTCTGTTTACGCTGCTCTGGCACAGAGTGTCATCTCATTCCTAGTGCTTGCTACTAATCCTATTTTATGTCAAATTGTGTTATTATTATTGCCAATCCATCTTTATGCTTTCCTTCTCAACAATTCATGTTGTGTGACAATATGTTAACACTTGCCTTTACTAACTTGTTTAGTGTCTGATTCTTGATAAAAAAAAGCCACCACTGGATTGCCTTCAGTGATTTTTGGTGATATTACATGCTTTGTGTATTCAACTTGGTGTGTCAGAGGGGCTGAAGTTCTTGAGGCGGTCGAGGCAAGGAACGTAAGACCCATTATAATAAGGGGCTCCTATGGGGGTAGTGCTACTACACATGCATAAAAGGCTTCAATTGTTGTGGAAAGATTAAAATTAGTGGCCTGCTGCCTCGGCGGTTGGGGTCTCTTTAAAATCTTTCTATGAGTTTTTAAAGTTATACTGAACACACACTTCTTAATTTACATCAGCCCTTCTTCTGTATGTGAATGGCACTGTAATTCTTTTAATTAAAAAAAATATAAAAATATAAGTACCTTCTCTCCTAATCAATATACAGCTATCACATGACCCAGCTCTTTCCCAGCCTGTCAGGAAACATAAGCAGGAGGAGCTTCTAGTCCTCTGCTGCTGGTCACACGTAAAAAAAAAAAATCCTTTGGGATACAGAGTAAAAAGGAAAAAAATGTATGTCAATATATATATATATGTAGCGACCTCACCTCTCACTCCCTCCTTCTCTGTCAATGTCAATGGCTCTCGTCTAGGGGACCAGGGAGGAGAGTGTGACTCACCACCAACTCACATCCTCTAGTGTGTAGAGGTGTGAGCTATAACCAATTACCTTCGGGCCTGTGCCCCTGTCCAGAGCCAAAACTTCCCTTGAGAATGACCTTTAACTCTCAGAAAGCCAAGTTCCACACCATTGAAAGTCCAACACTTATTTATTCTTTTAGAGCAATAAATAGTCCTTTTAGAGCAGACTGGTTAGACAACGAACAGACAAGGCGAAGAGGAAGGTCCAGGCACAAACATGAACTAGTTACTCTCCTGTTCCGGTATGCGCAAACAGGCTTGGCGCACGGTCGCTGCCACCGACCGTGAGGGTGGTCGCTGCCACCGACCAGGTGAATTGGACTTGAGGTCTCTGCCACCGACCTGGGTTTCAGTTGGGTCGCTGCCACCGACCATGAGAACGTGGACTACCTTCTTGAGATGCGGCTCCTGTCAGGGGAGTCATCCATCTGGACGGTCACCAGAGGCCTCCGCCGTCACCAGCCAATGCTGTGCTGGATCTCCAGGAAGGTCACTTCTCTGGTCCCCCTCACCCTAGAGCCGGGTGTCCAAAACCGGAGGACACCCTAGGAATCCTCCATCCCTTGCGAGACCCAGTCGAAGGTACTGGGCCCCAGGCCTCCAGAGAGTACCTCACCCCAGACTAAAGGTGTCTGGGGTGGAATTGCAGCTCCATCCCCGGGCCGAGGGCACCCGGAGACCACCAGCACTCACACCCAGGCTGAAGGTGCCTGGGCGTGGACCCCGAGCGGAAGATGTCTGCCCCTTTTATCCCCTCTCCCAGCATGCACAGCAGGTTCCCCGCCCCGCTGTACTACTGCTGCGAGAGGACAAAAAGGGTACAGACCTACAATGGTGGTTCAACCCCGGCCTATGGCAACAGCGCCACCTACAGGCCGCAGGGAACTGGACACCCTTGCATCCTCCACTGGCATAAATTGGTCCATGAACCCTAACAATTGCTGCATCTGAGCCTGTTATCACTCAGATGCCTCCCCTAAATGTAACCACCCGCTACACATCCCCCCAGTAATTTGACACTGGGCCTTAGTGTCTGGAAACAATTTATGCCCTCAAATGTGAGTCTGCATAAATCTGATCCAGAAACAAACCTATTCAAAAAGACAACAAAATGGCAATTTAAAAATTGTTTCGACTGTGCCTGAACCAAGGGGAAAAGGAAGGAGGGAAAGGAAGGGACAACAAACAAACACACACAGGTGTAAACATTCAAGGACATAACAGCATAATTTTTTCAAAATTATTTTTCCCCCTCCCACATCACTGTCTAAGACCTGCCCCATTCTCAGCAGACTTGAATGACGTTCTCCTGCAGAGGGGAAAAGAAACACATTATATGACACAGTATGTAATTTGGAGTGAAAAGGCTCCCCCTAGAGGGAACCCCTCCCTTCCAAAAAGTCAGGTGTGGTGTTTGTGAAAAACCGTTGCGCAACACTCCACCTAGTGGCCATGTCGAGATCTGGAGCACTTCTCTTGATCAGCAATCTCTTCATCTGTATCTTTGCCCTAACTTAACTAAACCCCAAAGTCCTCATTATCTTTGCGGTGGAGAACAGGGAGAACAAAAAAAAAAAACTGCTCCCAATTCTCCCAAGGAGTAGCCACCCCTTGCAAGGTAAAGAGTCCCTGAGTTCTGGCAAAGGCACTCCGGAGTGTCCAGCAAAAACAAAAAAAAACAGGAGTCTATTCTCCTATAAGTAGAACCTTGGGTGCGGCAGTATCAGGGGTTTCAAGTACCTATCAAAAGTTTCCATATGGTACTCCACATCATCTCCTTCCTTTCGGCAAATAATCACCCTGTCAGCATGAATGTGCCGACCCAGCATCTATTCAGCCTTGTAATCTTTAAACCTTTTGGAGGCCACAGGAGAACATGAGAGGTACCTGCGAGCGTGGGGCACCTTGAGATGTGTCCAGATAAAATCATCATACCATCGCTGCCTGTGTGCCTCCACTTCATACAACTCTCTTGGTAAGTATGGGTATTCCCACCCGTACTCGCTGGCAACCTTCTGGCAAAACAGTCTCTGCAGTCTGGACAAGGGTGGCATTGTGGCACGGTCTCCCTCACCAGGCATAACAATTGACTCCGGGTGCCGTGGTGCTTTGACCACCTCCATACTGGGCATAGGAACCCGCAGCGACACTCGCTTCACCCTAGCTTTGGGCGCAGGTGACTCCGGTAGCAGAAGGGCAGGCAGGGGACCAGATTCCTCCTCAGGCGCCAGGGCCTCCACTCGGGGTGCGATATCCCCAGTATACATGGGTGAGTCCCTTTGCATACGGGACGAGGCCAGGAGCATCTTGTCCCAGCCCTTCCGCTCAAAAAGTTCATCTATGATGCCATCATCTCCGGCATCAGAGACTGACTCAAGGTCGGAGGTGTCACACTCCTCTGCGGGCAGGTAATTCCTTGTGTACGTGGAATCACCCCCCCTCACAGGCTCCCGTGGCTGTGGATCCCCGACACCTCTGACAAAACACCAAGTCCAGTTCCCCGGCTTACCTCAGCCTTTACTTGAACTGGGATGTCCGGGGCTTTTCCATCCGAATCCATCCGGCCGGGCGAGCGCAGGGATGTTCTTCCATCACGGCCGATGAAAGCTCTGACGAGACCCACCTTCCTCTTTGGTGGTGGGAGTAGGGAAGCTGTGGTGACCGAAGCAGCATCCTCGGATTTTTCATCCTCCAAATTTTTGATCGCGACTTCCCCGGAAGTCTCTACAGTGCGCGTGGGAATGGCTGTCCAAGCTTTGACTTCTCCCTCACGAGTGGTGGCGCCTGTTAGGCAATTGAGGTGGAAGGCCCGAGGCCTTTCTATGGATTGCTCCACCTCGAAAATGAACTCTCCGCAGGCCTCGCAGCGCCCGAACGGCTTCAGCTGAACCACCAGTCCCGAACAGCCGGGACAAATCACACCGAGGGCCTCAACGTCCTTGCATACATACAGGGCGAATCGCCCCCGGGGCTTGAGCCTGATTCCCATATCCGTAACCGAAGCAGCAATTGGGGTCATCCTGGTAGTGGTAGGAACTGGAACCCAGGAGGCATTGGTGAACACACTGACCGCTTGCTGCTCCATCGCGCACTGAATAACTGGCGCCAAGTCTCCACGTGCATCCCCACACATGGCCGAACTCCTCCCCTTTTCCACACCAGTTCGCAGGCTTTCTCCTTGGCACGCCCACGAACTTTGCAGGGAGGGTGTGCCTCATGGCGCGTTGGCCAAAAATGGCCGACCTCCTTGGAACTCCTCTGGGCAGCAAAGTTCAAACTCCTGAAGGCCTTGGCTCTGTTACACGAACACAAATCCCGGACCCAGAGCCCCCACGTGTAGCGACCTCACCTCTCACTCCCTCCTTCTCTGTCAATGTCAATGGCTCTCGTCTAGGGGACCAGGGAGGAGAGTGTGACGCACCACCAACTCACATCCTCTAGTGTGTAGAGGTGTGAGCTATAACCAATTACCTTCGGGCCTGTGCCCCTGTCCAGAGCCAAAACTTCCCTTGAAAATGACCTTTAACTCCCAGAAAGCCAAGTTCCAAACCATTGAAAGTCCAACACTTATTTATTCTTTTAGAGCAATAAATAGTCCTTTTAGAGCAGACTGGTTAGACAACGAACAGACAAGGTGAAGAGAAAGATCCAGGCACAAACATGAACTAGTTTCTCTCCTGTTCCGGTATGCACAAACAGGCTTGGCGCACGGTTTCTGCCACCGACCGTGAGGGTGGTCGCTGCCACCGACTGGGTGAATTGGACTTGAGGACTCTGCCCCGACCTGGGTTTCAGTTGGGTCGCTGCCACCGACCATGAGAACGTGGACTACCTTCTTGAGATGCGGCCCCTGTCAGGGAAGTCATCCATCTGGATGGTCACCAGAGGCCTCCGCCGTCACCAGCCAATGCTGCGCTGGATCTCCGGGAAGGTCACTACTCTGGTCCCCCTTGCCATAGATTCGGGTGTCCAAAACCGGAGGACACCCTAGGAATTCTCCATCCCTTGCGGGACCCAGTCGAAGGTACTGGGCCCCAGGCCTCCAGAGAGTACCTCACCCCAGACTAAAGGTGTCTGGGGTGGAATCGCAGCTCCATCCCCCGGGCCGAGGGCGCCCGGAGACCACCAGCACTCACACCCAGGCTGAAGGTGCCTGGGCGTGGACCCCGAGCGGAAGATGTCTGCCCCTTTTATCCCCTCTCCCAGCATGCACAGCAGGTTCCCCGCCCTGCTGTACTACTGCTGCGAGAGGACAAAAAGGGTACAGACCTATAATGGTGGTTCAACCCCGGCCTATGGCAACAGCGCCACCTACAGGCCGCAGGGAACTGGACACCCTTGCATCCTCCACTGGCATAAATTGGTCCATGAACCCTAACAATTGCTGCATCTGAGCCTGTTATCACTCAGATGCCTCCCCTAAATGTAACCACCCGCTACATATATATATATATATATATATATATATATATATATATTATGTGTTTTTTATTTTTAATCAAATATTTATTATTTTTGGGCAAAATTAATGGAGTGGGTGCATTTCTGCCAGCCACAGGCTGTGTCACCCCCATCCAGCCTGTGTCTTAGAATATAAGGGAGGTGAAGCCTCCATCAATCAAGATGTAATATCCCACCCTTATTGTGTTTTAGCTGGTAAGTGGGCATGGAGAAGGGCGGGAGGGAGGCAGTGGGATGTAATTTATCACTGTGTATACACCCACATATACATATAGCCACATGGGCAGCTCAGATGTGATCAGGAGGAAATACTCAGGGTAGAAATACATTGAAAACTGAGCATGTGTAGTAGCTGCCAACACTGCTCTGCAAAATCCCAAACTGCAGTGGGTACATGGATGGGGAGGGATGACAGAACAGCAGGATCAACCAGGTATTTTGGAGAATACTGAAAACAAATATCATAGTGACTGAGTGTGAGTATAAACAACATGCAATACATAATTTATTTATAGCTTTTAATAATGTGGGTTTAATGACACTAAGTTATCAGCTTGGCTATCCAATGCTGCTATCAGAGAAGGATAAATCACTATTATTGTGATAGCTGTTTCTCATTAATAAAATATCTCCTATGAGAGCCTCTTAGAAGGCATCTGCATTCAAACTAACAAATGGTTGTAAAGTCAGTGAGTACCATTGCTGCCAGTCCCTCTGTTATACCAAGATATAATACACAGCGTCAATGTTTTTTTTTATTATGCAGTTAAATACCTTATTTTAGAGCCCCAGTGACGTGACTTCCCCCCACTCTTCTCCCCCGATCTAAAGGTTACAGCAGGAGGGGCCAATATTCCCCTTTGATGTCAGCCGAGAGGTCACATGACCGTTGAGCAGTCTACTCAGCCCCTCCCACTGTAGTCCTTATATTGGGGAGGAGAGCAGTGTGAGGTCATGTGCCTGCACAGCAGTGCTCTGAATTAAGGTAGTTAGCAGCATAATTAAAAAAAAAACATTGACACTGTATTATACTTTGTTATAACAGAGAGGCGTCAGTAATGGTACTCACTGACTTTACTGCCACACAAAATAGTGGCATGAGGGAAGGGGCGGGTTTGGAGTTCGCTCACACCCTAAGCAGGGAGGGAGGGGGAGAGAGGAGAGACTAACACAGCGGGTGACGGAGGCACATAAACTAACCACAGTATCATGAATCAGCAGCCATGATAATCGTGGCCAGTTCACATAGGGGATACAGAAACAGGCAGGATCAACCAGGTATTTTATAGCATAGAAAGGGACACATTACACATGCTTTTTTTTTGGGGGGGGGGTTACAACCTCTTTACCACCACTATGATCAAAATTCCTGCGAAGCCATCTAAAGTTTTGGGGGGAAAAAAAAATCAGAAAGAGCTGGACTTGAATAAACAGTTTTTTAATATGGGTCTGCAATCACTTATAGTAAGATTCCATATGGATAGGGATTAGGACTTGGCATACTAGAGGCAAACTATACAGTGTATACCTTGTTTGATGTAGTGCTTGCATGGCCAAAATAGCACAAATAGTTTTTTTTCCTGTTCTGAGGCGTGTATATATCCCATTCAAAGGAATGGAACACAATGTACGCCAAAGGGACAAAAAACACAAATTATTAACATGCTTGTAATATAGTGAATGGGCCCTTAATGAAAAAGCCCCAAAGACTGTCATTACGGTCATTCATTCTACAAATGTCAATTTCTGGTTTTATGCTGGCTGTAGAGCTCTAAAACTTTGGAGTAAATAACCCAAAACAACCATGTAGATCAGGGTTGATCTCAGGCATGTTCACAAACCACATATATACACTTTATTTTATATGTGAGGCTGAGGAGTGGGAAATGCCCTGGCCACTTATGATTGGCGGTTTGTAGTAACAGCGTTCTAGTGGAATAGCTCAAGTAGGTTTGGACTAGAGTCCAAACATGCCTGCGCTCATCCCTACTTCTGACTGTGCTCTGACTTTAATGATCTGATTACTTGTTCCAGGTTAGAGACTCAGACAATTGAAGCCACAAGGTTGGCCAGGATAACCAGCATTTGCAGAAGGGGGACATCAAGGGCAACCCCTATATTTTTTAGAATTAGTGTGATTGGGACTATAAACGTTTCACTGAATATCATAACTTTGGTTCTTAGCATGCAATGCTGTACTGTAGGTTGGTTACCGACACATAGCATAAATCTCAAAGTTCAGTAAGTGCCGACCATGGAAAAACCTGATCTCAGAAGGAAAATCTCAGAGTGATATTCCAAGGAATATGATCATTTTAAAGTCAGAGGTCTGACATGTCTTACTTTGTATATTAGGATATTTGATCATAAACAGGAGGCCCCATCTTAAAGTGGTGGATGTCGTCTCCATTCCAGCAAAAAAAAGATTGCTCACCAGGGTTGTTAAATTGTCATCATGGTAATACAGAGTCGATTCTGGTGTCCCCTGGAGAAATAGAGATTCAAGATATTGGCAGATTTACTGTAGATGCAATGTAACAGCCATTCTCCTGGCAATTATTCCAAGCCTACATATCAATTTCAGAATATATGGAGAATAAAGAAAAAAAATAAATAAATGCATGAGGTCCTCCAGGAAATCCATACAAGTCCATTAATCCAAGCATGCATCCTGAACCAAACCAAACAAGCGGAAAAAGTGCCTTGCTTGGAAGTGCCCTGGGAAAGCACCTTGTCCCCATATTGATGAAGACAAAGGCCTCTTCCCCACAACCCTGCAAACTACCTTAATAAGGGAGCCCACAAATACCACACCCTCAAAAGAACGAGTAAGAGGTAAATAGTACCCCTACTCATTCACAAAAAAATAAAACCTTCAATCTACAAATACAAAGATACCAAAAATGTTTACAAGTTCTTAATTAACAGTTTTCCTGCTATCTTACATTGTTTTGGTGAAATATAATAATAATTTTTAGAGCATGTGCAGTATCCCTATGGTGACATTGTACTACTGTGGCGGTGATCATGTACTGTGGCTGGCTGCTATGTTGTCACTGTAGGTCAGTGCAGCCAACCATGGTCTTTGATCACATCCACAGCAGTATAATGTCACCAGATTACTGCAGCCAGTTAGAGTGTCTTCAATCACCACATGAGTCCCAGTGTCACAGTAAGAACTAGTTCACTTGTGCAGTGTTTTTGAAAGAACAATCCATGTTTTGATCACTCTTCAGAGAACATTTGACGGGCAGTGAGGAGGCATTGTATCACCTCCTCACCGCTTGCTTTAACCCCTTAAACCCCACAGAAGTGGGTCACTTGGTGGGCGCTATGCCTGCTAAAAGTGACAGGGGGTATAATTCCTACCATGGCTATGTAACAAAGCATTGCAGTCATGGCATGTGTACACCCTTACCCCCTTTAGCTGCAGATGCAGGGGCCAATGGCACACTATAGAGGGATATGGGCATGCTTTGTTCATATTTCAAGTCTGAGGCCTCGTACACACGACCGAGTTTCTCGGCAAGAACCAGCAAGAAACTTGCTGGCAGAGATGTCTTGCCGAGAAACTCGTTCGTGTGTATGGTTTCTCGTCGAGAAAACCGACAAGTAACCTCGACGAGAAAATAGAGAACCTGCTCTCTATTTTCTCGTCGAGATTCTCGTCGGCATGTTTCTCGACGAGAAAAGTGAGTGTGTGTACACTTACCTGTCCTCCCGGAAGCCCGCGCATGTTCGAAATTAATTCGACGCATGCGCGGTAGCTTCCTAGGCATACGTAGGGTATACCAAGATGGCGGCGACGGCATCGAATGTGACGAGCGCATGCTCGTCGTAGTCGATGACGTCACCGCGTACGCTCCATTCAAAGAACCGCGGGTTGTTTGAAACGAGCGTGTGTACACTCGGCCGGGACAAGTTTCTTGTCCAAGAATCTCGTGGAAAAAAACGACATGTTTTTTTCAACGAGAATCTCGGCTGTGTGTACGAGGCCTGAGGTTTACAACCACTTTAAAGCTGAACTCCAGCAAACAACCAGCTAAATACACAAACAACTCTTAAATTGTAATCCTTACCTCTTGCTGCTTGGCCAGAAATGCATCAACAAGGTTCCTCTGATCATTTACATCCAGTACTTTTCTCTGTTCAGTAAATGTTGCTCTTACAAAGTCGTGAAACTTTAGTCGGTTTGCACACACCTTCTTGTGGCTTCCAGGTAACAAGCCCACCAGAAATGGAAAGCTGTTGTACAGCTTTAATAGAAAGAAACATATTTTTTTTTTTTTTACTGTAAATGAATTTTCTAGTGAATTGCTTTGTCAATTCAGAGAATGTAATGTGTATAAATAAATTTGCTTCGCCTAGGGCTCATTCATACAATCAAGGAGCTCAAAGTGAATGGGTTGCCGATCCACATAAACAACAATTGCACAGCACCATTTCTGGCAGCACACTACACCACAACATGTTAGTGCTTTGCCACGCACTGCACTGAAATGCACATCAATCATTCTGGTTTATTTGCATGCCATTCATTTCGATTGGCACAGCATAGCACCAACACATGTAACCACATTACCAACAGTTAACTGTAGGCAGGTGCAGTTAACTTTCCTGCTTGCAGGTGGCACTGTGCCATTATTTCAAAGGAAGGAGAGTATTATAAGGAAAGGAAATCCTTATGCCCCATACACACGACCAGTTTTCCCGTCGGAATAAAAAACAATGTATTTCCCGACGGAATTCCTGTCAAGCCTGCCTTGCATACACACAGTCACAAAAAAGTCCGGTGAATTTTTGACTGCCAAGGACGCGGTGATGTAAAAGACTACGACGAGTTGAGAAAATTAAATTCTATGCTTCTGAGCATGCACGTTTTTTTAACCGTCGGAAAAGCATACAGACGATCGGTTTTCCTACTAGGATTTTTTCCTGGTGGGAAAAAAGAGATCCTGCTCTCTTTTTTTTTCCGGCAGTTTTCCCTTTGGAAAAACTGCAAGGGAGCATGCACACGGTCGGAATTCCCAGCCAAAAGCTCTCATCGCAGTTTTTTCGACGGGAAAACCGGTCGTGTGTACAGGGGATTAGAGATTCCTTAGAAGGCCTCAAAGGGAGAAGTGATCTGATTGGGCAATAGATTTTTGAGAGACTTTGGAGGCCACCTTGGGTGAGGAACCTTTTTAAATAGGGGAACCCATGCCAATTTGGTATGCTTCTGGTGAGTGTATGGACAGGGACAGAGCGAAACTGCATTGTTTGTGTATGCTGCAAAATTGTAAGGGAGGACTCATAATTGATACTGTGTGTTAAACAGAGTGTGTGGGAGGTTACTTCCAAATCAAGGTACCTCACTTAGGCCCCACGTACACTTGGGATAGTCAGCAGGATTGAAGGTGCATCCTCCTCACAGGATGTGGGCGGAGTTACCGAAACTGCTCCAATGGGAGCATATTTGGCACTGATGCCCAAATATAATGGCACAAATCCCATCAGACTGCGTAGAGTGATTGCAGGCTGCAGCTCATCTGTTAAAAAGATACAAGAGGCCCTCGACCCTGACTTGGCCAACAATGCATTAATCCATTTATGTCTGATGTTCCATTATTGGAACAGTAGTGATGTGGGAGTTCCTAATGTCCTACTGCTCAAGGTCATCATCAAGGTCTGATTTTTCACACGCGTCTGCCTCCTGAGGGTACATTTTATCAGTTGTTGTGCAGAGTTAGTCACTGCTGCAGATACTGGCGTGCTGGGAGCTTGCCAAAAAGTGATGTGAATTTTTGAAGAACTATCCAAAGACAGGTAAATACAACTTTACGACACTACATCCTAGACTAGTATCTTTTTTTCTATTACTTTTCTACTAGTTATTAGACATGTGCACACTGAAATATTTCGTTTCGGAATTCAGTTTTCGTCTGAAAAATAAATTTATTTGTTTTGTTAAAAAATGAATTTGTCCAAAAATCTGAAATAATTAAGGTCGAATCTGTCATTGAAGGCTTATGGTGTCTGTCGAATGTTCAAAGAAGATTCGACAGAGCAGCTAAACTGTACGATGCCGCAATCGTACATTTCCGGTCGAATGTTCCGCCTACAAACTATAGAAGAATTCTAATGATGTATGACACTAGTAATAATTATATTTATTAATTATTATTACTAGTCAACCAACATTCAAATTCTTCTATAGCCTATGGGCGGAGCATTTGACCGGAAATGTACGATTGTGGCGTCGTACAGTTTAGCTGCTTGTTGAATCTTCTTAGAACTTTCGACAGACACCATAAGCCTTCAATGACAGATTCAACGTTTGTAATGTATGTTTTTCGCTGCTTCCTCTAATCTTTGTCATTCATGACGAATGGTCTACCCCAACACTGTCTCTATAATGTCGAATCTTTCCTTTCTATGTAGAATAATCTTGGACTAATAGAGTTAAGGTTAGGCACATTCGACCGCAGGTTCAATAGACACAGATCGCTATTGTCAGCGTCATTTTGACGATAAAAGCACTATTTGCGGCAGGGGGCAGCAAGTGGTGCAAACAAGGAGGTGGGACTTTATATGAAGTCGCTCACGGCTGTGGCGTAGGCGGCGTGGCCTTGGCGGCATTTATAGGTGGCGGCCAGGATGTGTTCTGAGTTACTCTGAGCCCTCCGTCACATTGATCTACACGGTTGTTTGGACTGGTTTCCTCTCTCTCCAACACAGGTAATTCCCACACTTTCACCGCTCAATCTCATTTCCTCTCTTCACTGGGTTTCTTGGTGATGATCCTTTACCATGGTCCTTCACCTTCACTCCCGGACGGCCTCCATTTCCTCCCATCACTCCTGCATTAAGCACTTTCCCCATCCAGTCCATTTCTCACACTACTCTACCCACATCCCTATCCACACGAGCACTAACAATTGGTCTTGCCTCTTTTTGCTTTCCATACATTCTTCACTATCCCCTACACTTACACCAGGGATGCTGGACGGCCTTCTGTGATTGTTGCTGCCTTGTACATGCCCTCTCGGTTCCCGTCACTGATGCTCCTGGGTGCAAATGGTGCTTTTATCGTCAAAATGACAGGGATGGAGGCACATGACTTTACCCAGTCATGGCTTAATTTAAAGTCCCAATTTCCCCAACCCCCCTCTTTTTAGTATTGTCAGCGTCATGTCGAATCTTCTATCCATATCGAACTGTTGTCGCAATGAAAACTAAAATAAAGCATTTTTTTATGTGGAATCTTTCGGATTTCGGATTCTGCGCGTTCGTTTCCGTTTGTTAAAACGATACCGAAAATTCCCGAAATTCGGACAAAAATGCATTCGGGCGAAAACGAATGCACATGTCTACTAGTTATGCTATTGTGCTGTAAAAAGAAAATACCAACATTATTATTGTTGTATTAGTTATGGGTTTGACATTTTGCATGTTCAATTTTTGGAGCACTAGGCAAAACCACTAGGACTAATAATATTGTTTTCCATTCTTTTTAGTTGAGATTTTTTTTACAAGTTTCAAGGTGCCTCGAACTCTAAGCTTACATAAAATAACTAACCTGTTAGAGACAGATGACAGCATAGAAGCAAGTGCTATAGTGATACAACCACCTGAAAATGCAGTTTTTGACCACTTCAGCCCCGGAAGAATTGGCTGCTCAATGACCGGGCCATTTTTTGTGATACGGCACTGCATCAATTTAACTGACAATTGCGCCGTTGTGCGATGCTGTACCCAAACAAAATTGACGTCCTTTTTGTCTTACAAATAGAGATTTCTTTTGGTGGTATGTGATCAACTCTGCGATTATTATTTTTTTGCGCTATAAACCAAAAAAGAGTGACAATTAAAAAAAAACACAATCTTTTTTACTTTTTTGCTATAATAAATAGCCCCAATTTTTTTTTAAAAAGAAAATTTTTTCCTGATATGTATTTTTCTATATATTTTTGGTAATAAAAATCGCATAAAGCGTATATTGATTGGTTTGCGCAAAAGTTATAGCTAAAATAGGGGATAGATTTATTGGATTTTTATTATTATTTTATTTTTTTACTAGTAATGACGTTGATCTGCGATTTTTATCTGGACTGCGACATTATGGCGGACATATCGGACACTTTTGACACCATTTTGGGACCATTGGCATTTATACAGTGCTATAAAAATGCACTGATTACTGTGTAAATGTCACTGGCAGGGAAGGGGTTAACACTAGGGGGCGATTAAGAGGTTAACTTGTTCCCTATGTGTGTGTTCTAACTTTGGGGGATGGGACTGACTATAGGAGATGAGAGATTGTGGTTCCCAGCTCATAGGAACTCACGATCTCTCGCTCCTCTCCTCACAGAACTGGGATGTGTGTGTTTACACACACGTCCCTGTTCTGCCTATCGTGACCGCGATCGCGCATGGCCGGCGGTCATCTTGACTGCCGGCCAAGAGCAATGGCACCCCCCGATGTGAAGCGGGCGTGCTTGCTATCCCACTTACAGAGACCGACGTACAGCTACGACGGTTCGCGGGATCGTGCTGACGTGCCGCAGTATAATGACAGCGGCTGGTCGGCAAGCGGTTATAGGAGCAGTGATTTTAATGATGCTTAAACTGAAACAATAAAAACAAAAAATTCCTTTAAATTCAGTGCCTGGGGGGGCCCAGATCTAGCCCCCCCCCTATGTGAATGACAATGGGGTACATTTTACCCCTACCCACTCACCAAAAAAGTGTAAAAAATAAAGACAGGAGGCAGTTTTTGACAATTCCTTTATTAAAAAAAATAAACAATGTCCCCCGATGTAGAGCCATCGTCAATCATGACACCTGCTGCACCCCCGGACCCGAAAAAAAAAGAGAAATGCCCCGCACTTGACGAAGGCTAACCACCAAATGCCTGCTCTGCCATTTGACATTCCTTAAATAGGTAGGGGTGGGGCCACTTGGTGACGTCACCTGATGGCACCACCTCCTTGTGTTAACGGATCGAAACTAAACAAAAAAATTTTTTTGTTGTGCACATGCCTATTGAATATAGTTTCCCATTGCAGTTAAGTGCATCTGTGTTTCAGTGCACTGCAAAGAACAATAAGGCATCACCATGTGTTGTGGTGTACTGTGTCACGAAGAATTGTGTAGGTGCATTTTGACTATTCTGGTATGTTCCCAGCCCACTCAAAGGTCATGTTTGTGGTATTGTAAGGCACTAGTTCAGTTTAGCGTGAAGGCTTAAGTTAAAAGCCTGAAAACCAAGCTACAATCTGAACATAGGTGTGCGCAGACTATTGCATTGTGTGTGCACCCCAAAGCTTAAACACGCATGCATGTATATATATAGATATATATATATCTATATATATACACATTTCAGTGGGCAGTGTCAGTAGAGCACTGGATGTGTCAGTAGGGCAGAGATTGGTGTCACTAGTTTATTTTTATATTAAAATAAAATAAAATTTAGGTTTTTTTTTCTTATTTTGTTTCAAAAATATAATTTACTATATATATTTTATTGTTTTAAAAAGCCCCATTGTAGGGCTTTGGTGAAATATTAGGGGTCTAAACAGACCCCTGATGTCTCACTTTTAAGACAGAGAAAAGGACTAAAGACAGAAATTCCACAGTCCCTTTCTGTGCAGCCAGGCAGTAGGGGCAATCTGCATAGTATAGGGTGATTAGGGTGTGCCCAGGCACACCCGGCACCCCATGTGCACACGCCTATGAATCTGAAAAGAATGTAATAAAAAAGATGATCCAAGGGTCTTATTTGTCCTATTGTCAATGAGAAAGATAAACTAACCACCGAGTTGGTAAGGGTGGGTGGGGGCTTTGCATTCTCTAATTCTCCACTTTCTGTTTCCAGCCAAGTGAGAGGGGCAGTCTCTTGGTTGGGTGTCATGGAGGAAGATGGGTAAATCAAGAATTACTTCGCAACACACTGATAGATTCATACAGTAAAACCACTTACCTTTACTATAGGTGCACCTATAAGTCTTACATTCTCATTAACTAATCTCATAAGCTTCTGCAAAATGGGGTCCTCATACTCAAATCTACGGCTCAGTAGTATGGATACAATAATGTTGGACACAGCTGCATTTATAATAGTTTGATTGTCAAAAGGTTTTCCTGGAATTTGAACAGACAAAAAAACAAAAAACAAACACAGTATATTTAATATATGAATAGTCAAATGTCAAAGGACATCTAGAGCCGAACATTTGTTCTTACATTAATGTTAAAAAATAAGTGTTAAAAATATTAAGGGCTAGAAAAGTGGAGACTGGGAATTATTTTGTCTGAACTTTGTACATGCAGTATAATCCTGACAGGGTAAAAAACAAAAAAACACCCCGCACCACAACACAAACGCACACATTTTTAAAAATTTTAAAAGAAAATACTGCCTCTAAAGAAGCATGTTACTGTGGGATGTTTATTGGTACCAATCAACACATAGGCAATTCATTTTAAATTCTTAATTTTATTGTACAAAGTGGTGATAAAACAGTACAGGCATCCAATACAAAACCTCTTGGGCCCTGGGTAACATCTCACCATTAGTGATGAGCCGAACACCCCCGGGTTCGGTTCGCACCAGAACCCGCGAACGGACCGAAAGTTCGAACGAACATTAGAACCCTATTAAATACAATGGATGCGAACGTTCGAATTCTAAAGTGCTAATTATAACAACTATTATGCATGTTATTGTCCTAAAAAGGGTTTGGGAACCCGGGTTCTGCACCAGGGGACATGTATCAATGCAAAAAGAAGTTTTAAAAACGGTCGTTTTTCGGGAGCAGTCATTTTAATGATGCATAAAGTGAAAAAAAAAAAGTCAAATATTCCTTTAAATATCGTACCTGGGGGGTGTCTAAAGTATGCCTGTGAAGTGCCACGTGTTTCCCGTGTTTAGAACTGTCCCTGCACAAAATGACACTTCTAAAGGAAAAAAAAGCCATTTAAAACTGCTTGCGGCTTTAATGTAATGTCTGGTCCCGGTAATATGGATGAAATTCTTTAAGAAAAATGGCATAGCTACCCCATGACCCCCCCCCTACCCCAGCCCATTACCAGCCCCTTTGGGTCTTGTATGGATATTAAGGGGAACCCCGCACATAAAATAAAAAAGGCCCTATATACTCTGAACAGCCCTATACAGGCGGTGCATACAAGACAGGGACTGTAGGTTTGTTCTTATGTAGAGTCTGTTTGTAATTTTGAACAGGTACATTGTTGAACTGTAGCTCCAGACCAAAAATCTATTTTTAAACTTTTTGGAAAACATAGGTAAGGGTTATCACCCCTGTAACATTTGTTTTGCTGTCTGTGCCCCTGTTCAGAACATTTCACCTCACTTTCCGTCCCAATGACAACTGTTTTTGAAATGTGGTGTTTTTCTTGAAACAAGGATTGCTGATAAAGCATCAGTACAGAGGAGACACCTTTCTCCCATATTTATTCTTACAGGAGAGAATTTTCCTTCCTAGTGGTAGATTTCCTCTCACTTCCTGTTGTCTTCTTGCGTTTGCAAGTAGGAGTCGTTTGTAAGTTGGATGTTTGAAAGTAGGGACCTGCCGTATATACTCTGCAGAAATAGGCCCCTTAGTTGTTGGTGTTGGCACAACACTGTAAGCACTCACAGTTACTCTTGGTTGGTGCTGGAACGCCCTGCTGTCAACTATTATATCAGGAATTTTAATTACATATAATTGTTGAACAGTGGTAGTAAAAATTGGGCCTTTGATGGTGGTGCTGGTGCCACAACACTGTAAGCCCTGACAGTTACTCTTGGTGGGTGCAGCAATGGGCCCTGCTGTGAATTATTAGATCAAGAATTGTAATTACATGCCCCTGTTGAACAGGGGCTGAAAAATTGGGCCTTAGGCACTGGTGGCACAACACTGCAACCCCTCACAGCAACTGTACTTGGAGCACAGCAATGAGCCCTGTTGCAAAGTATTGCTTCAAAAATTGTAATGACACGCCCCTGTTAAACAGGGGCTGAAAAATTGGGCCTTAGGCACTGGTGGCACAACACTGCAACTCCTCACAGATACTGTACTTGGAGCACACCAATGAGCCCTGTTGCAAAGTATTGCTTCAAAAATTGTAATGACACGCCCCTGTTAAACAGGGGCTGAAAAATTGGGCCTTAGGCACTGGTGGCACAACACTGCAACTCCTCACAGATACTGTACTTGGAGCACAGCAATGAGCCCTGTTGCAAAGTATTGCTTCAAAAATTGTAATTACACGCCCCTGTTAAACAGGGGCTGAAAAATTGGGCGTTAGGCACTGGTGGCACAACACTGCAACTCCTCACAGATACTGTACTTGGAGCACAGCAATGAGCCCTGTTGCAAAGTATTGCTTCAAAAATTGTAATTACACGCCCCTGTTAAACAGGGGCTGAAAAATTGGGCGTTAGGCACTGGTGGCGGCACCCATAAACAAAAATGATCTTACAAGCTATCATCATCAATCGTATCATTGAGGACTCGGAGGAGGAGGATAGCCAGTCAACATAACAGCACAGGCACTCAGCATCAGCATCAGTCTTGAAGGGATGTGACATGTTAAAATCAATTAGTCTGTTATATCAGCATCAGGTGTGTGGTAGCTGGTGGTGATCCAAGACTGGTTCATCTTGATGAAAGTCAGTCGATCAACCGAGTCGGTGGACAGGCGCACCCTGTGATCCGTGACAAATCCTCCAGCAGCACTGAATGTGCGTTCCGAAAGAACGCTGGATGCAGGACAGGCCAGTAGCTCAATTGCATACTGTGCAAGCTCTGGCCAGTGATCCATCCTCAAGACCCAGTAAGCCAGAGGATTTTCGGTGGGGAAGGTGTCCAAGTCTGACCTTGCCCCTAGATATTCCTGCACCATGTTTATCAGACGCTGGCGATGGTTGCTGGAACCGATCATACTTTGGGGCTGCGGACTAAAGAATTGTCTGAACGCATCGGTCAGACGGCCACCTTCCCCACCGCTCCTTCTTTGACTGGCCGAAGCCTCAGCAACTCGTTGTCCAGGACCAGGAGTTTGCAACCTCCCAGTCTCTGGGAACGCGTTGCACAGACCTTTCTGCAAGGCCTCCCGGAGTTGTCTCATCCTCTGCTCCCTCTGCGACGGTAACATAAGGTCCGCAACCTTACCCTTGTACCGTGGATCAAGGAGAGTGGCCAGCCAGTAATGGTCCCTCTCCTTGATCCGAAGAATACGAGGATCCTTCTGCAGACTTTGCAGGATCAGGGAGGCCATGCAGCGTAGGTTTGCTGAGGCATTCGCTCCGGAGTCCTCTGGGTCACTAAGGACGACATGATCCGCAGCCACCTCCTCCCAGCCACGTACAAGTCCACTGGTTTCTTGGGACTGTAAATCATCCCTAAAAGACTGCTGCTGATGATGCTGAGTGCCAGCCTCCACCTCCATGCTGACACAATCCTCCTCCTCCTCCTCCTCCTCCTCCTCCTCCTCCTCTTCCTGTGCGATGGGTGGGACAGAAGGAACACTGTCTGGGTAAAGGGGGCCTTGAGAGGCAAGGAAGTCCTCCTCTTCCTGCCTCTGTTCTGCCTCAAGTGCCCTGTCCATTATTCCACGCAGCGTGTGCTCCAACAGGTGGACAAGAGGTACAGTGTCACTGATGCATGCACTGTCACTGCTCACCATCCTCGTGGCCTCCTCAAATGGTGCCAGGACAGTGCATGCATCCCTGATCATGCCCCACTGGCGTGGAGAAAAAAAACCAAGCTCCCCTGACCCTGTCCTGGTGCCGTAGTCGCACAGGTACTCATTGATGGCCCTCTGCTGCGTGTGCAGCCGCTGCAGCATGGCCAACGTTGAGTTCCACCTGGTGGGCATGTCACATATAAGGCGGTTCTTGGGCAGGTTCAACTCCTTTTGCAGCTCAGCCAGGCGAGCACTGGCATTATAAGATCTGCGGAAATGCACACAGACTTTCCTGGCCTGCCTCAGGACATCCTGTAAGCCCGGGTACCTGCCCAAGAAGCGCTGCACCACCAGGTTAAGGACGTGAGCCACACAGGGCACATGGGTCAGTTGTCCCTGTCGGAGGGCGGAGAGGAGGTTGGTGCCATTGTCGCAAACCACCATTCCTGGCTTAAGCTGGCGTGGCGTCAACCACCTCTCGGCCTGGCCCTGCAGAGCAGACAGGACCTCTGCCCCAGTGTGGCTTCTGTCCCCCAAACACACCAGCGCAAGCACGGCATGGCATCTTTTTGCCTGCGTACTTGCGTAGCCCCGTGAACGGCTACGGAGCACCGCTGCTTCATAGGACAAACCACAGGAAGAGGCCATGGAGGAAGAAGAAGAGGAGGGGGTGGAGGAGAGAGGTGTGTCACAACCAGTAGTAGCATTTTGGAGGCGTGGCGGTGGGACAACCTCCAACACTACTGCACCTTGTCCTGAATCCTTCCCAGCTGCCAAAAGAGTGACCCAATGGGCCGTGAAAGAAAGGTAACGTCCCTGTCCATGCCTGCTGGACCATGAGTCAGCGGTAATATGCACCTTACCGCTGACCGCCCTGTCCAGCGAGGCCAAGACATTGCCTTCCACATGCCGGTAGAGAGCCGGAATAGCCTTCCGTGAGAAAAAGTGGCGTTTGGGAACCTGCCACTGAGGAACTGCACATTGCACAAACTCACGGAAGGGGGCCGAGTCTACCAACTGAAAAGGCAGCAGTTGAAGCGCTAGCAATTTAGCCAAGCTAGCATTCAACCGCTGGGCATGTGGATGGCTGGGAGTGAACTTCTTTCGACGGTCCAGCAGCTGGGGCAGGGAAATTTGCCTGCTAGAATCGGACGTCGGTGTACTGCTAGCAGAGTGGGCGCAAGTACTTGGCTGTGACACACCTAATTCTACACCTTCATTCCTCTCAGTGCATGTTTCAGAGAGGACTGAAGTTATAGTGGGGTTGGAGATCCCAGCTGATGCGGTGCAAGGAGAGGTCCGCTTTGTTCTTTGGTGTGGGTCTTTGAGGTAGGCTTGCCAACGAGCTGCATGGCAGGTCAACATATGTCTGGTCAGGCATGTGGTACCCAAGCGGCTGATGTTTTGGCCACGCGATATACGCTTGAGACATATGTTGCAAACAGCAGCTGTGCGATCTGATGCACTAGCCTCAAAAAAGGCCCACACCAAAGAACTTTTTGAATGACGGGCAGAGGCAGCGCCCTGCACAGGCGGAGCTCTGCGGTGTGATTCCGTCGGTGTACTGCCCTTACGCTGGCCACCAAAGGGCATCCTGCCTCGTTGGAGATGTGCCTCCTCCTCATCCTCCTCCTCCTCCTCTCTCCTATTAGGCACCCACGTGGAGTCAGTGACCTCATCATCCCCTCCCTCCTCATCACTGGAGCCAATCTGGCAGTATGCTGCAGCTGCTGGAACATGACTGCCAGATTGGTGTCCTTCTTGAGCATCCCCTCTGTCTGCTCTCACGCTACTGCCTTCCTCTAGCTGGGTTTCATCATCAGACCCTTCGAAACGCTGGGCATCCTCCTGGAGCATGTACCCAACACTGTGCTGAAACAGTTCGGGGGACTCCTCAGGAGGAGGACATGGTGGGTCTAGGGAAGGAGTGACTGATGATTTGTCTGACATTGATACCAGGGAAGACGACGCTTTGGCAGCTGCTTTTCCAGTACCCTGAGCCTGGGTGAGAGAGGATGAGGAGGAGGAGGAGGGCTTGGTCATCCACTCTACCAAGTCTTCGGCATGATGTGGCTCAACATGTCCAGCTGCCGAAAAGAAGGACAAGCGTGTCCCATGGCCATGTGCTGATGACAATGCACCGCGTCCACGACCAGCACTGTTGCCCCCAGACACAGAGCCTGCTTGCCCTCTTTTATTGCCTCCTGACTGTCTGCCTCTCCTTGTTTGCCTTCCAGACATTCTAATAGATGGCCTGCAGGGAGATGGGAAAAAAGCAATAAGGGCTACCTTCAGGTGTCCTTCTCTGTCCCTTGAAACAAGGACTTGCAGAGTGAAATAAACTGACACTCTCCCTACCTACAGTTTTCTGTCCCTAGAATAAATGTTTTTTTTAATCACAATATAGCACAAGGACAATTCAGTCACTGTCCTTCCAGGTCCCTGGAAACAAGGACTTGCAGAGTGAAATAAACTGACACTCTCCCTACCTACAGTTTTCTGTCCCTAGAATAAATGTTTTTTTTAAGCACAATATAGCACAAGGACAATTCACTCACTGTCCTTACAGGTCCCTGGAAACAAGGACTTGCAGAGTGAAAGAAAAAAAACACTCTCCCTACCTACAGTTTTCTGTCCCTAGAAAAAATGTTTTTTTTAATCACAATATAACACAAGGACAATTCACTCACTGTCCTTCCAGGTCCCTGGAAACAAGGACTTGCAGAGTGAAATAAACTGACACTCTCCCTACCTACAGTTTTCTGTCCCTAGAATAAATGTTTTTTTTAAGCACAATATAGCACAAGGACAATTCACTCACTGTCCTTACAGGTCCCTGGAAACAAGGACTTGCAGAGTGAAAGAAAAAAAACACTCTCCCTACCTACAGTTTTCTGTCCCTAGAAAAAATGTTTTTTTTAATCACAATATAACACAAGGACAATTCACTCACTGTCCTTCCAGGTCCCTGGAAACAAGGACTTGCAGAGTGAAATAAACTGACACTCTCCCTACCTACAGTTTTCTGTCCCTAGAATAAATGTTTTTTTTAAGCACAATATAGCACAAGGACAATTCACTCACTGTCCTTACAGGTCCCTGGAAACAAGGACTTGCAGAGTGAAAGAAAAAAAACACTCTCCCTACCTACAGTTTTCTGTCCCTAGAAAAAATGTTTTTTTTAATCACAATATAACACAAGGACAATTCACTCACTGTCCTTCCAGGTCCCTGGAAACAAGGACTTGCAGAGTGAAATAAACTGACACTCTCCCTACCTACAGTTTTCTGTCCCTAGAATAAATGTTTTTTTTAATCACAATATAGCACAAGGACAATTCAGTCACTGTCCTTCCAGGTCCCTGGAAACAAGGACTTGCAGAGTGAAATAAACTGACACTCTCCCTACCTACAGTTTTCTGTCCCTAGAATAAATGTTTTTTTTAATCACAATATAGCACAAGGACAATTCAGTCACTGTCCTTCCAGGTCCCTGGAAACAAGGACTTGCAGAGTGAAATAAACTGACACTCTCCCTACCTACAGTTTTCTGTCCCTAGAATAAATGTTTTTTTTAATCACAATATAGCACAAGGACAATTCAGTCACTGTCCTTCCAGGTCCCTGGAAACAAGGACTTGCAGAGTGAAATAAACTGACACTCTCCCTACCTACAGTTTTCTGTCCCTAGAATAAATGTTTTTTTTAATCACAATATAGCACAAGGACAATTCAGTCACTGTCCTTCCAGGTCCCTGGAAACAAGGACTTGCAGAGTGAAATAAACTGACACTCTCCCTACCTACAGTTTTCTGTCCCTAGAATAAATGTTTTTTTTAATCACAATATAGCACAAGGACAATTCAGTCACTGTCCTTCCAGGTCCCTGGAAACAAGGACTTGCAGAGTGAAATAAACTGACACTCTCCCTACCTACAGTTTTCTGTCCCTAGAATAAATGTTTTTTTTAATCACAATATAGCACAAGGACAATTCAGTCACTGTCCTTCCAGGTCCCTGGAAACAAGGACTTGCAGAGTGAAATAAACTGACACTCTCCCTACCTACAGTTTTCTGTCCCTAGAATAAATGTTTTTTTTAAGCACAATATAGCACAAGGACAATTCACTCACTGTCCTTACAGGTCCCTGGAAACAAGGACTTGCAGAGTGAAAGAAAAAAAACACTCTCCCTACCTACAGTTTTCTGTCCCTAGAAAAAATGTTTTTTTTAATCACAATATAACACAAGGACAATTCACTCACTGTCCTTCCAGGTCCCTGGAAACAAGGACTTGCAGAGTGAAATAAACTGACACTCTCCCTACCTACAGTTTTCTGTCCCTAGAATAAATGTTTTTTTTAAGCACAATATAGCACAAGGACAATTCACTCACTGTCCTTACAGGTCCCTGGAAACAAGGACTTGCAGAGTGAAAGAAAAAAAACACTCTCCCTACCTACAGTTTTCTGTCCCTAGAAAAAATGTTTTTTTTAATCACAATATAACACAAGGACAATTCACTCACTGTCCTTCCAGGTCCCTGGAAACAAGGACTTGCAGAGTGAAATAAACTGACACTCTCCCTACCTACAGTTTTCTGTCCCTAGAATAAATGTTTTTTTTAAGCACAATATAGCACAAGGACAATTCAGTCACTGTCCTTCCAGGTCCCTGGAAACAAGGACTTGCAGAGTGAAATAAACTGACACTCTCCCTACCTACAGTTTTCTGTCCCTAGAATAAATGTTTTTTTTAATCACAATATAGCACAAGGACAATTCAGTCACTGTCCTTCCAGGTCCCTGGAAACAAGGACTTGCAGAGTGAAATAAACTGACACTCTCCCTACCTACATTTTTCTGTCCCTA
Source organism: Rana muscosa (assembly GCA_029206835.1). NCBI lineage: Eukaryota > Metazoa > Chordata > Amphibia > Anura > Ranidae > Rana > Rana muscosa. The sequence goes on from CM055121.1 coordinate 319,149,628, forward strand.
GAATAAATGTTTTTTTTAAGCACAATATAGCACAAGGACAATTCACTCACTGTCCTTCCAGGTCCCTGGAAACAAGGACTTGCAGAGTGAAAGAAACTGACACTCTCCCTACCTACAGTTTTCTGTCCCTAGAATAAATGTTTTTTTAAGCACAATATAGCACAAGGACAATTCACTCACTGTCCTTCCAGGTCCCTGGAAACAAGGACTTGCAGAGTGAAAGAAACTGACACTGTCCCTACCTACAGTTTTCTGTCCCTAGAATAAATGTTTTTTTTAAGCACACTATAGCACAAGCACAAAACACACTGACACTCTCCCTACCTATCCTTCTCTTTCCCTAAACTAAAGGAATCCAGGTTAAGCAAGAAAGAAATAACAGTCACTGTCCCTGCCTATGCTGCTCTATCCCTGCTCCGGAACACACTACACTAGGCCGCCGTGCTGGCGGCCTTTTATAGTGTGGGGCATGTACTAAACACCCTCAGCAATAATTGGCCACAGGCATCCTGCCTGTGGCCAATCATTGCTCTCCTCGCTGCCGGCGCTGTGATTGGCCAAGCATGCGGGGTCACAGTGCATGCTTGGCCAATCACAGCGCCTGGATGACACTGCGATGGCGTAGTGCATTGTGGGCCGTTCGCGTCACTCGAATTTGGCGCGAACGGCCCAAATCGTTCGATCTTCGTCGAACGATCGAACAGCCGATGTTCGAGTCGAACGTATGTTCGACTCGAACACGAAGCTCATCCCTACTCACCATGTTGTCCTCATATCAATACCTTAACTTACTTGTACATCTAAAATTAGATTTAAGATCTAAAATAAGATTTAAATACTTACAAAATTAATCAGTCAGGTACCTCCCATAAAGTATCAATAAGGTGGGAAAGAAAATATCAAATCCCTTAACCAAAGGGAGTGATGATGGTTATCTAAGGCTCCATTCACACTTGTACGACTCCAAAGTAGGGCAACTTTAATGAAACTTCAACGCAAATTTGACGCAACTTTGGATGGGTTTGACTTGGATGCAACTTTGGCTTTGACCAAAGCTAATGGGCAACTGTTGCATCTAAAACATTCAGGTACGACTTTCATACAACTTTTGAGGGTTAACATTGAAGTCTATGGCCCTGAAGTTGCATGAAAGTCAGACCAAAGGAGTGCATGAATTACTTTGAAGTCGCTGCATCTTTAAGTCACACATATATGAATGGTTATCATTGGAAAACATGGGGTACGACTCGTCATCCGACTGATGTCCAAAGTCAGATGGCAAGTCATACAAGTTTGAATGGATACTAAGGGGTACATCAAAGAAATGGCTATCACTAAAAACCTGTGTGAATGCAGGACTAAAATAGACTAGATATTCCTACTAGCCCTTGTAAGTATTTATGGACAATAGAAAAAACACACAAAAAAAGGAAAATTATTTGTTTGTACATATTAGACATTTCATTGTTGTACACATACCGTATGTTTTGGGGCTTGCAGATTATCCCATCATGCACTTTGTTAAGATGTATGTACAAAGAGTACAAATGGGTTAAGAGACTGACATGACAACATGTTACACATGGTGGGGATGTTAGCCAGGAGGTGTTAATATAGTAAGCATTTTATTGGAGGTTTGTATCATTTTGATAATCCTTTGTGCAATACAATTAAGATTTTAGGATTAATTACTCATGTGTTTATTGGTATCATTAAAGGGGTTGTAAAGGTTCGTTTTTTATTTTCTAAATAGGTTCCTTTCAGCTAGTGCATTGTTGGTTCACTTACCTTTTCCTTTGATTTACCTTCTAAATGTTTTTTTTTTTGTCTGAATTTCTCACTTCCTGTTTCTCCTCACTAAACTTCACACCATCATCCGAGTGGTGTTGAGTCAGCCAGAACAGCTTACTGAACAGCTTACTGAGGAGGAACAGGAAGTGAGAAATTCAGACAAAGAAAAAAAAATTTAGAAGGGAAATATAAGGAAAAGGTAAGTGAACCAACAATGCACTAGCTTAAAGGAACCTATTTAGAAAATAAAAAACGAACCTTTACAACCACTTTAAAAAGCCCATTTTTTTGTATATTTTTTTTTTGCAGAAAATTTTTATAATGTTTAGAAAAACAAAAACAAAAACTGAATTCTTCTCACAGACTACCAATAAAAAAAGGGAATTATTTCTCCTGACCACCATTAAAAAGGAAATTCTTGCCACTAACTACCAATTAACCCTTTTGAGGTTAACGTACAAATCACGTTGGTGGCTTGGGTTTTTTTTACACACAAGCCTACTGTGGGCTGTCAAATGGAAGAAATTTGTTGTCCCCCCCCCCCAACACCCTGCCATGTTTTCCGGGCTCAACATGCCAATTGGCAGACCAGAGACCAGCATAACAACTGCTGGCAGGTAGAGGAAAGGGGGATCAGTGAACATCCATTTACTGATCTCCTCTCCCTGTTACTGACCCCGAAGGGACATGTAAAATGCAATTTCCAGGTCCTGGAGTCACTGACCCCACTCAGTATGGCTGGGGAAGAAACAAATGGAATGGGATCTGCATTCCATTAGCTTCATTGAAGGACGGCTGAGACAGGAGTTTTTTAGGAATACGTAAAAAATAAAAAAGTTGCACCCAATCACTTAAACGCTCCCCCAAAAAAGTTTGAACAACTACGCAACAAAAATGTTGATTGCACTTAGGGATGAGCTTCGTGATCGAGTCAAACTCATTTCGACTTGAACATCGGCTGTTCGCTCGTTCGCCGAATTTCAAACATTATGGGCCGTTCGCGCCAAATTCGAGTGGCCCGTCACGGACCATAATTCACTGCGTCATTGCAGTGCATTGCTGGCTGATGATTGGCCAAGCATGCACTATGACCCGCATGCTTTGGCCAATCACAGCGCCGTCAGCACAGAGAGCCATAATTGGCCAAAGGAAGGGTGCCTTTGGCCAATCATGGCTCAGGGGAGTAGGTACATGCCCCACACTATATAAGGCCGCCTGCATGTCGGCCTTGTGTAGTGTGTTGCGGTGTTGTGACTTATGAGAGTCTGAGAGAGATAGAGAGAGTCAGAGTGTCATTTCATTTCATTTCAGTAAGTTAGAACAGGCAGGTGATTCAGGTAGCTGCAGTCAGTGTATTTAGTATATATATATACATCCCAGGAGTTGTGTATATTGTGAGGGTGCGACTTTGTGCGACCTTCAAGAGTGTTGGTTTACGCCAGATTTGGTAAAAGAAGACATGCTGATTGAACAGCTGTGTCTTGGGCTATTTAGTTCTGACAAGATTATCGATCAGGGCTCCACCCAACAGAGAGGAAGTCTGTGTGCATGAGAGCCAGGTGGGCTCTCATCCTCTGAAGTGGAGTCAAAGGCGGTGCATGTCTGCAGGAGGCAGACACCGTTAGTGATACAGCAACAAAGGTGCTGACCAGGAGAAGCTAGGGGAAAGCTGAAACTCTTGGACACTGTTTGGGTCTGAGGAACAGACCGTCAGGCCTAGGCTAACGGCCTGGATCGCTAGAAGGTAAAGCTACGAGGCTACTGTTAGTATGAAAGATACGGGAATGGTGGAACCCCCCTGTGAATACTACAGATGTGTTTGTGAACTTTCGTGCTTTTAAATAAAAATGGGCTACCATGCCCTTAAACAGAGTTGCTGACTGGCTTGCATCACTGAAAATACGCATCCACCACAAGAGCTAACAACCCCCAATCTTACAAGTGGTGGAGATATTGCTTTGGGCAGTTTTTGGAAGAGTTCCAGATCCTCGCATACCAAAACAGTGAGTAAAAAGAAACTGTGTGTTTAACAGCAATACTGTGATGGACAGCCTATCTGAAGGAAAAGTTAGTTTTCTACGGTGAACTGCTGCTAGCTGTGTGTGGCAGCCAGACAAACTGCATTGCACAGGAGTTCAATTAATGGACTGTGTTGTATACAGGTGATGTGCCTGTGGAAGTGAGCTCAAGCAGAGAGTAAAGTCTACGTGTGAAAGCGTGCTGTTTGCAAAGCCTTGGAGACAGTACTTTAAAATTTTCCTGTGTGAAAAGGAAGCAATGTTTGCTGAAATGAGAGACAGAGCGGGTGTTGGTCCTAGCAACACTGGTGCAAGGAGTGCACAGGTGACTGCAAGTATGGAGAGTTCGCCAGAGACTGAGTCTGCAGTGAATTGGTGCAGGCGACACTTGGCTGCACTGAACCAAGTTAAAAGGGAAGGACATGTTGTTGCCCCTGGCAACGCTGGTGCAAGATGGCAAGCTATCAATGTGCAAAAGGTTAAGAACCAAGTGCGCTGTTTGCGGTGCAGTGAGTGGGGGCATGAAGTTTCTAAATGCCCTTTGTCCCAGGCTTCACCAAAGCAAAGGTATAAGAAGCCTGCTCTGAGTGTAAAGGGTGAGCAGTTGGGTGTGGTTGCCCATGGCAACAAAGCAGAAATCCGTACAGCTGACTTCATATGGCCTATGTTGCCTTCTGAATGTGTTGAGGACTTTTTGGATGAGTTTGCGATGATTGCTTCCTACAGAAGATGGCCCAGAAATCGTTGGGTTGAGTTGGTGCAATCTTTTCTGATGAAGGAGTACCAGGAGGTGTACAGTGGGATGTATAGTAACCGAGATGACTACGATAATTTTCTAGGAGCAGTCCAGTCTAGAGAGCGCTGCAAGAGATCAGCGGGGAGAAGGTGGTCTCCCATAGCAACAGGAGAAAGTTGCCAAGTGCCATGCCTGGAATGTGGTCAGCTGGGCCACGGGATCTTTTCTTGTCCAAGCTTGTGGAATACAGCTGCTGATCGAGTTGTTGGGCTTAATGCTTTGCCTGCAGGCGATGATGGAAAATCCAAGAGGGATGTAATGTTACCCTGTTTCCAGGAGGGGGTGTCATCTTGTGAGAGCATGGCAAAGAAGGGACAACACCCTCAATTGAAGTCTTCAACCCATGCTAAAGAGAATGGTAAGACTGTTCCTGTTAAAATCATGGGCAAGGCTGACTGTGTGGTTGCTCACAATGAAGTGGAAGTGACCCCAGAGCGGAGGTCCACTGAAGGTGAAAAAATGAACTTGCTGCAGTGTGCTACCCAGATCAGTGGGGAGACACAGGTTAAAAACCTGCTTGCAGCGAGGTCAAAAATTGAAAGGGACATATGGACTCTGGGTACAGCTAAGGTAATCCAGCGGAGTGCTGGAAAGGATGTGCTAGGGGTGACCAAAGCAGTTGGTATGCCATGTTCCCTAGTGACAGGTGCTGTGCAGTTGCCAAGGGAAACCACCGAGGAGCTTGCAGTGGTGAGGCAAGTAGTTTCCCAGGACAACTGTGAAGATGCCCTAGTGGGCAAAATAATTCCTTTGGAGAGGAAGGGTGGTGTGCTGAGTGGCACGCAGGGTGCCATGCATTTTGGTAAAGGACAATTTGATAGAGTTTATAAAACTGTTATGTTTATGAATGCTGATGACACATGTGCTGATGGTAATGTGATGCTTAATGAGGTAGGGGTGATCGCTAAGCAGGATATGCGATTCCCCTTTGCAACAGTATCCAAGGCTGCAGAGGTGTCCTTAGAAACCTCCAGGGAGCTCTGTGTGTTGGAGCCAGAGGTTGCCTGGGACAACTGTGGTGCCGCTCTGATAGATAAGAGGGTACTTGACCTTGGTGATGAGAAAAATGGTAAAACTCAAATGTTTGAAATTGCTTGTACTGATAATGAGTTGTAACGGTCTGTCCTCATGGGTTTAGTGAAGCGCCACCCGAGCAAAGTGGTGAAGTTATGTTATTGCAGCCTGTTATGTTTGAAAATGTTTTGCCACAAGTGCATTTAAACAAGGAAGGCTTAGTGGGTAACAGTGGAGTGGACACAATTTCTGCTGTGCTAAATAGAGAGGCTGCAGGGCCGGTAGACACGGGTGCGTTGGCTTTTGCAGAAATTAACCCTCTCCAGTTGGAAGGATCTGAAAAGGGCGCATACATAGCAGAGTTTTTGTCCACAGCAAAAGAGATGAGTAATGTTGAATGTCAGATTGATGAGGTAGTGGATAGCGATTTGGAAGGGCTCAGTGTTGCTGAAAGTGAGAGGATGAGTGTGACACATGCGATTGGCAGTGCTCAGCGGGAGCCGCAAATTTTGTTAGTTGCCTCTGAGGTAGAGGTCTTTTTAAGTGTCTCGGCCTTTCACGCCTTAGCAAATGAGTCCCTCCACATCGTTGGTAAAGGAAATGTTCCTAGAGTTCTGTGTTTAGATACGGCATGTCTAGAAATTTCTGAGATGTTGTGGGAATTGGTGAGAATCTTTCCAATGTACACCTGCGTGTATCCACAGCAGAAGGGCGACATGGTACTGCACAATACCAATCGGTGGACGCAGGTGATACATGCGTTGTTAGGCAGGGTTGATGAGAATTGGTTGCTGCGTTGTTGGTTGCTTTTGTGGAAGGTTGTCTCGCAGTTCTCCTCGAGAGTGCTTTCAGCGGCGGTTATGTGCGGAAGGCGTTTAGGGGAATTGTTTGAGAAATTAGAGATAATAGACATAGTGGAAGTCTCTCCGTACAGGAGTGTGATGGGGTGTATTCCTGCTGGTGCGGCCCGAGGTGCAGCTGAGCAGTGGTTGATACGTGGCGCGCGTACTGTCTCACCCGCTACACCTCATGTAAAGGAAGGGCCTGGAACGGACGTGGCAGTAGTGGGAATTCAGTCCATCACGCGCAGAGGGGTGCAGTTTGGTGTGCTCGGAGTCACTTTGACAGGAAATAACAGTGATGGTAACTGTAACGGAAATATGTATGAGAAGCACTGTGGAGCACTGTCAGACAACTCCGAGCTATTGGTTGAGGTACCAATGGACACAGAAATGGTTAAAGAGATTGGTGTGGGAAAATGTGGTGGAACATGTGCGTTGGTAGGACAATTGTTATTGGAGTGTTGGACAACAAGGGGCGATGTGAATCTGTGGGACTGTCCCATAGGGAGTAACTGCTTGCCTGTAGATGGGCCCTCCATAGACACTGTCCTAGCAAACAGGACAAGAGATCCAAATGACAATATTGTGTTAAATAGCCCCTTGTGGAACATTGCTATTGAGGATATGGTATTAATCACAGATGGTTTGGTGGCCAAGAGTAACCACACAGGGGTTAGTGAACCTGAGAAACAAATGTTGTTGGTTAATGTTGCGTCAGGTAGTGAGAGTGGCCAGTCCCTGACAGATGTCATGAAAGGGGGTCCCCAACAGTCCCGGGAGAGTAGGTCTGTGGGAGGAACAAGAAGGGTCCTGAGGCCAAAAGGTAGAAGGGATAGAGAGACTAGTGGAAGCCCATGGTTCAGGGAGAAGGGCTGGTGGAAGTACACCCGGAAGAAGATGTGGGTGGAGTACCCCTTTAGAGAAAAGGTTGGGCAGATTAGGACTACTGCTACGGATAGTTGGCACAGAGGCGCCAAGGTGAAGTGCTGGTGGACACATAATCCGAAAAAGAAATGGGCCTACGCAGCCAATGGCTGGCACAGAGGTCTCCCGTTTATGGTGACGGGATCATGTGTTCCTCCCTCCGGTTCGAAACAAGGGGGGAGGGTATGTGAGGGTGCGACTTTGTGCGACCTTCAAGAGTGTTGGTTTACGCCAGATTTGGTAAAAGAAGACATGCTGATTGAACAGCTGTGTCTTGGGCTATTTAGTTCTGACAAGATTATCGATCAGGGCTCCACCCAACAGAGAGGAAGTCTGTGTGCATGAGAGCCAGGTGGGCTCTCATCCTCTGAAGTGGAGTCAAAGGCGGTGCATGTCTGCAGGAGGCAGACACTGTTAGTGATACAGCAACAAAGGTGCTGACCAGGAGAAGCTAGGAGAAAGCTGAAACTCTTGGACACTGTTTGGGGCTGAGGAACAGACCGTCAGGCCTAGGCTAAAGGCCTGGATCGCTAGAAGGTAAAGCTACGAGGCTACTGTTAGTATGAAAGATACGGGAATGGTGGAACCCCCCTGTGAATGCTACAGATGTGTTTGTGAACTTTCGTGCTTTTAAATAAAAATGGGCTACCATGCCCTTAAACAGAGTTGCTGACTGGCTTGCATCACTGAAAATACGCATCCACCACAAGAGCTAACAACCCCCAATCTTACAATATATATATATATATATATATATATATATATATATATATACACACACTGTATTCAGTTTAACTAGATCTCACTTCAGAGTGTTCCTGTTATTCTCGCTGCGGTATATTAAGTCAGTGTACTGTATACTGGCCACAGTGTGCACGTAAAGCTGACTGCAGACTATTGCTTTTCTATTACTGATAATACAGGCAGTTGATTGAGCTAACCTGCAGTATATTAAGTCAGTGTACTGTATACTGGCCACAGTGTGCACATAAAGCTGACTGCAGACTATTCCTTTTCTATTACTGATAATACAGGCAGTTGATTGAGTTAACTTGCAGTATATTAAGTCAGTGTACTGTATACTGGCCACAGTGTGCACGTAAAGCTGACTGCAGACTATTACTTTTCTATTACTGATAATACAGGCAGTTGATTGAGCAAACCTGCAGTATATTAAGTCAGTGTACTGTATACTGGCCACAGTGTGCACGTAAAGCTGACTGCAGACTATTCCTTTTCTATTACTGATAATACAGGCAGTTGATTGAGTTAACCTGCAGTATATTAAGTCAGTGTACTGTATACTGGCCACAGTGTGCACGTAAAGCTGACTGCAGACTATTCCTTTTCTATTACTGATAATACAAGCAGTTGATTGAGCTAACCCGCAGTATATTAAGTCAGTGTACTGTATACTGGCCACAGTGTGCACGTAAAGCTGACTGCAGACAATTCCTTGTGTACCTATTCCAATACATCAAATAAAGTATATCTGGAAGGCCAACAAGGAGTGGCAGACACACACAGGCCAATAAAAGAGGGCAAGCCAGCTCTGGGTCTAGAGGCAACAGTGCTGGTCATGGACACGGTGCATTCTCATCAGCACGTGGCCGTGGGGCACGCTTGTCCTTTTTTTCAGCAGCTGGCCGTGTTGAGCCGCAACATGCAGAAGAGTTGGTAGAGTGAATGACCAAGCAGTCCTCATCCTCCTCATCCTCTCTCACCAAGGCTCAGGGTACTTTGTCTGCCAAAGCAGCTGGCAAAGCAGCCTCTTCTCTCGGCTCAATGGCATCAGTCACTCATTCCCTATTCCCACCATGTCCTGAGGAGTCCCCCGAACTGTTTGACCACAGTGTTGGGTACATGCTGCAGGAGGATGCGCAGCGTTTTGAAGGCTCCGATGATGGTACCCAGCTTGAGGAAGGCAGTAACGTGATCCCAGAGAGAGGGTGTGCCCAACAAGGACAGCAAACTGGCAGTCATGTTCCCCCAGCTGCAACATACTGCCAGGTTTGCTCCAGTGACGAGGAGGGAGGGGATGATGAGGTCACTGACTCTATGTGGGTGCCTGATAGGCGAGAGGAGGAGGAGGAGGAGGAGGCACATCTCCAACGAGGCAGGATGCCCTCCAGGGGCCAGCTTAAGGGCAGCCAACCGACTGCATCATACCGCAGAGCTCTGCATGTGCAGGACGTTGCTGTCTCTGCGCGTTATTCCAAAAGTTCTTTGGTGTGGGCCTTTTTTGAGACGTGTGCAGCAGATCGTACCATTGCAAGTTGCAACATGTGTCTGAAGCGTATCTCGCGTGGCCAAAACATCAGCCGCTTGGGCACCACATGCTTGACCAGACATATGTTGACCTGCCATGCAGTCCATTGGCAAGCGTACATAAAAGACCCACACCAAAGAACAAAGCGGACCTCTCCTTGCTCCTCATCAGCTGGGATCTCCAACCCCACTATACCTTCAGTCCTCTCAGAAACCTGCACTGAGAGGAATGAAGGTGTAGAATTAGGTGTGTCACTGCCAAGTACTTGCAGACAATCTGCTGTCAGTACACCAACATCCGATTGTACCAGGCAAATTTCCCTGCCCCAGCTGCTGCACCGCCGAAAGAAATTCGCTCCCAGCCATCCATATGCCCAGTGGTTGAATGCTAGCTTGGCTAAATTGCTAGCACTTCAACTGCTGCTTTTTTAGTTGGTAGACTCTGCCCCCTTCCGTGAGTGTGCGGTACCTCAGTGGCAGGTTCCCAAACACCACTTTTTTTCACGGAAGGCGATTACGGCTCTCTAACGGCATGTGGAAGGCAATGTCTTGGCCTTGCTGGACAGGGCGGTCAGTGGTAAGGTGCATATTACCGCTGACTCATGGTCCAGCAGGCATGGACAGGGACATTACCTATCTTTCACGGCCCACTGGGAGACTGCTGGCAGCTGGGAAGGATGCAGGACAGTGTGCAGTAGTGTTGGAGGATGTCCCTCCACCACGCCTCCAAAATGCTACTAGTGGTGATTCTGACACACCTCTCTCCTCCACCCCCTCCTCTTCTTCTTCCTCCAGGGCCTCTTCCTGTGCTGATTTGTCCTCAGAACCAGTGGTGCTCCATAGGCGTTCAAGGGGCTATGCAAGTGCGCAGACAAAAAGATGCCATGAGGTGCTTGAGCTGGTGTGCTTGGGGGACAGGAGCCACACTGGGGCAGAGATTCTGTCAGCTCTGCAGGGGTAGGCTCAGAGGTGGTTTATGCCACGCCAGCTTAAGCCAGGAATGGTGGTTTGCGACAATGGCACCAACCTCCTCTCCTCCCTCCGACAGGGACAGCTGACCCATGTGCCCTGTTTGGCTCACATCCTTAACTTGGTGGTGCAGCGGTCCTTGGGCAGGTACCCGGGCTTACAGGATGTCCTGAGGCAGGCCAGGAAAGTCTGTGTGTTTTCCGCCAGTCATATAATGCCAGTGCTTGGCTGGCTGACCTCCAAAAAGAATACAACCTGCCCAAGAACCGCCTAATCTGTGACATGCCCAGCAGGTGTAACTCAATGTTGGCCATGCTGCAGCAGCTGCACACACAGCAGAGGGCCATCAATGAGTACTTGTGTGACTATGGCACCAGGACAGGGTCAGGGGAGCTTGGTATTTTTTTGCCACACCAGTGGGTCATGATCAGGGATGCATGAACTGTCCTGTCACCATTTGAGGAGGCCACGAGGATGGTGAGCAGCGAAAGTGCATGCATCAGTGACACTGTCCCTCTTGTCCACCTGTTGGAGCACACGCTGCGTGGAATAATGGACAGGGCACTTGAGGCAGAACAGAGGGAGGAAGAGGAGGACTTCCCTACCTCTCAAGGCTCCCTTTATCCAGACAGTGTTCCTGCTGGCCCGCCGATCACACAGGAAGAGGACGATGAGGAGGAGGATTGTGTCAGCATGGAGGTGGAGCCTAGCACTCAGCATCAGCAGCAGTCTTTAAGGGATCATTTACAGTCCCAAGAAACCCATGGACTTGTACGTGGCTGGGAGGAGGTGGCTGCGGATCATGTCGACCTTAGTGACCCAGAGGACTCCGGACCGAATTCCTCAGCAAACCTACACTGCATGGCCCCCCTGATCCTGCAAAGCCTGCGAAAGGATCCTTGTATTTGTGGTATCAAGGAGAGGGATCATTACTGGCTGGCAACCCTCCTTGATCCACGTTACAAGGGTAAGGTTGCGGACCTTATCCAGCCATTGCAGAGGGAGCAGAGGATGAAACATCTTTGAGAGGCCTTGCAGAAAGGTTTGTGCAATGAGTTTCCAGAGCCTGGGAGGTTACAAATTCCTGGTCCTGGACAACAGCCCCAAGGTATGATCGGTTCCAGCAACCATCGCCACCATCTGATTCACATGGTGCAGGAATACCTAGGGGCAAGATCAGACTTGGACACCTTTCCCACCAAAAATACTCTGGGTTACCGGGTCTTGAGGATGGGTATGTAACTGAGCTACTGGCCTGTCCTGCATCCAGCGTTCTTTCGGAACGCACATTCAGTGCTGCTGGAGGCTTTGTAACCGATCACAGGGTGCGCCTGTCCACTGACTCGGTCGATCGGCTGACCTTCATAAAAATGTATCAGTCTTGGATCACCAGCTACCAAGCACCTGATGCTGATGTAACCGAATAATATTTTTTTGAATGTGAGATCCCTTCAAGACTGCCTATGCTGATGCTGAGTGACTATCCTGTTATGCTGAGTGTCTATACTCTTCCTCCTGTTTATGTTGATAGCTTGTAAGAACATTTTTGGTTCTGGGCACCGCCACCAGTGCCTAAGGCCCAATTTTTCTGCCCCTGTTTAACAGGGGCATGTAATTATAATTTTTGCTGCAATACTTTGCAGCAGGGCTCATTCCTGCGCTCCAACTAGAGTATCTGTGAGGGGTTGCAGTGTTGTGGCACCAGCACCAGTACCTAAGGCCCAATTTTTCTGCCCCTGTTGGCGTGTAATTACAATTTTTGCTGTAATACTTTGCAGCAGGGCTCATTCCTGCGCACCAACTATAGTATCTGTGAGGGGTTGCAGTGTTGTGGCACCAGCACCAGTGCCTATAAGGCCCAATTTTTCTGCCCCGGTTTGACAGGGGCGTGTAATTACAATTTTTGTTGTAATACTTTGCAGCAGGGCTCATTCCTGCGCTCCAACTAGAGTATCTGTGAGGGGTTGCATTGTTGTGGCACCAGTGCCTAAAGCCCAATTTTTCTGCCCCTGTTCAACAGGGGCATGTAATTACAACTCTTGATCTAATATTTCACAGCAGGGCCCATTCCTGCGCCCACCAAGAGTAACTGTGAGGGCTTACAGTGTTGTGGCAACACCACCACCACCACCAAAGGCCCAATTTTTCTGCCCCTGTTCAACAGGTGCATGTAATTACAATTCTTGATATAATATTTCACAGCAGGGCCCGTTCCAGCTCCCACAAAGAGTAACTGTGAGGACTTACAGTGTTGTGGCACCAGCACCACCACCACCACCACCACCAAAGGCCCAACTTTTCTGCCACTGTTCAACAATGGCATGTAATTACAATTCTTGTTATAATAGTTCACGGCAGGGCGTTCCAGCACCCACCAAGAGTAACTGTGAGGGCTTACAGTGTTGTGGCAACACCAACACCTAAGGCCAAAATGTTTTCAGAGTACATAGGGCAGGCGTCTACTTTCAAATATCCAATTTTCAAACGATTCCTACTTACAAACGGAGGGAGACAACAGGAAGTGAGAGGAAATCTACCCCTAGGAAGGGAAATTCTCTCCTGTAAAAGTTAATATGGGAAAAGGGTGTCTCCTCTCTACTGATGCTTTATCACCAATCCTTGTTTCAATAAAAACCCCACTTTTCCAAAAACATTTGTCATTGGGACAGAAAGTGAGGTGAAATGTTCTGAACAGGTGCACAGACAGCAAAACAAATGTTACAGGGATGATAACCCTTCCCTATGTTCTCCAAAAAGCTTAAAAATAGATTTTTTGGCTAGACCTACACTTTAAAAATGTACCAGTTCAAAATTACAAACAGCTTCTACTTAAGAACAAACCTACAGTCACTGTCTTGTTTGCACCGCCTGTATACTGCTGTTCAGAGTATACAGGGCCTGGGGGCCCCACGCCTTTCTTTTTTTTAATTTGGGTTTGGGGTTCCCCTAATATCCATTCAAGACCCAAAGGGCCTGGTAATGGGCTGAGGGGGAGGGGGGTACCCATGCCGTTTTTCTCAATGATTTTCATCCATATTGCCGGGACCAGACATTACATTAAAGCCGCAAGAAGTTTTAAATGACTTTTATTCCTTTAGAAATGTCATTTTGTGCAGGGACAGTTATAAACACAGGAAACACGCACCACTTTACAGGCATACTATAGACACCCCCCAGGCACGATATTTAAAGGAATATTTCACTTTTATTTTTTAACTTTAAGCATCATTAAAATCACTGCTCCTGAAAAAACAGAAGTTTTTAAAACTGATTTTTGCATTGTTACCCTGGGGCAGGACCTGGGTCCCCAAACCCTTTTTAGGACATTAACTTGCATACTAGCCTTTAAAATGCACACTTTTGATTTCTCACGTTCAAGTCCCATAGACTTTAACGGTGTTCGAAAGTTCGCACAAACTATCGGTCCGTTCGCATGTTCTGGATGCGAACCGAACCGGGGGGTGTTCGGCTCATCCCTAATTGCACTACATGTTGTTACATATTGTGTGCATGCTGGAGTGAGAGCAATACATTCTAGGCACATTTCTCATGGTTAACGCTCAACTGATGACCTGAAGGGGCTTTTAAATAATTGCCTATGGAAAATATAGGGTACTAAAGTTTGTCACTATTTCACGGATGCACACAATTTCAAGGTTTGCCACATTGGGCATCCATTTACTTGGGTAATTCAATGTATTTGTGTGCCCAAAAATGAATTTTATGGTATTTTACTGAAAGTTCCTTAAACTATAGTGCTAGTATCATGTGTCATAAAAAATTAGAACCACCACAATTTTTTTTACTCTCTAGGGAAGTGATGGTGAACCTTTGCACCCCAGATGTTTTTGGAACTACATTTCCCATGATGCTTATGCACTCTGCGGTGTAGTTGAGCTTCATGGGAAATGTAGTTCCAAAACATTTGGGGTGCCAAGGTTCGCCATCACTGGCCTAGGGTGTCAGTGACCTGCTGGCTTAAAGTAAACTCAGTTTAACCACTTCCCATCCAGCGACATACGCCCCTGAACTTTCGGTGGTTAGAACGGGATGCAGGCATCACCCCGGTATAATTTTTCAAGAGCCGGGGGTCAGCTTTCTTGTACTAGTAATTAGAGTGGCTAACTAGACCCATGGGATTGCTATTACAAGAAGTGGGAGGGTACATGTTCCCCCCACCACCTTCTACGGCTTGCTAAAGCTTTCCCATCCTCCCGGGAGACCCAAGTGACCAGTCGGGGCTTCCCCCGGTTTGCCGGACAGACAAGCAAAGCCGGTATGACATGACATTAATTCCCGTTTACTCGGAAACAATCAGCGCCATTTAAAAAAAAATCAAAAGCATTCAAAATCACCAATCTTGGGCGTTTTGAATGTTTTTAACTGCAAAAAAGGAATTTGGGGTCTTATAGACCCAGGATCTCTCCATTAAGAGTACCTGCCACATGCCTATTGCTGTCACATGGATGTTTACATTCCTTGTGACAGCAATACAAGTGATAAAAAATAAACATTTAAATTAAAAGCAACAGTATAAAAGTAAAAATAAATTAAGTGTCCCTATTCTCTTGTGGTCCCGCACGCACACAGCGATTGCTCCACACATATGAGGTATCACCGTGAACGTCAGATCAGTAATTCTAGCACCAGAACTCCTCTGTAAATCTAAAGTGGTAACCTGTAAAGGCTTTTAAAATGTCTCAATTTTAAAGCGTGACATGTTTGGTATCTATTTACTCAGTGTAATATCATCTTTTTTTTTACAAAAAAAAAATGTTCTGTATTGTGTTTTTTTGCATTAAAATTCTGAAAAAGTGTTTTCCCAAAAAATTGCGTTTGAAAAACTGCTGCACAAATACTGCGCGACATAAAAAGATTGCAAACCTCACCAATTTATCCTCTAGGGTGGCCCACAATGATGAGTTGGTGCAACAGAATAAATTAAATCTATAACTCAGAATTCCTACGGTTTAGTGGCAAGGAAGGAATGGAGGGGTTCAAAGAGAAGTGGAGAGACTGGATAAAATACAAGTATTCAGTAAGATTCGCCGAACTACTAGGAACATAAATCGGAGGGAATAGAATAGGAGAAACAGTCGAGTGCTGGAAGAGAAAGTAATAAATTAAGCACCATAGAGGTGGGGGGAGGGTTTTGTGGGTATAAAAGTATTTAATGTATTAGCCGTCTGTGATGTATAGAAAAAGAGATGACATGTCGAGAAAAGTTGTCCGGCTTTTTGTGTAATCTTATACTTTTAAAGAAAATTTATAAAGAAATTGAAAAAAAAAAAATATTCTCTAGGGCCTCTACTTTAAAAAAACATATATAATGTTACATTGTTACATGTGTGTTACATTGATTGTTTCATGTGAACAAAAAGTGACAGAAAAGGCCTGGACTGGAGGTGGTTAAATTTCCAAAGTAGGACTTAAGTTTTAGTAAATTAAAAAAGGCAGTAAGTAGAACAATGGTCATGGTTGAAGTTGACCTTCTGAACACTTACCTCCATGTGACTTAATAGTCTGGACCAAGCATTCCGCTTCCTCACTAATCTTGTCTTCTATAGTCCTCTTCCCCATCCCATAATCCCGTAGTGTGGAAAGTGTGAATCTTCTCATCACCTTCCAGTTTTCTCCATTAGAAAAGATAACGCCTAAAAACAAAACACAAGCACTCAAAGCTGAACTCCAGCCCTACCTCCAGTCTTGCACAGTTGTACAGGCTCCTCTCTACTGAAAATACATAAAAATCATTCACTGAACTGCACTGATCAATGACAGCTCAAAACAAAGCATATAGAAAAACAATCGGTTTCCATGTGTTCTGTTGACACCATACATGAGCAGTAGTGTGCATTGTGTAAAAGTGCTGTATGTCTGCAGCACAATACACATTACATGTTGTGGTGCATAGAGTTAAGTGAAATGTCAGTATGAAAGAAAATCTCCCTGTAGCCGCAGATCGGAACGATCCCGTCAGTTTGTAGTGTGTGGTAACCTCCTCATGGGCTCCAACCAGGTAATGCCTCCAAAGCGTTTTGCTCCGCCCCACACAGCTTTGTCAATTCCCATAACTAAGCTGTGAGGGGCGAAACGCATCAGTGTGACCAGTTGGAGCCCAGGCTGAGGTATCCACACACTGCCAATTGATAGGATCGTTCTGATCTGTGGCTACAGGGAGATTTTCTTTCATACTCTGTGATGGTTGGAGCCGGGACAAACTCCCTCCCAAGACTGCACGCATAGCAGTGGTATCCGAGGACTTATACCCTCTTGGAGCCTGAGCGGCTTACATATTGGGTTCTGAAATGTCAGTATGTGACATTTAACCTCTTGCCGACCACCCGCTGTCGTTTGACGGCGGCAGAATGGCTCCCCTGCGCGAATCACTGTAGCTGTATGGCGGCCACTTTAGGGGTATAGGGGGCACGGCGCCTCACTGAGGAGCCAGTGCACGTGCCTGGCGGCCACAATGTCCGCCGGGCCCCCGCTATCTCTCCTGACAGAGCCAGAACGGGGATGTGTGTGTTTAAACACACATCCCCATTCTGGCAGGGGAGAGGAGACAGATTGTGTATTCCTAGTATATAGAAACAACGATCGGTCTCCTCCCCAGGCAGTCTTATCCCCCCTCACAGATAGAACACATGGAGGGAACACACTTAACCCCTTGATTGCCCCCTAGTGTTAACCCATTCTCTGCAAGTGAAATTTATACAGTAATCAGTGGCTATTTTTAGCTCTGATCGCTGTATAAATGTCAATGGTCCCAAAAAAAGTGTCAAAAGTGTCCGATCTGTCCGCCGCAATGTCGCAGTCCCGATAAAAAAATCGCAGATCGCTGCCATTACTAGTAAGAAATAAGTAATAAAAATGCCATCAATCTATCCCCTATTTTTTAGACGTTATAACTTTTGTGCAAACCAATCAATATACGCTTATTGCAATTTTTTTTTTTTTTACCAAAAGCATGTAGAAGAATGAATATCGACCTAAACTGAAGAAGAAATTTGGAAAACTGGCTCAAAATAGTAATAAAAATATATATACTTTTTAAATTAAACTGTATAGTTCTTGTTACTACCATACCTACCACTAAAGAACAACCCAGGGTGTGGCCAAGATGGCGGACAGAGCAGACGTATGCTCTGAGCTCTGCTGGAGAAGAATCCGTTATTTCTATCTGAACCCGGGTTAAACCTCCGTTCTATGGGCTCTGCTGCCTTCTAATTGCTCCGGGGGCCCGAACCGGGGTAAGAAACGGAAATTTCCCCTGGGGGTTGAAGTTGCTACGAGCCCGGTGTCCAGTCTGCAGCCACCAACAGCACACCTTCACAACATGGCGTCACAGACGAACCACGAGGACGGACCGGGGGCCTCCCTGCCAGGCATCCCAGAGGTGATGGCGGCTATTACAACTTGTCAGGCCACTGTTTCAACCTGCCAGACCGCTCTTACCTCCAAGATAGAAGCCGTTCAACTGGACGTGGGGCTGCTGAGGCAGGACATAGACATGATCCACTCCCAGCGTGTGGAGGATGTGGAGGACTCCGTGACGGACCACACAGCTTCTATCCGGGCCCTCCAGACCAAAGTGTGGGCTCTTGAATATCGTGAGGAAGACGCAGAAAACCGGAGTAGGAGGAATAACGTCTGTATTGTCGTCCTGCCCGAGGGAGTGGAGGGCCGCAACCCGACGGTCTTCACAGAGGAGCTGCTGCGATCCCTGCTACCCACGGCTCAGCTCTCCCCATATTTTACTGTGGAGAGGGCTCACCGGGTGCCGCCACGGCCCGGTCCAGAAGGAGTGCCCCCCGCACACTTATTCTCCGGCTATTAAATTTCCGGGACCGAGACAAGGTCCTTAGAGCGGCTCGAGTGGCGGGGGACATCCAGTACCGCAACGTCCAGCTCATGATGTTCCTGGACTACACCATCGAGACCCAGAGGCAACACAGATCGTTCGACGCGGTCAAAGCTGCTCTCCGCCGTAAGGGAATCCGGTACAGCATCCTGTTCCCGGCCAAGCTGCGGGTGGTTGACAGGGAAACGGTAAGGATCTTCACCAGCCCAAAGGATGCCAATGTTGCCCTGAGTCTATGGATCTATGTCTGGGACCCTGACACATGGATGTGCTTTGCATTGCTCAGTGACTTTTATGCTGTGTCCTTTTGCACTACTCAGATGTCACTACCAACTATCCCCTGTTTGTTCAATAGCTCTGTGGCAGACTGCAGGCATAGCCCCTGTTTAACCAGGTAAATGACTTAGACATGTCCTGGGTGGTATACCTGACTGCCTATTTTTTCTAACTCTCCAGCACCTCTGATTTTTGACTGTGCCTAATAACTGTTATTTTTGAAACCTTCTATTTTTCTGCGGCCTGTTGTGTTGATTTTGTGCCGCCATGATGGAGGAGTCCTAGTCGGGCACCATGCCTCCCGATTGAGATAACTGTTCTAGAACAAGTTCTTGGGATCATGTGCCGCCCGCTGTTTAGGGGGGCACAGGGTGGGGGTGGGGGTTGGATAGCCGTTGCCATCCACTTTGAATTTGTTTTATCTGTTATATGGCTTGTTTGGTTCCTGGTTGGTCTTTTTTCTATGCTCAAACATCTTGGGAATTCTTGGTGAAGTCCAGGTGTCCTGCCTTCCCTGCACCCTGACTTGCGGGGTGCGGTGGAATGCGGGACACCATACACGGGTGGGAGGGCTTCGGATATTGTGAAGGTTGTTTATCCTTTTGTCACTGTATTTTGATTATGGCAAATTTTACAATATTATCTTGGAATGTAAGGGGACTTAACTCTGCTATTAACCAGTTGTCTACCGCCCACCGTCAAATGACGGCGCGCGGAAGACTCTCTTGTTCTGACAGGACGTCATATGATGTCCTGCCTTTAAAAGCAGCTAGGAGGGCACGCGCGCCGCCTGCGATGCGCAATCGCGCGCCCGCCGCGTCGCCGGGGACCCGTTGCGCGTGCCCGGCAGCCGCGATGGCCGATGGGCACCCGCGATTGCCCAGTAACCGAGCAGGACAGTGGATCTGTGTGTGTAAACACACAGATCCACGTCCTGTCAGGGAGAGGAGACCGATGGTGTGTCCCTTGTACATAGGGACAACCATCGGTCACCTCCCCCAGTCAGTCCCCTCCCCCCACAGTTAGAACACATCTAGGAAATACATTTAACCCCTTCCTTGCCCCCTAGTGTTAACCCCTTCCCTGCCAGTCACATTTATACAGTAATCAATGCATTTTTATAGCAGGGATCGCTGTATAAATGTGAATGGTCCCAAAAATGTGTCAAAAGTGTCCGATGTGTCCGCCGCAATATCGCAGTCACAATAAAAATCGCAGATCGCCACCATTACTAGTAAAAAAAAAAAATGCTATAAATCTATCTCTTATTTTGTAGACGCTATAACTTTTGCGCAAACCAATCAATATACGCTTATTGTGATTTTTTTTTACCAAAAATATGTAGAAGAATACGTATCGGCCTAAACTGAGGAAAATGTATTTTTTTTTTTAAAGAAATGGATATTTATTATAGCAAAAAGTAAAAAATATTGTGTTTTTTTTCAAAATTGTCACTCTTCTTTTGTTTATAGCGCAAAAAATAAAAACTGCAAAGGTGATCAAATACCATTAAAAGAAATCTCTATTTGTGGGAAAAAAAAGGACGCAAATTTTGTTTGGGAGCCACGTCGCACGACCGCGCAATTTTCATTCAAAGTGTGACAGTGCTGAATGCTGAAAAATGGCTTGGGCAGGAAGGGGGTTTTCGTGCCCGGTAGGCAAGTGGTTAAGCAGTTGCTAGTGTTTAAATATTTGAAGAATTATAACCCCCAGATCTGTATCCTGCAGGAGACCCACCTGGTGGGGGCGCGGGTCCTGGGTCTGAAGAGGGCCTGGGTTGGTGCCCACTACCATGCCTCCTACTCTACGTATGCGGTGGGGTGGGCATCCTGGTACATAAGTCTCTCCCCTTCCAGCTTCTGGCAGTGAGGACGGACCCGGGAGGGAAATATGTCCTGTTACATGCAGTAATCTCAGGTATTCCATATGTCATTGCAGGACTGTATTTGCCTCCCCCAGCTGATGTTACCTGTTTACACACTTTAATGCATGAAATTACACAGTAAGGGGTGGACAGAGTACTGCTTGTGGGGAACTTTAACTTGGTGATGTCTGAGGAGTGGGACAGGTTGAAGCAGCGGGCCCCTGCCTCCTCTGGCCTGTCTCACTGGGTGGCCTTGTTCCATTTGACAGATCTCTGGCGCCACTTCCACCCCTCGGATGCTCAATTTACCTGTCTCTCGACCACCTTCAGGACGCTATCTCATATAGACCTGGCGTTTGCCTCGCCTGCTCTGTTACAGGAGGTGGTGTCTACCAAGATCCTTTTCCGTGGTATCTCGGACCACGCCCCACTTATGGTGGGGGTCCGGGGGGTCCGGTTGGTGGTCCGGGGCTATGGCGTTTTTCCAGGTACTGGATAATGGACTCAGAGATCCAAGAACATCTCCCTGAAGCTATGTATAACTTCTGGTTGACTAATGTTGGCTCTTCTGTGCCCCTGGTACTGTGGGATGCCTTTAAATCGTGGCTGAGGGGAGAGTGCATCTCTAAAATAGCGGCACGGAAGAGGGAATTTGGGCAGTGGCTTAGACAGTAGGAGGACCGGGCTGGGGATAAGGAACGGGAATATGTCCTAGACCCAAACCAAACTACCTATGGGGCCGGGCAACATACATTGCGGGACTTGTCTTTGCTTAGGATCGACCTTACCAAGAAATCACTGCTAGACAAGGCACAGAGGGTGTTTGAATACGGCAATAAGAATGGTAAGCTGTTAGCCTGGCTGGCAAAAGGGCAGTTCGCAACGACACAGGTGGGTAGGTTACGTGACTCTGACGGCCAACCTCTGACTACTACTGAGGGAATAAGTAACAGATTTCTCCAGTTCTATCAGGAACTCTATGCTTCTAGGGTGACGTATAGTGCCGTTGACCTGACACATTATCTAGACCAGATCCAGCTCCCAGTCTTGGACCCAGATAAAAGTGCGGAGTTAGAGAAGGATATCACGCTAGAGGAGGTTCAGACAGCAATACAGGGTATGCAGGCGGCCAAGGCTCCTGGGCCGGACGGCATCCCTATTGAATTGTACTCTGTCCATCAGGAGGTGCTGGCTCCTAAGCTCGCTTCCCTCTTAGCACAGTTCTCTGCCATGGGCTCTCTGCCAGATGTCGGAGGCGGTGGTGGTGTTGGTGCCTAAACCCGGTAAGGATCCAGAGGAATGTGCCTCATATAGGCCGATTTCCCTGATCAACGCGGACGACAAGTTGCTGGCAAAAATTCTGGCTATCAGGTTGGCGTCAGTCATTGAAGACCTGGTCCACCAGGACCAAGCGGGATTCATGCCGGGGAAGGGCACGGACATCAACATCCGAAGATTTTTCCCCAACTTGGACACACCTCACGAAAGCATTTGACTCCGTGGAGTGGGAGTACTTATGGGAGGTCCTGAAACGTTTGGGCATAGGCCCCAAATTCCTGCACTGGTTAGGCATGCTCTACAAGTTGCCCAAGGCCAGGCTCCATACAAATGGCACCCTCTCTGAAACTTTTCTCCTCCAGTGGGGCACCTGACAAGGATGTCTGCTGTCACCTAGCCTGTTCGCCCTGGCTCTTGAGCCACTGGCGATACGGATCCGGGAGTCCTCCGCTGTTCAAGGGCCTCAGGATTGGCCCTCTGGAGGAGAAAATTTCACTGTATGCGGACGACGCTTTGTTATACTTGCAGGACGCCAGGCCCTCTTTGCAGGCAGCACTGAAGTTATTTGATAAATTTGGGCACTTCTCGGGGGTCAGGATTAATTGGACGAAGTCCATAGTGTTTCAGCTGGATCCTCAGGCCCGAGGGGCGGCGTCGCAGGCCCCGCTACTCTGGGTGGAGGAATCCAAATACCTGGGAATTGTGGTGTCGAGAGACCTCCATGCCTTTTGTCGTCTCAACCTACAACCCATAGTGTCGGGACTCAAAGACCAGTGCACTAAGTGGCGGGACTTGCCTCTCAATCTTCTCGGCCGTATTAACGTGCTGAAAATGATTTACCTGCCTAGGTTTAACTATGTGTTTCGTAATTGCCCGGTTTGACTTCCAGCTTCCTTTTTTAAGGAGCTGGACAGCTGTATAAGCACATTTCTGTGGAAGGGTGCTAGCCCTAGGTTGGCCAGGTCGACCCTGCAGCTACCAGTGAGCTGTGGGGGTCTTGCATCACCCAACTTGAAAGTGTACTTTTGGGCAGCAATGTTGGTCACTGTGCATTAGTGGTTTGAGCAATCCAGATCCAATGCGGCCACCTGTTTAGAAGTGGCCATTCTTGGTTCCCTCCTAGAGCTGGGCAATTTAGTGTATAGGGGCGTCGTTTCCTACCCTTCGCTCCCGGCCCCTACTAGAGTAACCCTAAGGGTGTGGGGGGTGGCTAGGAAATGATTCCTTCGCACGTGTCACTACTCTCCCTTTTGTCCGTTATGGGGAAACCCCGCACTTCCACACTTTAAGATACTACCTGACCGGCACCTTTGGGCTCAATTTGGGGTCAAAATACTTCAGGATATTATGCCCCAGGGGACGCTCCTGCCATTTAGAGACCTTTCGGCTAGGTTTGGACTTCCGGGTGGGATGCTCTTTAGATACTATCAATTGAGGCATGCTGCGAGAGCTCAGTTCCTTCTCCCCATAAGACTGGAAGCGGATGCTATCGAGGCACTTTTAGCACAGGAGACACTTAAAAAAAAACTCTCTACACTGTACTTTGCCCTCCTTAGGTTGGACTCACCTCCCTGTGGGAGACGTGGCAGACTGACATTCCTAGCTTAGACAGGGAGACCTGGGAAGTATGCTTCAAGGCTGGTTCTAGACCAGGGATGAGCCGAACACCCCCTGTTCGGTTCGCACCAGAACCTGCGAACAGACAAAATGTTCGTGTGAAATTTAGGACCCTATTAAATACAATGGACTCGAACGTTCGAAATCTAAAGTGTTAATTATAATATGCAAGTTATTGTCCTAAAAAGTGTTTGGGGACCTGGGTCCTGCCCCAGGGGACATGTATCAATGCAAAAAAAAGTTTTAAAAACGGCCGTTTTTTCGGGAGCAGTGATTTTAATAATGCTTAAAATGAAAAAAATAAAAGTGAAATATTCCTTTAAATTTCGTACCTGGGGGGTGTGTATGATATGCATGTAAAGTGGCGCATGTTTCCGGTGCTTAGAACTGTCCCTGCACAAAGTGTCATTTTTGAAAGAAAAAAAGTCATTTAAAACTGACTCGCGGCTATTAATGAATTGTCGGCTCCCGGCAATACATTCAAAAGTCATTGATAAAAAAAAAAGCGTGGGGGTTCCCCAGAATTCAATTACCAGGCCCTTCAGGTCTGGAATGGATATTAAGGGGAACCCCGCCGCAAATTTTAAAAAAAATTGACATGGGGTTCCCCCAAATATCCATTCCAGGCCCTTCAGATCTGGCATGGATTTTAAGGGGAACTCCACCCCAAATTTAAAAAAAAATGGCGTGGAGTCCCCCTAAAAATCCATACCAGACCCCTTATCCGAGCACGCAACCTGGCCGGCCGCAGGGGAAAAGGGGGGGACGAGAGAGCGGCCCCCCCTTCCTCCTGAACCGTACCAGGCCACATGCCCTCAACATGGGGAGGATGTCCCCATGTTGATTGGGACAAGGGCCTCATCCCCACAACCCTTGCCTGGTGGTTGTGGGGGTCTGCGGGCGGGGGGCTTATCGGAATCTGGAAGACCCCTTTAACAAAGGGGACCCCCAGATCCCACCCCCCCTATGTGAATTGGTAAGGGGTAAAAAAATGTTTAAAAAAAAACACACAAACACCTTGAAAAAGTCCTTTATTTAAAAAAAAAAAAAAAAAAACATTCCAGCGGTGAAATCCAGTGTCCCGCGGCGATCCCGATGTCCAGCGCTGTCCTTCATTGGTTGTGCCTGAGCGGACCTGATGGGGAACTCCCTCTCAGTATTTTAAATGTATAGACCCGCCCCTTCTAAAGTTCCCCATCAGGTCCGCTCAGCGGACCAGATGCGGAACATGAGAAGGGGCGGGTCTATACATGTATTACCAAAGTGAGAGCAGTTCCCCATCAGGTCCGCCCCCTCGGTATGTCGGACCCGCCTACGTCATTGGCTTGAGCAGGGAACTTCCTTCACTATGTAAATTTAAATTACACAGTGAAAGAAGTTCCCCGCTCAAGCCAATGACGTAGGCGGGTCCGACATACCGAGGGGGCGGACCTGATGGGGAACTGCTCTCACTTTGGTAATACATGTATAGACCCGCCCCTTCTTATGTTCCGCATCTGGTCCGCTGAGCGGACCTGATGGGGAACTTTAGAAGGGGCGGGTCTATACATTTAAAATACTGAGAGGGAGTTCCCCATCAGGTCCGCTCAGGCACAACCAATGAAGGACAGCGCTGGACATCGGGATCGCCGCGGGACACTGGATTTCACCGCTGGAATGTTTTTTTTTTTTTTTAAATAAAGGACTTTTTCAAGGTGTTTGTGTGTTTTTTTAAACATTTTTTTACGCTTTCTTCGTGAAATGGTAGGGGTACAATGTACCCCTTACCAATTCACATAGGGGGGGGCGGGATCTGGGGGTCCCCTTTGTTAAAGGGGACTTCCAGATTCCGATAAGCCCCCCGCCCGCAGACCCCCACAACCACCGGGCAAGGGTTGTGGGGATGAGGCCCTTGTCCCAATCAACATGGGGACATCCTCCCCATGTTGAGGGCATGTGGCCTGGTACGGTTCAGGAGGGAGGGGGGGCCGCTCTCTCGTCCCCCCCTTTTCCCCTGTGGCCGGCCAGGTTGCGTGCTCAGATAAGGGGTCTGGTATGGATTTTTAGGGGGACTCCACGCCATTTTTTTTTAAATTTGGGGTGGAGTTCCCCTTAAAATCCATGCCAGATCTGAAGGGCCTGGAATGGATATTTGGGGGAACCCCACGTCAATTTTTTTTTAATTTGCGGCGGGGTTCCCCTTAATATCCATTCCAGACCTGAAGGCCTGGTAATTGAATTCTGGGGAACCCCCACGCTTTTTTTTTTTTTTTTATCAATGACTTTTGTATGTATTGCCGGGAGCCGACAATTCATTAATAGCCGCGAGTGAGTTTTAAATGACTTTTTTTCTTTCAAAAATGACATTTTTTGCAGGGACAGTTCTAAGCACGGGAAACATGCGCCACTTTACATGCATATCATACACACCCCCCAGGTACGAAATTTAAAGGAATATTTCACTTTTATTTTTTCATTTTAAGCATTATTAAAATCACTGCTCCCGAAAAAACGGCCGTTTTTAAAACTTCTTTTTGCATTGATACATGTCCCCTGGGGCAGGACCCAGGTCCCCAAACACTTTTTAGGACAATAACTTGCATATTAGCCTTTATAATTAGCACTTTAGATTTCTCCCATAGACTTTTCGAATTTGCCGCGAACACCCCAATTTGTTCGCTGTTCGGCGAACAGGCGAACAGGCAATGTTCGAGTCGAACATGAGTTCGACTCGAACTCGAAGATCATCCCTATTCTAGACTAATGATCTCCTCCAGGGACAAGCTAATACACACCAAATGTATCCACTGTGTCTACTATACACCACAAAGACTGCACAAGATCTACCCACAAAGGTCCCAGAACTGTCCCAGATGTCAATCCCCTGATAGCACGTACCCACACATGTTTTGGACCTGCCCCTCCTTGGCTGGGTACTGGGCCGCAGTTTTTGAATGTATCAATGTCCGCCTGCAGTTGTCTCTTCCAATATCGCCTGAATTGGCCCTGCTGGGCATTCAGGATGATGATCAGCGACCTCGGTATACTAAGATGCTTATTTCCTTTGTCCTATTTTATGCTAAGAAAGAGATTTTGCTCAAGTGGACATCCCCCTCTCCCCCTATGGTTGAATCTTGGGACTCTTCCATAAATGCTGTGTTGCCCCTCTATAAGCTGGCATATACCAACAGAGGCTGTCCCCAAAAATTTGATCGCTTATGGCTGCCTTGGACTGAACAGCTGTAAGTGGTTTTTTTGGGGGGTTTTTTTGGCAGTAAACCTGGGGATCTGCACCTGGGATCCCTGTTGGCGGGGGCGGCCGCCCCCCCCCCCCCCCTCATCATCTCTACAGGATTTCTTATGATCTGGCACGTCCCCGTATATTTGCGCTGGTTATTTGCTCATGTACTGGGTATTATACTTGTTTACTAATTACTATGCGTTTGAATATCTTTATATCTATTTGTTAAATTTTCCCTGAATTGTGTCTGAGGGGTGGGCTTCACAGTGACTGATCACTGCTGTAGTCAATCAGAGGCTACCATAGTGATCAGGTGACCTGGAATCGGGAGGTCCGGGTCCCGATTGTTAGTACAGTACCCAGGGCTCTCGGTGAGCCCCCGATTTCTGTGCTAGCAGCGTGCCATGTGGAGTGTTGCCAGCACAAAGAGAGAAACACATATATGCAGCTCCACGTAGAAAAGCCCAGTTCAGTGAGGTTGCATATACTGTATGTGTTACATTGGCGTGTAGGGGTTAAACAACCCATGAGCCAGCCCACTGCTCCCACTGAGGCAGGGTGTAGTTTTGTTCTCAGGAATATATAACACCTTGCCAGCCCCCACCACCGGCCATGATCTGCTTGCATTACATAGAGCAGCACAGAGACCTAGTCATGACATCACTGAGTCTAAAGGAAGGTATGAAATAAAAAGGGAAAGATTTTATATCAAGTGATTGTAAACCCTTACATATACTCAGTGAAGGGACTGGCCTCAGTGATAGAGATAAAACAAATCCTCCTACAGAAGTTGTACTTATTTATTTGCAGTTTTCTCTTCTCTACATCCATTCCAGAATTTATAAAGCTAATCTGAGATGTCAGAAAACAGGTGGCGGAGAGCTGAAATTACGCTCTCCAGAGCTCAGCAAGGAGATCTCAGAGAGGATTGGAGGTGAGGACACAACCCCCTTCACACAGCACCAGAGCTGAGGCTGTCAATCACAGGCTGTGTGCTGGAGGTCCCTCCCCATCCCTATAGAGGGATATGCTTTGTTCAGATTTTATGTCTGAGGTTTACAACTACTTTAAGAGAAAGGTATATTCATGGTTGCAAGTGGTTAACATTGATAGTCAATGTACTGTATATACAGTGTAGATTGATTTTTTTAATGATCATATACTTTTAGATAATATAATTTCATGTTGCTCCATTGACAAAATGAACAGATACCATTTTCCATTCGGCTTTTACGAATTATTGGTGCCACCGCCCTGTCAGCAAATTGCTCGGCATGGTTGATTAAAGCATCTTTCAGTGTGTCATATCCGCAAAGGACAACCATCTTCTTCAATCCTATTTGGACACCTATCACTGGACCATAAGTTTTGGATAACTGAAAGTGAAATAAAAAATAGTACATAAAATTAAAAAGTCATAGTTTACTTTAAAACGGTTGCCGCCCACCCCATAGCAGTTTTACTGCTACAGGACGACAGCTGTGCACTGGATCACCTATATATATAGGTGATTCTGGAATTTTGCCTGCAGGAGGCGCAAGCCGCCAGGCCACTTCTGCTGTGATAATTCACAGCAGGGGCTGATCTGTGGGTGCCAGGCACTCGATGTTTGAGTTCTCACAGAGGGGAAGGAATGGATTGTGTGTTCCTGCAAAGCAGGGACCAAAATCCATTACTAAAGCACCTTCCACAGATCACACAATCACTGGCTAGACACAGTTACCCCTTGCTCACCCTAGATATTAACCCGTTTCTAGCCAGTGACATTAGTACAGTGACAGTGCATATTTTTAGCATTGATCACTGGGCAGAACTGAAAACCTTGAAAGGGGTCCTCTGCTCACTGAGCAAGTGGCTAGTGGGGTTAATGGGGAGGGTGGAGGGGTAAATCAGGATTATCAGGTAGGAAGACAAGTTAATACAGTTAGAGGGAGTGTTAGAGGCTCACAGAAAAGGAAGGCCAGCCCTGGGTTTAAGCACCCTAACAGATTCACCAAGTTGGGTGAAGATGTGGGGGTATCAAGCTCAGAGGTGGCAGCCCTAGATGTCACTGCTCCCCCTAACAGCCCGGAGAGCAGCCCCTCTAGTATGGGTGGTGAGGGGAGTGCAGGTATGCCTAGGGGTGGACCGGGTTAATAAATTACTGGGAGGAGCTGGGCATGACCCAGCTGTCTTGGTCCACGTTGACAGAATTAATGGAAGGTGGAGGCTCCTTAAGAACCAATTTAAAGAACTAGGCTGCAAGTTGAAGGGAAGGACCTCCAGGATGATATTCTCTGAACTATTGCCTATGCCATGCCCAACACAGGAAAGGCAAGGGGTGATTAATATTCCTGGTTATGCTTTCTTTGGGAAAGACAGGGTAAAACGGAGGGGTGGTGATGTCTGTCTCTATGTGAGAAGTGATCTCAAAGTGAGTGCGAAAGAAGACGGAGAGTGTGATGAGTCTGAAGCATTATGGGTGGAACTGTACATGGGTGTGCGTACTACAAAGGTTGTCATTGGAGTTTGTTAGAGACCTCCCAGTATTAATGAGGAGGTGGAGACTCAGCTCCTTGCACAGATGGAAAAGGGCTGCAAGGACTGGGACAGTGATAATAATGGGGGATTTTAACTACCTGGAAATTGACTGGAGTAATGGCACTACTGGGACAGTTAAAGGGCAAAAATGTAATGTTAGTTGTAAGCAACAAACACATCCGGGAAAGATAAAAACACTTAACTTTAGGAGAGCAAATTTTCCAAGGATGAGGGCTGCTCTCCAAGACTTGGACTGAGAGGGAATACTTGCATCAATGGGCACAGAACAGAAATGGGAATTCTTCATAAAGACTGTATGCAAACTCACTGCAAAGTACATTCCCATGGGCAATAAGTTTAAAAGGCTAAAAAGAAAACCTACGTGGTTCACGGCCAAAGTTAAAATGGCTATAAATAATAAGAAAATAACTTTTAAAAAAATATAAAAGTGAAGGAACACTATCATCATTTAAATGCTACAACGAATATAACAGATTGTTTAAAATGGAAATCAAGGATGCAAAAAGGTCTGAGCATGCCCTTTACAAAAAAATAATCTAGAGTGGGTGACTGGGGACAAATAGAAGGCAAATTTATTAAATACTGTCTTCAGCTCTGTGTATACAAAGGAGCATGGGGGAGCTCATGTCCATAATGGGGGTGGTAGTGACACTACTCAAAAGTGATATGGTTCAGAAATATTTATACAGAATAAAAGGTGGCTAAAGCACCTAGACCAGATGACATCCACCCATGGATCCTAAAATAATTAAGCTCTGTCATTTCAAAGCCATTGTTTCAAATTTTTAGGAACTCGTTAATGACTGGAATGGTACCAATGGATTGGCGCAGGGCCAATGTGGTGCCCATATTTAAAAAGGGATCAAAGTCTTTACCAAGTAACTATAGACCTGTTAGTTTAACTTCTATAGTCGGGAAGATACTGGAGAGTTTAATAAAAGACCACATAGACGAGTTCATATGACGCCCGTCGGAGGCTCTTTACCTAGATTGATGTAGCGGTGTTTCAGACTGACACGCCGCACCACCGATCACCGCAATGCGCACCTCCACGTGCGCGTGGCGGCTGTTATCCTGCTGGACATCATATGACGCCCAGTCAGGATAACTGAACCACCGCCCGGCCGTCAATCTGCTATAGGCCGGGTGGGAAGTGGTTAAGCAACAGACAGCATGAATTCATGAAAGACAGAAGTTGTCAAACAAACATGATTTCTTTTTGTAAGGAGGGAAGTAAAACCTTGGACAGAGGGGTGGCTGTGGACGGTATACATGGATTTTGCAAAAGCGTTTAACACAGTTCCCCATATGGTTAATGTGTACGATAAAATCTACAGGCTTGGAAAGATCAATTTCTAAACGGATAGAAAACTGGCTAAAAAACTGAATTCAGAGAGTAGTGGTTAATGATTCTTACTCTGAATGGTCTAAGGTTATGCTTGTGCGCACGCGTACATGCATTGCAAGCGGAATGACATTGGAGGGTGGGGCCTGGTGGCCATATTGCCAGTGTTGGTAAGCTGGATAAGAAACATGTGCACGGGCTAGACAGTAGCTGAGGCAGAAGCGGTGAAGGTAGTGTCAGTCCTGGACAAGCATCACAGGAGATGCAGGGCAGGCTCTCCTGCCTTTTAAACTTCATTTTTACAGGTCACATGAACACAACGATTTCGGGACGGGGATGGGGGGGGGGGGGGTTAGTTGAGCACTGGCAGTTGGGTTGGTCTCTTAGGGTAGCCAGTACATTATTTATTTATTTTTGGTATATTTACAGTGACCCCTCAGCTGATTTGGACTGTTTTTCTGCCACATGTCCTATTGTGATTACCAGCAGGCCATAAAAGTCTTCTAGAAAGTGGAGTGGACCTCCATCAGGACAGGAAAACTCTAGATGTAGCCCTCCTGGTGCAGTTTCCCTTGAGGGTCTGGAGGTCTTAGGGCAGTACTGAACCACGGCTGTTTGATATGCTGTTCATCTTGAATGGTATGTAATCGCTTTATAACAATTGCTATGCTTTGTTATAGAAAATGTGTCACCTTTTCCCCCCTAATACCCCTGAAGAAAGGATTGAACTCTTCCTGAAACGTATCGGGAAAGTAAAGAAGACAGTATCTTTAAAAGTTCCAACCTCGGAATCCTGGCGGCCGCCACAAAATTCCCTTTACACTCTCATCTCAAGGAGGTTGTGTATGCAGATTGGGCTCACATGACAAGGTGTAAGTATGCCCTTAGCGAATCTGGCAATCTTATTTTGATAAAAGCTTTCATGCCCAGTGGATGAGGTTCCTATGCTGACAAATGTTTGGAAACATTGCTCAAGGCATCTTTTGCACTGCCAAGCTAACCCCGAGACAGTGATATACCTTGAATACTCATGAACCACCACATCTACTTCTGCTGTTTTAGTGAGTCAAGCACTTCTCTGAATAACTACATATTACGTTAGTGTTTTTGCAATTTGCCTTTGTTATTGTATGTTAATATAAATTTTTACTTTTTTACACATTTATTTAGAATTAAAATTTTGTGGTTCCCCCAGCTCCTGAGGAAGCATCAATCTCCACATTTGAAGGAACCATGGATACTCCATCTAGTTTTCCAACATGGCACTTATATAGGTGCCGTACACCATTCGGGTCCCAAACTTATGTTCCACATTAAGGATAGTGTTCAATGGAGGGATAACACATTGTTTGGATTTTATATGTTTATGGTTTTTATTTTTCTGTTGTATTGACACATTTTACTGTTGCGTGACTCCTTGGGGTGCCAATAAAGTCCATCCATTCTCTTAGGATTGTTTCCGTACTTACATTCGGGGGATGAGGTACCCCCTTCTACGCATATGTGGGTCTCTAGACATCCACCTTATACAAACATTATTGCTTTATACATCACACAGATGTGCCACTTCACTGGCAGATTAACTGCATCCCCCAGGTATGTTATATAAAAGGCATTTTGCTTTTTTTTTTTTTTTAATTAGCTAATTATTAAAATTGATGCTCTCTGCCCAACTGAATTTTTTTTTCACTTGGCATGTTTCCAAGAGCAGTGCCCAGTCCTGTGTGTTTTTTTTTTTTTTTTTTTTGATAATCCCTTGCCTATTAGCCTAGAAAAGGGCCAAAACAGATTTTTAACATTCATCTTGTATTGACTTGAGAGGAGTTTGGATTTAGAATCCGAACTTCCATAATGCTTGCCAAACCTAGCTCAAGGTAAGCCCAGGTACATTTGGCTGATCCCTATTGACCGTCAGCGACATATTCTGATGTACAATAACTGATTCCAGCTAGAGTCCATTTGACTGGGTCTTTGCTGATGCTCTTCCTGAACTGCTTTTTAATAATGTAGATAAATATAGTGTACTGTCTATGGTCACCCATTTTGAATTGCTACATCAAAATGCAGTAGACTTCTGAAAACTATACTGCATTTTGACCACTAGATAGAGCTGATGATCATAGGAATTAATCTAGTACTGAAATAAAGCCAAAATATGTGCAGAACGGGTGTGATGAATGTTTTTATAACCAAACCCCTTAGAATCTCTCTCTCTGTGGACCCCGTTCTATACTGGTAAGTTTGGTTCTGATTCTGTTTCTGTCCATGTCACTTAGTTTTGATTCCATTCTAAGACCCCTTTTACACTGGGGCGTTTTTCAGGCGCTTTAGCGTTAAAAAAAGCGCCTGTAAAGCGCCTGAAAGAAGCCTCATCTGCAATCCCAATGTGAAAGCTCGAGTGCTTTAGAGCCCTTTCACACTGCCAGCGCCCGAAAAACGCTTGTAAAGCGCCGCTAAAACTAGCAGCGCTTTACCACCGTTTTTCAAGCGCTAGTGGGATGATTTTAACCCCCGCTAGTGGCTGAATAAAGGTTTAAAAGCGCCCACAAAGCGCCGCTGCCAAGGCATTTTGCAGGCACTTTACAGGCGCTTCCTATTGATTTCGAGAAGGGGCGTTTTAGGAGCAGTGTATTCACCGTTCATAAAGCGCTGTAAAGAAGCTGCTTGCAGGACTTTTTTGGACGCCCTGCCAGCGCAGCGCCTCAGTGGGAAAGCACTCGGGCTTTCACATTGGGATTGCAGATGAGGCTTTTTTCAGGCGCTTTACAGGTGCTTTTTTTAATGCTAAAGCGCCTGAAAAACGCCCCAGTGTAAAAGAAGTCTCAGTGTGAAAGCACTCAAGCTTTCACATTGGGATTGCAGATGAGGCTTCTTTCAGGCGCTTTACAGGAGTTTTTTTTATGCTAAAGCGCCTGAAAAATGCCCCAGTGTGAAAGGGGTCTAAAGCCTCGTACACACGGTCGGACTTCCATCGGACTTTTCCGTGGATTTTTGTCCGAACGGAGTTGGCTGGGCACACCCATAGCATACACACCACAGGACTTTTCTGCAAACTTTCCCTAAACTTTTTCCAACATCACGTGGTTTTTCTGCTCTTTACCACCACCCTTTGGTCAACTTCTGCTATTGTTGGTTGATTTTAACATTATTTGTTTTGTCCATCGGACAAAAGTCAGATGGTTTTCTGTACACACGGTCGGACTTTGCTCCATCTGATTTTTGTTGGCCAAAAGTTTGTCCGTTTGCAGACTGAACTTTTGTCTGATGAAAACCAAAAAAGTTTGTCCGATGGAGCGTACACACGGTCAGATTTTTTGTCAAACTTGCTCAAAATGAAGTTTGTTGGCAAAAAGTCCGACCGTGTGTACGGGACTTAAGAGTATGTTCGATAAAACCCGTAGAGTAAACCTGGATCTGTTGATTTGCTATTAAACTTGTATTAAGTAATCTGACCCTTTTAATGGAACACAAAGGATAGCCCTAAAGAAAGTCCTTTGTTGGAGTTCCTGCATTGCCTCAGATGATATAGGACAAGAAGTACGTTACCTCTATAAAGGTCTTGTGTGGTCTCTTCATGTCAATACTGAGCATATTTCCAATGATTGGCCATGGTTTGGGTCCAGGTGGGAAATTCTTGTACTTGTCCTGTTTCTTGTTATACACATGGGCCAAGAAGAGGATGACAACAACAGACAGAAGGACCGTCACAGGGTCAATTGCAAACATAGTTCTGTAATATCTATAGGAGGAGGAAGAAAATAATTGTGGGTAATAGCAGGAATATTAAAGTTTATAAACCTTAAGGCCTCATGCACACTGGATGTTTTGCCAATTCTCTTAGAATTCTTTCCTCCTGGCAACAAAGTTTTGGCAGAGAAAATGCTTGACACTTGTAAATTTATGTAGCACATTTACAGTAGGTGCGTCAAGTGCTTGGGCATTCATTTCATTGGTCAGAATTAAAAGGAATAATTCTGGAGCGCTAAGCGCACTAGCGGTTAGACGTGTGAAACATTTTTTTCTGCCAAAACTATGCTGCTTTTGGACGCACTGGCTGTGTTTTTTTTTTTTCTTACCTCTAAAGGCTTATGTGTGCATGGACACATAGGCTAACATGCAGGGGGGTTTAGTGGCGGGAATTTTTATTTAATAAAAAATAAATTAAAATCGCAGAGGACAGCAGAAAAACGCCCAGTGTGAATAAGGTATAACACTAATCTTGTCTTATATACTCCC
This sequence comes from Rana muscosa, assembly GCA_029206835.1. NCBI lineage: Eukaryota > Metazoa > Chordata > Amphibia > Anura > Ranidae > Rana > Rana muscosa. The sequence continues at coordinate 319,184,491 of CM055121.1, forward strand.
CTTTGAGAGATAAATACACACTATATTGTCAAAAGTATTGGAACTTTAATGGCATCCCAGTCTTAAGCCTCATACACACGATACGATTGTTGGAAGGGGATTGCCTGATGACAGACTGTTGTCCTAAATTCTTACCGTTAGTATACTCCTTTTGACAACTGTTGTCCAATTTTCCGACAACAAATGTTGGATGACAGGCTAGTAAATTTTCGGCGGACAGCGGCTCGACGTCTGTTTTTTTTATGGTCAGTACACAAATCCGTCACACAAAAATCGAAAGTACAAACACGCATGCTCGGAATCATCACTTACCAAACACAAAATTAGCAGAAGGGGCTCAAAGGGTGGCGCTCAAGAGCTGAAATTCCTTGTAGTACGTCACTACGTCCGTGTTTGTGGCACGACAATTGTGTAACGTTAGTATGCAAGACAAGATCCTGGCACACACCCTTTTGACAAAAATCAGACCCTCGGTTGGCCAACAATCGTACCGTTTGTATGAGGCTTAAGTTTGTAGGTTTCAATATTGAGTTGGCCCACCCTTTGCAGGTTTAACAGCTTCAACTCTTCTGGGAAGGCTGTCCACAAGGTTTAGGAGTGTGTGTATGGGAATGGTTGACAATTTTTCCAGAAGCGCATTGGTGAGGTCAGACACTGATGTTGGATGAGAAGGCGGGGCTCCCAGTCCCCGCTCTAATTCTTCTAAATAGATTTTTATTGAAGTTTTCAAAAATACAATCATATAAGCTGTAAAACTTTCAATCAAAAATATTGTAATATTCGGTACAGTCAGTGAAATCTGTTGACAGGCGTAGTTATAGAGAACTGTAGTACATGAGCAAATGCTAGCGAAAAGTAAAAATAACTGGGATAGAGGAGAGTAAAAGAGAATAAAAAGGGGGTAATATAAGAGAAGTAGGGGTAGGGGAGAGGAGATTAGGGGTAAGGACTCAGGAGAGAGCATCTCTGTAATGACAGTTGTAGTGGAACTTCAAATCACATGTGCATTAGTGCTATCAGAAGGTTATTATTCTAGTTGTATTGCATACCATCGCTTCCAAGGAAGCAAAGATTTTGAAGTTTGGAGTAGGAGGGTTTTCCACATGATATTATGGATTCATATATGTAGTGTGTGTGAACCAGGGTGATTACTTTTTGTAGGGTTGGGGTGTTTGATGTCTTCCAGCATCTGGTGATGAGTAATCTAGTTGCTAGGAGTATGTGTGTGAGTACTAGTCTAGAAGTTGGTCATATGGACTCTGAAATCATGTTTAGAACAGCCTTTTGCGGAGTAAGGGCGATGTGACAGTGACAGATATCTTGGATTACAGTTTCTACCTCTTTCCATAGGTTTGTTAGGGCTGGGCAAGGGTTCCGGTGTGGTTACAATTTCTCCAGCGGAGGGGTGAGGCGTTTGTCTGGAATTTGGCCAGTCTATGTAGCGTTAGGTACCATCTTAGTGTTATCTTGTTTGTTAATTCCCGTAAGGAAGTGCAGCATGTAGCTTTATATATTGATTTTAAGGCCTTTTGCCATTGCGTATCTGAAAAGTGTGTCTGTAGGTCTTCTTCCCAATCGGTATATGGTTTAGATTTATGGAATTCCAGTTTTGCCTGTATTGTAGTATAAATTAGTGAAATACCTTTTGTGTCTATTTTGTTAGAGAAAAAGTAATCCCATAGTCTGGTAGGCAATGCCCCTTCTAGGTGGGTATGTGTTGCGAGACACTTTTGGATTCTGTGGAAGTTGAAATAGTCTATGGTGGGTCCGTTGTATGTTGTTTGGATCTGAATAAAGGATTTGTGTATTATCTTGTCTCTGAGGTCAGACGTGGTTGATGCCTGTTCTAACATCCATTTGGGAAAGGTTAGGTCAGGCAACACTAGTTGGAGAGTGTGTAGAGGTGTTTGTAAATGTTTGGTGATGAGCGTCCGCCATTTGGTATTGTGAAGTATTTTCCATGCCTTTACTGAAGCTTGGATAGTCGGAGAGTATAGGTGTAAGTGCGGTATGTTGGTGGTGGTGCTAAACAACCAGTTTTTAAGGTTGCTGCCCGGTTTCATGTAATTTTCAATATTTTCCCATAACGTGTTTGATGGCGTATTTGTCCAGTCCTTCATTTGGGACAGTATGGTAGCTAGGTAGTAATCTTTTAAGTCAGTGTACCCCATTCCTCCAACTAGTCTGTGTTTAATTATTTTTGAGTGGCTGTTTCTCGTTTTTTCGCCCTGCCATACATAGTTGTGTACAATAAAAAATTTAAAAGCTGCGCTAAAAAATGGAATACCAATGATAGTAAACCCACACGTCATATGACAAAGTGACATATACCAGTATTAATCAATATAAACATAACTGAGTGCTTATAATACAAACATAAATTAAGTGCTTGTAGGAGAATAATTCAAAAAGTCCATGAAGTGAAAACCAGTGATAAAAATAGTTATAAAATATTGATTGAGACAAAAATGATCAAAATGTGATTGAGATAAAAAGTCCAAATGTAGAGATCAGGGAAGCCATGGAACACCCACCGAGGTAATGATGAAATGTTGGGAGGATGAGACCCAAAGTGAACACCACAGACACTCGTGCTCCACCACCACCTGAATTGGCTGCTTACCAGAGGCAAGTATGTAATAAGCCTGTCATATATCCAAATCTGCAACACTCCAGTAGGTATGGATGGATCCAGGACCCGTTTAGGACATGCACGATCGACCAAATCCCAGAGGAACCACCAGGCGTGCCCCAAAATGGAAAGACACTCGATAGTGTAATACAGTAAAGCGTAGTGTTTAATAAGAAATAAAATCTCACTTACAGCAAGAACGATGTCCAATTGTAAAAGCCGGTCGGCATGCAGACGCCCGTCCACTAGCAATGATGTCAGCGCGTCATCCTCCCACCTTTTTTTCACTGGTTTTCACTTCATGGACTTTTTGAATTATTCTCCTACAAGCACTTAATTTATGTTTATATTATAAGCACTCAATTATATTTACCGTATATACTCGAGTATAAGCCAAGCTTTTCAGTCCTTTTTTTAGGGCTGAAAATAGCCCCCTCGGCTTATACTTTAGTCAGTGTACCTTAAGGACTGTGGGCGTCCATTTTTCAAAAGTCGCAGCTTCCTCCTAGTCCCGTTCCGTGATAGGCGTTTGACACTGTGTTCCGCTACCCGCCTATCACGGAGGTCCTCTCATCCTCAGACTTTACCAGCAGACACTGTTTTCAGTGTTCTGCCTATCACGGACGTCCTCTTGTCCGTGGATGAAAGAAGGTCCATAATTGGCGGAACACTGAACACAGTGTCTGCTGGGAAACTGAGTCCCAAGGTGAGAGGACCTCCGTGATAGGCGGTAGCGGAACACAGTGTCAAACGCCTATCACGGAACGAAACGGGACCAGGAGGAAGCCACGACTTTTGAGAAATGGATGCCCACAGCCTGTCAAGAGGCTGTCAACAGGTACACTGACTCAGGCACAGTGAGGCTGCAATGGGCACAGTGAGAGTGGGCACAGTAAGGCTACAATGGGCACAGTGAGAATGGGCACAGTAAGGCTGCAATGGGCACAGTAAGGCTACCATGGGCACAGTGAGAATGGGCACAGTGAGGCTGCAATTGGCACAGTAAAGCTGCAATGGGCACAGTGAAAATGGGCACAGTAAGGCTGCAATGGGCACAATGAGGTTGGGCACAGTGACATAGTTACATAGTTACATATAGTTAGTCAGGTTGAAAAAAGACACAAGTCCATCCAGTTCAACCGTAAAAAATAAAAATAAAAAAATAAAAATAAACATATATCGTACAATCCCATATACCCAATTCTATACCCACAGTTGATCCAGAGGAAGGCAAAAAACCCAGAAGAGCATTATCCAATTTGCTACAGCAGGGGAAAAAATTCCTTCCTGATCCCCCGAGAGGCAATCGGATATTCCCTGGATCAACTTTACCTATAAATGTCAGTACCCAGTTATATTATGTACATTTAAGAAAGAATCCAGGCCCTTCTTAAAGCAATCTACTGAGCTGGCCAGAACCACCTCTGCAGGGAGTCTATTCCACATTTTCACAGCTCTTACTGTGAAAAAACCTTTCCGTATTTGGAGGTGAAATCTCTTTTCCTCTAGACGCAAAGAGTGCCCCCTTGTCCTTTGTGTTGACCGTAAAGTGAATAACTGAACACCAAGTTCACTATATGGACCCCTTATATATTTGTACATGTTGATCATATCCTCCCTTAATCTCCTCTTCTCAAGAGAGAATAAATTCAGTTCCTCTAATCTCTCCTCATAGCTGAGCTCCTCCATGCCTCTTATCAGTTTGGTTGCCCTTCTCTGCACTTTCTCCAGTTCCCCAATATCCTTTTTGAGAACTGGGGCCCAAAACTGAACTGCATATTCCAGATGAGGTCTTACTAATGATTTGAACAGGGGCAAAATGATATCTCTCTCTCTGGAGACCATACCTCTCTTAATACAAGAAAGGACTTTGCTCGCTTTGGAAACCGCAGCTTGGCATTGCATGCCATTATTGAGCTTATGATCTACCAAAACCCCCAGATCCTTCTCCACTACGGATCCCCCCAGTTGTACTCCCCCTAGTATGTATGATGCATTCATATTATTAGCCCCCAAGTGCATAACTTTACATTTATCAACATTAAACCTCATCTGCCACATAGTCGCCCAATTAGACAGAGCATTGAGGTCGGCTTGTAAATTGGCGACATCCTGTAAGGACGTTATTCCACTGCATAGCTTGGTGTCATCTGCAAAGACAGAAATGTTACTTTTGATCTCAGACCCAATATCATTTATAAACATATTAAAAAGTAAGGGTCCCAGCACTGAACCTTGGGGTACACCACTGATAACCTTGGACCATTCAGAGTAAGAATCATTAACCACTACTCTCTGAATTCTGTCTTTTAGCCAGTTTTCTATCCATTTACAAACTGATATTTCCAATCCTGTAGACTTTACCTTACACATGAGCCGTGTGTGGGGAACTGTATCGAACGCTTTTGCAAAATCCAAGTATACCACGTCCACTGCCACCCCTCTGTCCAAGGTCTTACTTACCTCTTCATAAAAAGAAATCAGGTTTGTTTGACAACTTCTGTCTTTCATGAATCCATGCTGTCTGTTGCTTAAATAGTTTTTTTCCAGCAAGAACTCATCTATGTGGTCTTTTATTAATCTCTCCAGTATTTTCCCAACTATAGAAGTTAAACTAACAGGTCTATAGTTACTTGGTAAACACTTAATTCCCTTTTTAAATATAGGCACCACATTGGCCCTGCGCCAATCCAGTGGTACTATTCCTGTCATTAATGAGTCCCTAAAAATTAAATACAATGGCTTTGAAATTACAGAGCTCAATTCTTTTAGGATCCGTGGGTGTATGCCATCTGGTCCAGGTGCTTTATCCACCTTTATTCCATCTAAATATTTCTGGACCATATCACTTTTGAGCCATTGTGGATTTGGGGCTGTGTCACTACCACCCCCATTTTGGACATGAGCTCCCCCATGCTCCTTTGTATACACAGAACTGAAGAAAGTATTTAATAAATTAGCCTTCTCTTTGTCCCCAGTCACCCACTCTAGATTATTTTGTAAAGGGCCTACATGCTCAGACTTGACCTTTTTGCTATTAATATATTTGAAGAATTTTTTGGGGTTTGTCCTACTATCTTTTGCAATCTGTCGTTCATTTTGAATTTTTGCATCCTTGATTTCCTTTTTACATATCCTGTTATATTCTTTGTAACATTTAAATGACACTAGTGTTCCCTCATTTTTATATTTTTTAAAAGCTCTTTTCTTATAGTTTATAGCTTTTTTAACTTTGTCAGTGAGCCACATAGGTTTTATTTTTAGCCTTTTAAACTTATTGCCCATGGGAATATACTTTGCAGTGAGTTCCCAAACAGTCTTTTTGAAGAATTCCCATTTCTGTTCTGTGCCCATTGATGCCAATATTCCTTCCCAGTCTAAGTCCTGGAGAGCAGCACTCATCCTTGGAAAATTTGCTCTCTTGAAATTAAGTGTTTTTATCTTTCCTGTATGTGATTTTTGCTTACAACTAACATCAAATGAAATCATGTTATGGTCACTGCTACCCAGGTGTTCCTTTATCTGAACATTAGTAATACGCTCTGCATGGTTTGAGATTACCAGGTCCAACAGAGCATCATTCCTAGTTGGGGCCTCAATAAACTGGACCATAAAATTGTCCTGCAATAGGTTTATAAATTTTTGCCCTTTAACTGTCCCAGCAGTTCCATTACTCCAGTCAATTTCTGGGTAGTTAAAATCCCCCATTATTATCACCGTCCCAGCCCTTGCAGCCCTTTCCATCTGTGCAAGGAGCTGAGTCTCTAACTCCTCATTAACATTGGGTGGTCTATAACAAACTCCAATGATTAGCTTTGAACTACGCACATCTGTATGCAGTCCTACCCATAATGCTTCAGACTCATCACACTCTCCATCCACCAGGTCCTCTTTCACACTCGCTTTGAGATCACTTCTCACATAGAGACAGACCCCTCCACCCTTCCTTTTTACCCTGTCTTTCCGAAAGAGTGCATAGCCAGGAATATTAATAGCCCAGTCGTGTGAGGAATGAAGCCAAGTTTCAGCAATACCGATTACATCATAGCTCTCCTCATGCACCAGAGCTTCCAACTCACCTATTTTGCTTGGCAGACTTCTGGCGTTGGTGAACAGACACTTTAATGCATTGACGTTGCAATAGGCACAGTGATGTTGCAATGGGCACAGTGAGGTTATATATGGGCACAGTGAGGCGTGCAAATGGGCACAGTGAAGCTGCAAATGGGCATTGTTGACCCTCTTTTCCGCTTACAGTAGCTGCTGCATTCTCACCCGCGGCTTATACTCGAGTCAATACGTTTTCCCAGTTTTTTGTGGTAAAATTAGGGCCTCGGCTTAAACTTGGGTCGGCTTATACTCAAGTATATACGGTATATTGATATATTATAATACTGGTATATGTCACTTTGTCATATGACATGTGGGTTTATTATCATTGGTATTCCATTTTTTAGCGCAGCTTTTACATTTTTTATTTGCTATTTTCTGTACGGCAGACTTCAAACGGCTTACTACTCAACTTAATAAAGATCTTACAAAAAAAGATACAGAAGTGCAAACGAGAAAAAGTAAGAAATACTCCAGAGACATAAATGACTATAAGAACGATCTCGTTTTCAGGTGGCAGAATGGCAATGGACAAATTGATCCGATTTCCACCGCTTCTACCCCTGAAAGAAATGACAGACCTAGACCATACTATACCGATATGTAGCCTATACCTAGGTCACCCAGACGTGGTGCACAGCAGAGGAACATAGGAGATCAGATACCAAGAGATATTTCTCTAAGACAAGATAAAAATGAAGCAAGACCGAAGCTTCTGAGTAACAGTACTCCGCACAATGCTGGGAGGAAACCACCACCTCCACAGGCTGAAAGAGCCACACAACAAGGGTGGAAGAAACCCAACCATTGGAAGAACAATAACAATAATAAAAAACCTCACAACAATTGGACTAAACAAAATCAAGGACCGAGAGCTACATACCAAGAGCAATACAGACAAGATAGAAGTCCAGCTCACTCCAGAGCATACTACGGAACTAGAGATGATGGCCATAGACCACAAGATAGAAGTCCCGGGCCAAAAGACCATTATACTACAAGAGATGGGCGTGGACTACCACCAAGAGGAATAAAAGAGAGAAGTCAGATTCAAACTTATAACTACTATGCCCCTCTAAGAGATCTTCGTGATTACGAGAGGGATAGCAGACCTCTAGTAGACTATCGTCATGAACGAGGACCTAATAGGTATTTTTTAGAGAGGGGGGGGACCACCACCCTCCGAGAAGGTGGTAGAACATGGAGTGGCAAGTAAAATATATTAAAAAAAAAAAAAGGATGTAGACCAGGGAAAAGGAAACATCTTAGTAAGGGTATAATAGGCGAAGGAATTTTTAACTTAACAGAGATACCCCTAACCAACGAAGAGCTGAAAGTTCTGGACAAAGGGCTCAAGTATGCCCCGGTCAAGAACTTAGACAAGTTCCAGACCTACATAAATGTACAAAAATATGCGAGAAAACTCAATATTAAGAAATATTTATTGGATAACCCAATAAATGTTAGAGTAGGAGGAGAAAACTCAGTTGTGAACAGTAATCTGAGGAATAAATCTGTTTTTAATCCTAAGCCTAAAGACAATAAACATATTGAGGTATTTAAACATCTAGTCACTGAAGAGGTAAAGGGTCTAACAGTCAAGAAGAAAGAAGAATCTAGAGTCATCAAGACTGGGATAAAGAAATTAATTGGAAGAAAGGACCTGGTAATTAGACCATCCGATAAAGGAGGTGGTATTGTGATCCAAACGATTGAGCAATATAACAGAGGGATGAACAGATTATTGAAAGATCAAAACACCTATACCCGATTGTTAGGTAATCCCATATTTAAATGGAAGAAAGATTTAGAACAAGTGGTACACCTAGGACTAAAAAAGGGAGTATTAGATAAAAAAGAAGCCAGGTATTTACTACCAGAGGCATGTAGGACCCCTGTTATATATGCGCTACCCAAGGTCCATAAAGACAAGACGGATCCTCCCTATAGACCAATCATTAACGGTATAGAATCACTTACAGCCAGATTAAGACAATATATCGATCGGTTTCTACAGCCTGCAGTACAGAAGTGCAAAGCATACATCAAAGACACAAAAGAAATGATACAACTGCTAGAAGGAAGGAACGACACGGGAACCTTATTGATGGCCACAGCAGATGTGTCATCTCTATATACAGTTATACCCCATTATATGGCATGTGAAGCAACTAAATGGGGTCTTAGAAAATTCTCTATACTACCCTGTATACAAAGGAAGTATATAGTTAAATGCTTAGACTGTTGTTTAACGCACAGCCATTTTTGGTACAATAAGCAATATTACCAACAAACCACTGGGGTGGCCATGAGAGCAAAATTTGCTCCGAGTGTTGCAGGACTGTTTATGGCTAAATGGGAGGAAGAAGCTGTGTTTGGTGATCGCCCAGAAGGCCTCGTTATATATAAACGTTACATTGATGACGTTTTCATCGTTTGGAAAGATGATCACAATAGCCTGATCCGGTTTTTCGAGAAATTAAACCAGAATAAGATTAATATCATTTTGACCTGGCAGATAGAAGAGAAGAGCATCCCATTCCTGGATCTAGAGATATCATTGGTGAACAATAAGTTCACCACAAAGACTTTCTTCAAGAATGTTGATAGGAATAGTTACCTACCGACTAATAGTTGTCACTATAGAAACTGGATATTTAATATCCCTAAAGGGCAATTGGTGAGACTTAAACGGAACTGTACCGAAATAGAGGACTTCCAGATTCAAGCAAAAATGATTGGGGAAAGATTCATTCAAAAAGGATATGAAGAACCGTTTATAAAAGAAATAATAGAGGAGGTAATCCATATACCAAGGAACACCCTGCTAGGAGAAAAAGAAAAGAAGATCATACCGCAACCGGATCAGGTTCCTGTGATACTAGATTTTAATATCCAATACAAAAAAATTGAAAAAATCATTACGCGCCATTGGCACATTTTGAAGTCCGATTAAACGAGATATTACCAGCCAAACCTAAATTTATCTATCGAAGAGCTCCGACCCTTCGTGACCAACTTGTGAAAAATATCATTGACCCACCTAAAAAACAATTCACCTTTTTTACAGGCAAGGGATTCTACCCGTGTAAGAGATGCTATGCCTGCAAACGCACTAAACGACCTAACGAAAAGAAAACCTCTTTCCAATCAACGAGTAATGGCACAAGTTATGATATAAATGAATTTGTAGGATGTAACACTGAGGGAGCAGTGTATGTATTGGAATGCAGTTGCGGTCTGCAATATGTAGGCCCCACTAAGAGACTCCTGAGGATTAGGGTCAAAGAACATGTTCAAAATATATTGAATGGATTTCCAAAGCATAGTGTGTCCAGGCACTTCTTAGAAGTACATAATAAGGATCCGAATCATCTCAAATTCTGGGGTATTGCCCCATATATTAGGCCCTGGAGAGGAGGCCATAAAGTTAGGGCGCTCAGCCAGGTTGAATCCAAATGGATATTCTGTATGGATACACTGGCTCCGAGGGGACTCAACATAGAGTTCGACCTGAATTGTTTTTTGAGCGATTTTTAACCTATACTACACTTTGTTATACCAGCACAGTACATTTGAGGTATCATCGTTGTGGCGATGTCTGCACATCTGTGGGAAGATCCTCCTTTTCTTTCTTTTTCTTTTGTATATCTTTATTATCTTTATTATTTTCACTCTTTTATCTCTGTTAACACAATATCCCACTTTCCCATATCCCCTCCTCTCTCTTTTTTATTTTTTTTTTGTTCTCTCCCACTACTATATCCCTTCCCTCTATCACTCCCCTTCCCTCTTTCTTTCTTTTCCCCCGTCCCTTCCCTCTCAGTACTAACAAAACTCATGTATTAACACACTTCCCTCTTCTCTCCCTTTCCCTCCTTTTTCCTCCCCCCTCCTCCTCCCCTTTCCCTCAGTACTAACAAAACTCATGTATTAACACCCCTCCTTCTCTTTTCCTTTTCCCTCCCTCTTCTCTCCCCTCCCCTTCCTCCCTTCCCTCAGTACTAACAAAACTCATGTATTAACACCCCTCCTTCTCCTTCTCCTTTTCCTCTCCCTTTCCCTCCCTCTCCCCTCCCCTCCCCTCCCCTTCCCACTTCCCTCAGTACTAACAAAACTCATGTATTAACACTCCTCCTTCTCCTTTCCCTTCCTCTCCTCTCCCCCCCCCCCTTTCCCCGTCCTTTCCTCTTTCTCCAGTACTAATAAAACTCATTTATTAACATTTCCTTTCCCTTCCCCCCCCCTTTTTTCCTTTTTTCCTCCCCCCCTTTCCCTTTTCAAATTTTTATTTTTTTTCCCTTCCTTCTTCCCCCTTTTCTCTCTTTTCCCCTCCCTGCCCTTTTCTTTTTGCCCTCTGTCCTTCCTTTTCCAATTTCTTTATAGTTATATGTATGTTATAGGTATTTCTAATATATATTGTGACAGCAGGAAGGTAAAGTCACCTGGTTGCATCCAGGGGGGTAGATATATTTCGCCCAGATTCAGGCTTTACGCCGACTTATACAACTAGGCGGAGAGTTGTATAAGCCCAGCTAAGGCTAGTGGGCTCATGGATGACTCATACCTCTAGGGAGAGTGTGGGGCGTCGTACAGACAGGGAGTTGATGAGGCCAGCTGAAGCTTGTGAGCTCATTTAGGCCTCTATAAAAACTCCCAGATTCATTAGGTGTTAGCTCATGCCTGGAACCAGACCTGTGTGGACTGTCTAGGGAGAGTGAACCCCTGTGCGGTGAGACCAAGCCTGTGTGGCTATTTGCTTGGACATTTAAAACCAGGGACTTAGGGACTAGGACAGCACTAGGCTGATCCCAGTTGTTAGTTAGGAAACCTGTATGTTTAGTTAGAGGTCAAGTTGACCAGGATTTATTTTGTTTATGTTTCTTTTGCTTTGCTGTGTTTTGTCACTGTAAATAGAAAATAAACCGCACCTTTTTGATTTTGAAAACCACAACCTCCGTTTGCTGGGCCTGTTTTTGTGTGGGGAGCCCATCCCGGGGGTCACCCACACCCGCTGCCGAGCTAACCCCCTCACAGTTGGTGGAGAACCAGTGGCAGTTTTTTTTAAGCCAGCATGGAGGAGATACTGAAACAGCTGGCTCTAGCAAATGCCAATCAACAGCAGACAAATGCAGGTTTGCAAAAGAGCCTTGCAGCCCAGCAGCAAGCTCATCAACAGAGCCTTGCAGCCCAGCAGCAAGCTCATCAACAGAGCCTTGCAGCCCAGCAGCAGACAAACGCAACTTTGCAACAGAGTCTGGAGGCTCAGCAACAAGCCCAGCAGCAATCTGAGGCCCGCTTCATAGACCTGTTGCAGAAGCAAGAGCAGAGACTACAACAACAGATGGAAGCAGTAATGCAGCAACGTCCGCAGACCAGTGAGGAAAGCCGTCCCACTAATACCGCGTCCTTTGGGGTCAGTCGTTTATTGACAAAAATGACTGGAGAGGATGATCCAGAGGTATTTTTGACCACATTTGAAAGGACCGCTGAAAGAGAAAAGTGGCCTGAGGAGCAGTGGGCTGGACTGGTGGCTCCTCTGTTAACTGGTGAATCGCAGAAAGCTTACTATGACCTAGAGCCTAACCAAGCAAAAGACTATGTGATGCTAAAAGCTGAAATATTGGCAAGGCTGGGTGTCACCCTGGCTGTCCGGGCTCAGCGTGTGCATAACTGGACTTTCCAGCTTGGAAAACCCCCCAGGTCTCAAATGTATGATCTCATTCACCTGAGCAGAAAGTGGCTACAGCCAGAGACTTTGTCCGCACCAAAGATTGTGGAACGTGTTGTAATGGATCGGTTTTTGAGAGCTCTTCCTACTGCCATCCAAAAGTGGGTAAGCCATGGAGACCCAGAGACGGCCGATGGTCTTGTGGATCGTGTGGAGAAATACTTGGCTACAGAGAACCTGACGGCCTCTTTTCAGAGACACTCGGACTTTCCACCCTAAGACCAGACCATCCCCAGGGGCGGATAAGAGGATTCCAAGGGGTGAGGGTGGAGAGAGTGAGAGGGTGGGAGCTCTACCCCAAGTTTGGCGAGAACAGCCTGGGAAATCAGCGGCTCAAGAGGCGGCAAGAAGGATCGTTTGCTACCGCTGCCGGCAAGCGGGACATATTGCAGCCAATTGCCCGGTTGTGGAGGAACCCATGCAGTGTGACTTTCTGACGGGCAGACGTCAGTCGCTGTGTGCGACAGTCGCATGCACTGCCATTCGAGGAACTGAGAAACATTTATGCAAAATGTGTGTTAATGGTAGAAATGTTGTGGTATTGCTGGATTCAGGTAGCCTTGTGACCCTGATAAAGGCTGAGTTAGTTAAAACAGAGGTCTCTGGGAATAGCAAGGTAGCTGTTATTTGTGTGCATGGGGACACCCGAGAGTATCCAGTGACTACAGTGTGTTTCGAGACCCCCAAAGGTACCCTCTTTCATCCAGTGGGCTTAGTATCTCAGTTACCGCATGACGCCATTGTGGGAAGGGATTTTCCGAAGTTCTGGGAACTGTGGGATGATCCTGAGCCCCCCACTGGTGCCCCTATGTACCAGGAATGTGATAGCCAGAACTCCCCTGAGAGTGGTGAGGACTCTCCGGAATTTCCCTTATCAGTATTGGCAGGGGAGACTCAAGAAACTGGAGAGGAGCCCACCTCCTCAGACGAAAACCTACCGTCTGTGGAGTTTTCTGATCTTGAGGTTCACAGGGAAAACTTTGCCACAGAACAGTTGAAAGACCCCGCCCTAATAAAGGCACGGGAAAACGTAGTGAAAATAGATGGCGAGTTAGTGAACCCAGATAATACCTGCACTTACCCATACTTCAGCGTAGAGAAGGACCTACTGTATCGGGTGGCAAAAAGGGCAGAAGAAACCGTTGAGCAGCTTGTGGTGCCCAAACCTTACAGGAAGTTGGTGTTGGAGTTGGCTCATGGGCACATTCTTGGAGGTCATCTGGGGACAGAGAAAACCCGAGAGAGGGTATTACAGAGATTCTATTGGCGGGGGGTGATGAAGGACATAGAAAATTATTGTTCCTCCTGCCCTGTGTGTCAGAGGTCGGCCCCGATGCCACATTTCCGTAGCCCGCTGGTCCCTCTACCCATCATTGAGGTCCCGTTTGAGAGGATCGCCATGGATTTGGTAGGTCCTATAATCAAGTCCGCTAGGGGGCACCAGTACATATTAGTTATAATGGACTATGCCACCCGTTATCCAGAAGCGATCCCTCTCCGAAATACCTCGGCCAAAACCATAGCCAAAGAGCTATCTCTTGTGTTTAGCCGGGTGGGTATTTGTAAAGAACTGCTTACGGACCAAGGTACACCCTTTATGTCCCGGGTTATGAAGGAGCTGTGTAAATTGTTCAAAGTGACGCAATTACGTACATCTGTGTATCACCCCCAAACCGATGGGCTGGTTGAAAGATTCAACAAAACCCTAAAACAAATGTTGAAGAAAGTGGTGGATAGAGATGGAAAGGATTGGGACTGTCTACTTCCTTATCTGATGTTTGCTATTAGGGAGGTGCCCCAATCCTCTACGGGATTCTCCCCCTTTGAGTTACTGTATGGGAGACACCCAAGAGGGCTGTTGGATATTGCCAAGGAACCTTGGGAAAGTGAGAGTTCTCCCCACAGGAGTGTGATTGAGCATGTCGCCCTGATGCAAGACCGAATTGCACAGGTAATGCCCATCGTGAAGGAACATTTGGCCCAAGCGCAGTTAGCACAGCAGAGAGTGTACAACCGTGGAGCCAAGACCCGTACCTTTTCCCCGGGGGATAGGATACTGGTACTTGTCCCTACGGTTGAAAGTAAATTCCTTGCCAAATGGCAAGGCCCCTACGAGATAATGGAAAAAGTGAGCGAAGTGAATTACAAGGTCAGACAACCAGGAAGGCGAAAGCCCGAACAGATCTATCACGTTAATCTGTTGAAAGCCTGGAGGGATAGAGAGTCCCTAGTCGCAGACACTTGGTCACCAGCTCAAACTGGTTGCGTGATTCCTGAGGTTGGAATAGCAGCCACCTTGTCACAACCCCAACAACAGGAGGTTAAGGAGTTTGTGCTTCGCAACAAGGAGGTATTCTCTGAGCTGCCGGGACAAACATCTGGGGTAGAGCATGACATCATTACCCCGCCCGGTGAAAGGGTGAAGTTAAAACCCTATCGGATCCCAGAGGCCCGACGGGAGGCAATACGGGAGGAAGTACAGAAAATGCTGAACTTAGGGGTGATAGAGGAGTCCCAAAGTGATTGGTCTAGTCCCATTGTGTTGGTGCCTAAACCGGATGGGAGCTGGCGATTTTGTAACGATTTTCGTCAGTTGAACAAAGTTACAAAATTTGACACCTACCCCATGCCACGTATAGATGAGTTGATCGACCGGCTGGGAACAGCCCGATACATGACGACTCTTGACCTCACAAAAGGGTATTGGCAAATCCCCCTGGCCAAGTCGGCCAAAGAGAAAACCGCATTTGTAACCCCAGACGGGGCGTTCCAATATAAAAGAATGCCGTTCGGGTTACAGAATGCGCCGGCCACATTCCAGCGGAAAATGGACCAGATGCTGAGGCCCCATCGGAAGTATGCTGCGGCTTACCTGGATGACGTAATTGTCCATAGCACAGATTGGGCCTCACATCTGCCAAAAGTGCAAGCAGTCCTGGACTCTGTTCGGGAAGCGGGGTTTACGGCTAACCCCAAGAAGTGTACCATTGGGCAGGAAGAGGCCAAATATCTTGGGTACACCATTGGGAGGGGAGTAATAAAACCCCAACTCAACAAAGTCGAGGCCATCCAGAGTTGGCCACGTCCCAACAGCAAGAAGCAGGTACGAGCCTTTCTGGGAATCGCTGGGTATTATCGGCGATTCATTCCCCACTTTGCTTCTAAGGCTGTGCCCCTAACCAACCTGACGAAGGGGAAAGGGTCGGTCATGATTAAATGGACCCCCGAGGCTGAGGCAGCATTCCAATTCTTGAAACAAGCCTTATGTAGCCAGCCAGTGTTGTACTCACCCGACTTCTCTAAAGACTTTGTCGTACAAAGTGATGCGTCAGATGTGGGGTTAGGAGCAGTATTGTCCCAGGTCTGGAACGGGGAAGAGCACCCAGTCATTTACCTCAGCAGGAAGTTGAAGTCCCATGAGGTAAATTACGCCACCGTTGAAAAGGAGTGTTTAGCGGTGAAGTGGGCTCTAGATTCCCTTCGGTACTACCTGCTAGGTAGGCACTTTGACTTGGTTACGGATCACGCTCCGTTAAAGTGGATGGCTCAAAACAAGGAAACAAATAGAAGAGTGAATAGGTGGTTCCTGGCCCTCCAGGAATTCAACTTCACAGTAAAGCATCGCCCTGGCGTTCAAATGGGGAATGTGGATGCTTTGTCTCGAGTACATGAATGCCTGATTGCTGGTGTTCCAACCCCGAGGTTAAAACAAGAGGGGGGGGTATGTGACAGCAGGAAGGTAAAGTCACCTGGTTGCATCCAGGGGGGTAGATATATTTCGCCCAGATTCAGGCTTTACGCCGACTTATACAACTAGGCGGAGAGTTGTATAAGCCCAGCTAAGGCTAGTGGGCTCATGGATGACTCATACCTCTAGGGAGAGTGTGGGGCGTCGTACAGACAGGGAGTTGATGAGGCCAGCTGAAGCTTGTGAGCTCATTTAGGCCTCTATAAAAACTCCCAGATTCATTAGGTGTTAGCTCATGCCTGGAACCAGACCTGTGTGGACTGTCTAGGGAGAGTGAACCCCTGTGCGGTGAGACCAAGCCTGTGTGGCTATTTGCTTGGACATTTAAAACCAGGGACTTAGGGACTAGGACAGCACTAGGCTGATCCCAGTTGTTAGTTAGGAAACCTGTATGTTTAGTTAGAGGTCAAGTTGACCAGGATTTATTTTGTTTATGTTTCTTTTGCTTTGCTGTGTTTTGTCACTGTAAATAGAAAATAAACCGCACCTTTTTGATTTTGAAAACCACAACCTCCGTTTGCTGGGCCTGTTTTTGTGTGGGGAGCCCATCCCGGGGGTCACCCACACCCGCTGCCGAGCTAACCCCCTCACAATATACATATTGTTAACATTTTTTATTAATATTTATATATAGTTTTATTCCCACTAGATGTTTAGATGTTAATGCTAGGATTTGATGCCTGGGTCTTCTTGCTGGGATCTTGGTGTGCAGCATTTGTTTAGAATACCTTAATATCTCTAAAAGATTAGTCAAATTTGCCACTTCCTACGAACACCATCAATGTATAACCCCTTTTTACTATTTACTCCTATGAATTGACTATGGGGGATTTTAGTATTTTAATATTTCCATATTTTTAACATTTTAAATTATATATATACATAATATATTTTTATATAGGAATGTATGTGTACAGGCTTTCAGATCAGAGGCCAAGATTCTGATTCCGATCTGCACATTTTAAATACATTTTAAATGTATTTATTTTTGTAGTGTCTCTCCCCTGGTTCTGTGCTAACAAGCCGTCTATCTTGTCGTCTCTCACGCCACTCCTCGCTATGATGTTGTGCTATTGCAGCCAGGGTCAGTGGTTGACCAGCCGTTGACTCTGGTAATACCAGGAGTGACGGGTGTGAGCATTGACATGATTCAAATTAAATCCCCTTTCTTGTTCCGCTTGCCTTTAAGATACTAGGGCAAGATGTTAGACCCATTATTTTATAGCCGGTCCTTGTTTAGTTCGGCCTATACGGCCATTGTAATAAACAGGTTGCAAATCTTGACATTGATGCCAGACTGACAAGCATCAGCCTAGGTAAAATGATGTCTGTCTGTTTATTACCTGTCTGCTGTACTTCAATTAAATGGCGGCCGTGAACCAATGGCTGAACATGTGTATTAGTATACACAATACAAGCTAAAACATTTTGGAATGGCCACGGCAAAATGGCGCAGGTCTGTTTACAAAGATAGGACCACAACAAAATGGCGGCCACATTCTCATTGGAAGTCCAATTAGCAGACTATATATTGTCAGCAGCCCTTCACTCTAGTATCCCCTGATGAAGTCACGTGACACGTGACGATACGCGTAGGGATTGGAGCTTTGCTGACAGACCAGGACCCGAGCAGGTAGATGAGCGAGGCGCTCGTATGATATCCTGCAATTTCTGTCTTACACCTCATGTGAGTGTTAGGTTTATTGTTTATTTTTAATAAAATTCTTCCGGTACGGGATTATGCTATGTCTGCCATATCTTTTCTTTATTGAACATGATGCCCATCTGAGACACCACTGTACGGAGATCCACACAGATCCATAAACAATTAGAGGGACGACGAGTTCAGTGCTCGTGGAGACGCTCCCACAATATTTATCTGTTAAGTGAGTACTTCTTTGGCGTATGTGTATATCTCTGGACATTGGCGGTACTACACCATGATCCATCTTTTTTGGTTTTACATATGATATTTGGGAGGATTGCAGCAACAGGAAGGAGACTGGCATCATTCAAATTTCTGCTCATTCGCTCTGAATAACCCTGTGCCCTGGTTGCGTTAAGCTTAATTAGCAATAAGGTAAGCTGCTCACAGGCACAGAGTTGGAGCACTGAAGATATATCAAGCTTCTAAGCACTGAACCAATGTGTGTCTCATTTTTTCATTTTTGGTGACGGGATTCACTTTTATATACACCTTTGGATTGCACAGTCTGATTGGACCTATTTGGACCTTTTAAAAACATTATTTTTGCAACTGTATATATTCATATTAGTTCACCTGTTTGATTTTGATCACGATTGTTTTTTTCAGATACATGTGGTTACATGATCACGTTGATCACATTTGAGTTTAATTAATTTGTTTATTTTTCACTATAAGGTCATAATTTCATCTAGGTTTAGTGTGTTATCAGTCACACTGTTCCCAGTTCTCGCACTTTCTCTTTATTTTAACACAGCGCTAACACCATCACTGTTATAAATTGTTTTGAGTTTTCTTTAATTGGATTCACAGGTGTTTGGCAGCAGTGCCCCCCCCCCCCCCCTCTTGTCACTGTATATAAGTTCACCCATTCATCACACGTTAGGGCAGCGCGGGAGTTCCCCAAAAAAAAAAAAAAAAATTCTGTGTTATCCCACGGCAGAGCTGCTGCTGTTTTTTTGTTAAGAATATTATTTTAGTTAGCGCGGTATTTTTCCCATATACAAGTTGTGTACAGTAGATTGAAGAGATTTGAGGTATGAATTAGATAGTGGTATGGGCAGTGTGCAGAATATATATAGTAGTTTAGGGATTATGAGCATTTTAAAGGCTGCCAGCCTACCAGACCATGAAAACTCGTATTTGGAGAGTTTGTTTGTTTCACTGATAAGCATTTGTTTAGTTTCAACGTAGTTATTGCTGAATAGCCCTTTCGTTGATTTGGTAAGTGTAATTCCCAGATAAGATATACCCTTGTCAGCCCATGGGTAAGTATAGAAGTTGCGCAGTGTGTTACTGGTTATGGCATCTAGTCCTAAATCCAAGATATATGACTTATTTTCATTCACTTTATAAAATGAGACAGTACTAAATCTCTGTAATACAGATTGAACCGAATCCAGGGAGGACACAGCATTGGTAATCATTATAGTCCCTGCTCTAATTCATTCCAAAGGTGTTCTATCGGGTTGAGGACAGTCAAGTTCCTGCACCCCAAACACGCTTATCCATGTCTTTATCGACCTTCCTTTGTGCACTGGTCCAAATAATTTGGTGGAGGGGGGTTATGGTGTAGGGTTGTTTTTCAGGGGTTGGGTTTGGCCCCTTAGTTCCAGTGAAGGGAACTCTTAAGGTGTCAGCATACCAAGATATTTTGGACAATTTCATGCTCCCAACTTTGTGGAAACAGTTTGGGGATGGCCCCTTCCTGTTCCAACATGACTGTGCACCAGTGCACAAAGCAAGGTCCATAAAGACATGGATGAGTTAGTTTTGGGTGGACCCGATGTCCGCCAGGACCCGCCGATCATAAAGTTCGTACACATGATTAGATTTTCAGACGACCGTTCGTCCGTTTTTTGTTGCATCCTAGTCTTATATTGAAAGTGAAGAGTTTACTCGCCATACAAAAATTCTCGTTCGACAGAATACAACTTCAGAAGTGCCGTAATGCTTTGAATTGTTTTGTATGTATTCTTTCGTTTCTGAGCATGCGTAGTCTTGCTCTTACGATTTTTTTTGTACGAAAACCATACTAAATAAACGAAAATCGGACGTTGAGTTCATGTACGTCAAAATTTTTAAAGTCTGCACATCCAGCTTTTGTCGGTCGAAAAAACGGAATCGGCTGTTGGAAGCACCATACTAACGATACGAATATCTGCAGATTGTTCGTCGGACTAAATTTTACTTCCGATTTTCGTATCGTGTGTATGGGCCTCTAGTTACACTGACAGGAAGCCAGTCTGCCAAACAAGGACGACTGTCATTCTGTGAGTACAGAAGACATGGATCCTGTGTTTCTGCGAAGCAGAAAAATCGATCCAGGTCTTCCAGTAGTAAAAGCACCTTCCCCACAGTTAGTAAGCACTGCCTAGGCACACATTTAACCCATTGATCACCCCTGATTTTAACCCCTTCCCAGCCAGGGTCAGTAGTAGAGTGACAGTGTATATTTTTAGCACTGATCACTGTATTAGTGTCACTGGTCCCCAAAAAAGTGTCAAAAGTGTCACTTAGTGTCTCATTTGTCCACCGCAATATTGCAGTCCCGCTATAAGTTGCTGATCACCACCATTACTAGTAAAATAAATAAACAAATAAATAAAATAATCCCATAGTTTGTAGACGCTATAACTTTTGCGCAAACCAATCAATACACATTAATTGGGATTTTTTTTTACCAAAAATATGTAGCAGAATACATATTGGCCTAAATTGCTGAAGAAATTTGATGTTTTAGATTTTATTGGATGTGTTTTAGAGCAGAAAATAGAAAATATTGTTATTTTTTCAAAAAGTCGTTCTTTGTTTTTAGGGCAAAAACTAAAAACTGCAGAGGTGATCAAATACCACCAAACGAAAGCTCTATTTGTGGGGAAAAAGGACATCAATTGTATTTGGGTACAGCGTCGCATGACCGCGCAATTGTCAGTTAAAATAACGCAGTGCAGTATCGCCAAAAATGGCCTGGTCAGGAAGGGGGGTAAAGATTAGGGAGCTGGTTAAAAGGAGAAGTATGGGAAAGCAAAAAGAAATAGTACATATTACCCTAATGCTTCCATTACTTTTCTTTTTTTCCTCAGTCCTTTATAAATGTCTGCAGGATATGCCCTTGAAGTTTCTGTTTGAAAGATGAAAGGGGGGCGGATGCAACTCCTGCAAGCCACACCTTATTTCAGTCCCTGCTTCCCTCGGACATGTGGCCATGCTTGGTGAATGGGCACACACCTCAGCAGCAAGCTAGAGAAGGTATGCTTTAATGTGCCTCCACTTCCATGGCAACCTGTAATCATGCTAAAGCCTGGAAGCGGCGGTGTTTCATCAGATTAGGCGACCAGTCAGAATTTGCAACGGAAGTGACATTCCATCGCCACCATCTTGCTACACCCTACACTCGTCCACAGTAAGGATACAGTGAGAAGGCGGCAAGCGGACATCTTTTTACATCCAAGCTGTCTTGCATTTCACACTTATTTTAACCACTTCCAGACCAGTCGCCGCAGTTATACTGCGGCAGGTTGGCTCCCCTGCGCGAGCCGTCGTAGCTGTACGTTGGCTCTTTAAGACCCCTCTGGCCGGAGCGTGTTCCCGGAGCCGATGCACGTGTCTGCCGGGCGCGATTACTGCCGGGCACCTGCGATCGCTCGTGACAGAGCTAGAAACACACAAATCCCGGTCCTGTCAGGGGAGAGGAGACAGATTGTGTGTTCCTACTAAGTAGAAACAACAATCTGTCTTCTCCTCTAGTCAGCCACCTTCCCCCCACAGTTAGAACACACCTAGGGAACACACATTTAACCCCTTGATAACCCCTAGTGTTAACCCCTTCCCTACCATTGAAATTTATACAGTAATCAGTGGCTATTTTTAGCTCTGATTGCTGTATAAATGTCAATGGTCCCAAAAAAGTGTTAAAAGTGTTTGATCTGTCCGCCACAATGTTGCAGTCCCGATAAAAATTGCAGATCACCGCCATTACTAGTAAAAAAAAATATTAATAAAAATGCCATAAATCTATCCCCTATTTTGTAACTTTTGCGCAAACCGATCAATATACGCTTATTGCGATTTTTTTTTACGATTTTTTTTTTACCAAAAATATGTAGAAGAATACATATCGGCCTAACCTTAGGAAGACATTTTTTTGTTTTTGTTTTTTAATTGGGAAATTTATTATAGCAAAAAGTTAAAAATATTGTGTTTTTTTTCAAAATTGTCCCTTTTTTTTGTTAATAGCGCTAAAAAAAAAAAAAACGCAGAGTTGATCAAATACCACCAAGAGAAAGCTCTATATATGGGGAAAGAAAAGGACGTAAATTTTGTTTGGATACAGCATCGCATGACTGCGCAATTGTCAGTTACAGTGACGCAGTGCCGTATCGCAAAAAAATGGCCCGATCATTAAGCAGGAAAATCTTCTGGGGCTGAAGTGGTTAAACAGTAAACTGCGCTTATATCGTGAAATTCAGTATTTTGAAATCTCTCAGGCAGTTTTGATGTTGATTTTTAAAAGCAGCGACCTTCTGTCAGATTAGCAAACCTGTGAGATCAGCAGGCTTGCCCCCTGCTTTTAAAATTCAACATCTAAACAATCAGACACAGTTCTAAATACTGTATTTCACTATATAAACTCAGTTTACTGTTAAAAATAAGTGTGAAATGCAAAACTCCGGTGGGTGTAACAAGATGTCCGCTTACTGCCTTCTCACTGTATCCTTACTGTGGACGAGTGCGGGGTGTAGGAAAATGGCGGCGACGGGACGTTACTTCCGTTACAAATTCTAACGGGTCGGCTAATCTGATGAAACAGGGCCAAGATAACAAGCTGTCCTCACCTCCTGCTCTCCTGTCCACTCTTCTCGGCCAAATTTTCAGCTGCAGCCTGTGTTCCTCTTCCCTTCTCCTCCGTGGGCTCCGTCAGTGAACTTTTTAGGCTCACAGAAGTAAACAGGAACACAGAAAATGCTCTCTACGCAGATCTGTGTTTATCCATAGGGTTAATCATCACCCACTGGTTTAGTGTGAGTTTATCTTTTGTGAACACAGTTAATGTGTAGAAAGCATACATCTAAGTTCAATACATTCCAGCGCTGCAGGGGAGAGGGAAACAAGACCCCCTTCCTGCAAATCTAAAGTAAAAGGTCATTGGTCTGTTTAGACCCCAGATATTTCCCTAAAGTCTTCTGTATTGAAAAAAGTAAAGTGTCCATACAAAAAGTTTTCAAGTGTGTTCCACCCAAAAATGAATATTTTCAAAAATTGCTCCATCCATAGTGATGAATAAATGGTAGTGCAAATAAATGTCTGCTCAAAAGGGGTGATCACAAGAGCACTGAAGTGATGGAGCACAACTGAAATATCAATTTTCAGTGGAGCATATCTGTGTTTTGTAATTTTGAGCAGACACGTACACTATATTACAAAAAGTATTGGGACGCCTACCTTCACACGCACGTGAACTTTACTGGCATCCCAGTCTTAGTCAATAGGGTTACATTTTTAGTCCCCCCCCCCCCTTTGCAGCTATAACCACTTCAACTCTTCTGGGAATGCTGTCCACAGGGTTTAGGAGTATGTTTATGGGAATGTTTGACCATTCTTCCAGAAGCACATTTGTGAGGTCAGACACTGCTATAATTCATCCCAAAGGTATTCTATCGGGTTGAGGTCAGGACTCTGTGCAGGCCAGTCAAGTTCCTCCACCCCAAACTCGCTCATCCGTGGACCTTGCTTTGTGCACTGGTGCACAGTCATGTTGGAACAGGAAGGGGCCATCCTCAAACTGTTCCCACAAAGTTGGGAGCATAAAATTGTCCAAAATGTCTTGGTATGCTGATGCCTTAAGAGTTCCCTTCACTGGAACTATGGGGCCAAGCCCAACATCTGGTAAACAGCCCAACATCATAATCCCCCCTCCACCAAATGTTTTGGACCAGTGTACAAAGCAAGGTCCATAAAGACATGGATGAGTGAGTTTGATGTGGAGGAACTTGACTGGCCTGTACAGAGTCCTTACCTCAACCCAATAGAACACCTTTGGGATGGATTAGAGTGGACATCAGTGCCTGACCTCACAAATGCACCTCTGGAAGAATGATCAAACATTCCCATAGACACACTCCTGAACCTTGTGGACAGTATTCCCAGAAGAGTTGAAGCTGTTATAGCTGCAAAGAGTGGGCCAACTCAATATTTAACTCTATGGACTAAGACTGGGATGCCATTAAAGTTCATGTGCGTGTAAAGGCAGATGTCCCAATACTTCCGGAAATATAGTGTATGTATGTATGTAGGTAGGTATGTATATGTGTGTGTGTAATATATATATATATATATATATATATATGTGTGTGTGTGTGTGTGTGTATATGTATATATATATATATATATTGTAAGATTGGGGGTTGTTAGCTCTTGTGGTGGATACGTATTTCCAGTGATGCAAGCCAGTCAGCAACTCTGTTTAAGGGCATGGTAGCCCATTTTTATTTAAAAGCACGAAAGTTCACAAACACATCTGTAGTATTCACAGGGGGGTTCCACCATTCCTGTATCTTTCATACTAACAGTAGCCTCGTAGCTTTACCTTCTAGCGATCCAGGCCTTTAGCCTAGGCCTGACGGTCTGTTCCTCAGACCCAAACAGTGTCCAAGAGTTTCAGCTTTCTCTTAGCTTCTCCTGGTCAGCACCTTTGTTGCTGTATTACTAATGGTGTCTGCCTCCGGCAGACATGCACCTCCTTTGACTCCACTTTAGAGGATGAGAGCCCACTCGACTCTCAGGCACACAGACTTCCTCTCTACTGGGTGGAGCCCTGTTCCATAATCACCTCTGACTCCATTTCAGAGGATGAGAGCCCACCTGGCTCTCATGCACACAGACTTCCTCTCTGTTGGGTGGAGCCCTGATCCATAATCACCTCTGAACTAAATAGCCCAAGACACAGCTGTTCCATCAGCGTGTCTTTCTTTACCAAATCTGGCATAAACCAACACTCTTGGTTTTCACATACCCTCCCCCCTTTTCTTTTTCGTACATCACGGGACACAGAGCGACATAGTCATTACTAATGGGTTATATAGTTACCGTCAGGTGCTGGCACTGGCAACTTCCAAAACCGGAAGTACCCTCCCCTATATAAGCCCCTCCCATCCGGGAGCACCTCAGTTTTTTGCCAGTGTCTAAGGTGTTGGCCAAGAAGAAACATGTGTTTTTCACTGAGCTTGCGTACAGGTTCTTTTGGGCCTCAGTAAGCTATTCCGGATCCGACCAAAAAAGCTTCATAGCTAAACGGTCGGTACCCGGGCCTTGCAGAGAAGAGCAAGGTTCTGCCTGTAATGCTTCTCTTAGGAGAGCTGGACCCTGGGATCCAGAGCTCTGGTCATACCCACGACCAAGATGTTTTCTGTGCAGGGTGCTATACAGGTCCAGGGGAGTGGAATCCTTGGGAACCCGGTCCCTGAAGGTTTGATTACAATGCCTGCCGTGATAGGTGAAGTTTGGGCTTTTGTGGACCAAACAAAGTCCTGCGGCGGGGAACAGGTAAGTGGGGGCCCCCAGGAACTTGGTTCTATTGGGGGACCCCCAAGCCTAATTTGTCTTTCTGTCTGTTACCTAACGGTATTCCCGCTAATATCTGTGCATGCCTGTAACTACTAAAAAAATGTAATAATTTTTAATGGTGGTCAAGAAAAAAAAAAAAAAAAAAAAGGAATGTTTTTTTATATATGTTTAGTATATTAAACTGCGGTACCTGTGTTTGTCCACTAGAGGCCGCTGTGGAATGTTTTTCTTGTCATATGGACTAGTTTCTTCTCAGAGAACAAAGTCCAGGCAGCTGGTGAGTTCTCCTACAGGAAACTGTTTCCTCTGCCATGTTGCAGTGTTCGTCTATCCCCCGGCCTGCGGCAAAGGGGGCCCTGGCTCCTGTCCCTGGTTTCCATGTTTGAAAATTAGCGCCGAGGCGCACGTGGCCGCGCGCGTGCGCGTGCACGCGCCTCTATATATAGAGGTGGCCGGAAAAAGGGGCGGGGCCTGGGGGATGACGCTCTGTGCGCGCCGCAGCGCTTCTGCGCATGTGCGGGCGTCCCAGCAGGTTTTTAAAAAGCCACATTATTGCAGTAAGCTGGCTATGAAGTACAGAGACAGAGCTGGCAACATTTAAAGGCATACAGCAAGCGGTTGATACAGGCATCCCCTAGAAAGGCACATTAGTAGACACCAACTGTTATATAGCAGCAATTGTGCTAGACTATTCTCAGTAAAAGTGGTGTATTACGGCTGGAATACCTCAGCTTTAGGCTTAGGAATATGCCGTCCAGTAGCTCCGGAACTGAATCTTCCAGGAAGCGAAGGGGGTCTCATCGGGCTCTGAGGATCTTGGGCATACTCCTGCTGCACCAGTCTCCCCTGAAGTTCAGAGGTAAGTGACCGTAGAGACCCCGCAGGGGTACTTGGTACTGTGGCTGTCCTCAGTCACCTGCTCCTGTGTATGTAACAGAGGAGGTTTTTTCCTCAGCTCTGGGAGGATTAGAGAGAGATTGTCAAAATTTATCGCTGCCTCCCTGTCAGGGAAAGCACGCCCGATCTCCGTCTCCTCCTTCAGAGTGCCTGTTAGCAGAGCAACAGTCCCATACAGGGATCGACCTGCCTGAAGGGGATCAGGATAAGGTTGATTCTGTTATAGAGGAATCAACAGTGGGGGAACCTTTTCTCAGCATCTCAAGCTGAAAGATTATGGGTTCAGTCTCTGACTAACATGGTCCGATCAGCATTTAAAAATGCACCTTGCGGAACCATCAACCACTACTGTATCCTCGTTGGGGTCGCTAGAAGCCCCCAGACTGTTTGTTCTTTTCCACTTCACCCTTTACTGAAAGGGCTCATTTACCAGGATTGGGAACGTCCTGAGAAAATATTTATTCCCCCAAGAGATTTCCGGTGGTCTATCCCATGGAGGATAAGTTCATCAAAAAAAAAAAATGGAAGGTCCCTACAGTGGACGCAGCCATCTCTTGTATGTATAAATCACTGACATGTCCAGTGGATAATGTCCAAATGTTCAAGAACCCAATAGATAAAAGATTGGAGTCCTTATGAAAATCTGCTTGGTGATACAACCAGCAGTAGCAGCTATTGGGGTCTGCTAAGCAGTGAAGGATCAGTTGAAACAGGTCTTGAGGGACTTGACAGATCAGCAGGCTTTGCCCTAGCTGATCTACCTAGAGCCTTAGGCTTTGCGGTTGACGCCATAGAGGATTCAGTCCATCAGGCCTCCCGCCTTACGCTGTCTATAGTACATATGCGTAGGCTCCTATGGCTCAAAAACTGGTCTGCTGAAGCTCCCTGTAAAGAATGGCTGGTTAGCGTCCCATTTCATGGTGAACGCTTGCTTATTCAGGGAAAACCTGGACAAATATATCCAGAAAATTTCCAGCGGTAAAAATACGCTCTTGCCGGTTAAAAGCAGAGTTAGAGGTCCCTCTTTAAGAGGCCTGCTTCTCCAGTCCCTGGGGCATCGGCTGTGTAACAGTTCCGACGGCCTCCTCGGTTAAATCCCGGGGGTAAAAAACAGGGACAGTAGCAGGGTAATGAGAAACCCTGGGTCAGGGGAGGTACAAAACCTCCCCCAAAGTTAAATTCATTGAAGCCCCCACTCAGTCGGGTGGGGGGAGGACTCCAGTTGTTCGCAAGAGACCTGGCGGGACACGATCAAGACAGATAGGTGCTCTCCGCAGTAGGTTTGGGATACAGTTTGGAGTTAAAAGACTCCCCTCCTTCCCATTTTGAGGTCAAACGTGCCAAGGGATCCCCGGAAGAGAGAGTCCCTCCTGTTGGCACTAGAACAACTATTGCTCCAAGGAGTAATTATGGAGGTTCCCCTGGAAGAATGAGGGTTCGGGTTTTACTCAAACCTCTTTACAGTCCCGAAGCAAACGCGGACGGGAGGCCCATATTAATTCTAAAAAGGGCTATACAAATTCCTGTATATCAGGACTTTCCGATGGAGTCGATCCGATCGGTGGCCACTGCCCTACAAGGGGAGGATTGGTTAGCCACGATCGACATCAAAAATGCTTATTTGCACATTCCCATCTTTCCAGTCCACCAAAAATTTCTACGCTTTGCAGTAGAAGGGCGCCATTTTCAGTTCAGAGCCTTACCCTTCGGTTTGGCCACAGCACCAAGAGTGTTCACAAAAATTCTGGCCCTTTATTGGCCAATCTAAGAACACAAGGTGTAATGATAATGGCATATCTGGATGACTTGTTGCTGATAGACCACTCAGTGAAAAAACTAGACGTGGTCGTTCACAAGACGATCAAGTATCTGGAATCTCACGGTTGGATTATCAACCGAGACAAGTCAGCCCTAAAAACCAGTCAAAAGTCTGGAATACTTGGGGCTAAGGTTGGATTCAGGCCAGAGAAAAATATTCTTGCCTCGAGGAAAGGTGTTGTCTTTGAAAGATTTGATCCACTTAGTGGGTACAAAAAAGACAGCCGTCCATACGCCTGTATATGAGGCTGCTGGGAAAAATGGTGGCATCATTCGAAGCAGTACCCTACGGTCAATTCCATTCAAGGAATTTGCAAGGGGCCATACTGTCAGCCTGGAACAAAAAAAGTTCAGGCCCTAGACTTACAATGTCCTTGTCCCCTTCCGTTCGCAAGAGCCTCCGTTGGTGGTTGGTTCCCCAGAATCTGGAAAAAAGGAAATCCTTCAGTCCGGTTTCTTGGAAGGTGGTCACTACAGATGCCAGCCTTATAGGCTGGGGAGCAGTACTGGAGCAATAGTCTCTCCAGGGCAGATGGTCGGATGCAGAAAAGGCCCTGCCCATCAATCTCCTAGAGATACGAGCAGCCCGGTATGCCCTAGTAGCATGGACATCCAAACTCCAAGGGTCCCCTGTCAGATTTCAATCAGACAATGCCACAGCAGTGGCATATATCAATCATCAGGGGGGCACCAGGAGTCGTGCAGCCCAGAGGGAAGTAAATTACATCCTGAAATGGGCAGAAGAATATGTCCCAGCCATATCTGCGGTATTCATTCCAGGAGTGGAGAATTGGAAGGCGGACTTTCTAAGTCGCCAGCAATTAGGCCCAGAGGAAGGGTCCCTTCACCCCGAGGTTTTCTGGACAATATGTCAGCGGTGGGGAACATCGGATGTAGATCTTCTAGCATCCAGATTCAACGCAAAGGGGGACAGGGTTGTCTCTCGGACAAGGGATCCCCTAGCTTGCGGCTCGGATGCCCTAGTGTTCCCTTGGGATCAGTTCAAGCTGATATATGCATTCACACCGCCAATGGTTACCTCGATTACTCCGCAGAATCAGGGTAGAAAAGAAACCAGTGATTCCGGTGGCTCCAGCGTGGCCCCGAAGAGCGTGGTACGCGGAGATTGTAAAATTTCAGTGGGGAGTCCTTGGACTCTCCCACGTCGTCCGGCTTTCGCAAGGACCGATGTGCCACCCTTCCTTACCAGCCCTAGGTTTGACGGCCTGGCTATTGAAGCCCACATTCTAAAAAAGAGAGGGCTCTCTAATGCTGTGGTATCTACCATGATCAATGCCAGGACGCCGGTATCCAGGCAGATCTACTATAGAATCTGGAAGGCGTACATCGCGTGGTGTGAGGCCAAGAAATGGCATCCACATAAGTACGTAATAGGTAGGATTCTGGACTTCCTACAGTGGGCTGTAGATAGGAAGCTTGCCTTGAGTACTATCAAGGGTCAGATTTCGGCCTTGTCAATATTTTTTCAAAGGCCCCTGGCTTCGCATTCACTAGTCAAAGCCTTTATACAAGGAGTGATGCGTATTAGTCCTCCGGTTAATATTCCCATATGTCCATGGGATCTAAACTTGGTTCTGTCGGTTCTACAGAAACAACCACTTGAACCATTACAGCATATTTCCTTGGTGCTTCTCACCAGGAAATTGATTTTTCTAGTAGCCATTTGTTCGGCTAAAAGAGTATCGGAATTAGCAGCTATGTCCTGTAGGGAGCCATATCTGGTTATCCATAAGGACAGAGTAGTGTTACGTCCTCATCCAGCCTTTCTTCCTAAGGTGGTATCGAGGTTTCATTTGAACCAAGATGTGGTTCTTCCTTCTTTTTTCCCCAAACCTACTTCGGTGGAGGAAAAGTTATTGCATTCTTTGGATGTAGTAAGAGCAGTTAAAGCTTATCTAAAAGCCACTGCTCAGATTCGCAGAACGGATACTTTGTTTATTCTGCCGGAAGGCCCCAGAAAGGGTCAGGCAGCGTCAAAATCTACTTTAGCCAAGTGGATTCGACAGGTCATTATGCAAGCTTA
This sequence comes from Rana muscosa, assembly GCA_029206835.1. Lineage (NCBI taxonomy): Eukaryota > Metazoa > Chordata > Amphibia > Anura > Ranidae > Rana > Rana muscosa. Next base: position 319,214,742 of record CM055121.1, read on the forward strand.
TGGCTTGAGAAGGAGACCGCCTCCGTTCAAAGTTAGAGCGCACTCCACGAGAGCAGTTGGAACTTCATGGGCAGTGCATCACCAGGCCTCCCTGGCTCAAATCTGTAAGGCCGCAACGTGGTCTTCAGTTCACACGTTTACTAGGTTCTACCAGGTGGACGTTAGAAGTCAGGAGGATGTCGCCTTTGGGCGCAGTGTGTTGCAGGCCGCAAAAGATCCTCATGTCTGATAGCGCTCAGCTTATATATGGTGTATCCCCCCCCTCATTTGGCATTGCTTTAGGACATCCCATTAGTAATGACTATGTCGCTCTGTGTCCCGTGATGTACGAAAAAGAAAATAGGATTTTTATAACAGCTTACCTGTAAAATCCTTTTCTTGGAGTACATCACGGGACACAGAGCTCCCACCCCTCTTTTGGGGACACTTATTGCTTTGCTACAAAACTGAGGTGCTCCCGGATGGGAGGGGCTTATATAGGGGAGGGTACTTCCGGTTTTGGAAGTTGCCAGTGCCAGCACCTGACGGTAACTATATAACCCATTAGTAATGACTATGTCGCTCTGTGTCCCGTGATGTACTCCAAGAAAAGGATTTTACAGGTAAGCTGTTATAAAAATCCTATTGTTTCGAACCGGAGGGAGGAACACATGATCCTATCACCATAAATGGGACACCTCTGTGCCAGCCATTGGCTGCGTAGGCCCATTTATTTTAAGGGGTATGTGTCCACCAGCACTTCACCTTGGCGCCTCTGTGCCAACTATCCGTAGCAGTAGTCCTAATCTGCCCAACCTTTTCTCTAAAGGGGCACTCCACCCACATCTTCTTCCGGGTGTACTTCCACCAGCCCTTCGTCCTGAACCATGGGCTCCCACTAATCTCTCTAACCCTTCTACCTTTTGGCCTCAGGACCCTTCTTTTTCCTCCCACAGACCTACTCTCCCGGGACTGTTGGGGACCTCCTTTCATGACATCTGTCAGGGACTGGCCACTCTCACTACCTGACGCAACATTAACCATCAACATTTGTTTCTCAGGTTCACCAACCCCTGTGTGGTCACTCTTGGCCACCAAACTATCTGTGATTAATACCATATCCTCAATAGCAATGTTCCACAAGGGGTTATTTAACACAATATTGTCATTCGGACCTCTTGTCCTGTTTGCTAGGACAGTGTCTATGGAGGGACCATCTACAGGCAAGCAGTTACTCCCTATGGGACAGTCCCGTAGTTTCACATCGCCCCCTGTTGTCCAACACTCCAATAACAATTGTCCTACCAACGCACATGTTCCACCACATTTTCCCACACCAATCTCTTTAACCATTTCTGTGTCCATTGGTACCTCAACCAATAGCTTGGAGTTGTCTGACAGTGCTCCACAGTGCTTCTCATACATTTTTCCGTTACAGTTACCATCACTGTTATTTCCTGTCAAAGTGTCTCCGGGTACCTCAAACTGCACCTCTCTGCGCGTGATGGACTGAATTCCCACTACCGCCACGTCCGTTCCGGGCCCTTCCTTTATTTGAGGTGTAACGAGTGAGACAGTACGCGCGCCACGTACCGACCACTGCTCAGCCGCACCTCGGACCGCACCAGCAGGAATACACCCCATCACACCAGCATACGGAGAGACTTCCCCTATGTCTATTATCTCTAATTTCTCAAACAATTCCCCTGAGCGCCTTCCGCACATAACCGCCGCTGGAAGTACTCTCGCGGAGAACTGCGAGACAACTTTCCAGAAAAGTAACCAACAGTGTAGCAACCAATTCTCATCAACATTGCTTAACACCGCATGTATCACCTGCATCCACCGATTGGTATTATGCAGTACCATGTCACCCTTCTGCTGGGGATACACGCAGGTGTATATTGTAAAGATTCTCACCAATTCCCACAACATCTCAGAAATTTCTAGACATGCCGTATCTAAGCACAGAACTCTAGGAACTTTACCTTTACCAACAATGTGGAGGGACTCATTTGCTAAGGCGTGAGAGGCCGGGACACTTAAAAAGACCTCTACCTCAGAGGCAACTAACAAAATTTGCGGCTCCCACAGAGCACTGCCAATCGCATGTGTCACACTCCTCCTCTCACCTTCAGCAACACTGAGCCCTTCCAAATCGCTATCCACTACCTCATCAATCTGACATTCAACATTACTCATCTCTTTTGCTGTGGACAAAACCTCTGCTATGTATGCACCCTTTTCAGATCCTTCCAACTGGAGAGGGTTAATTTCTGCAAAAGCCAACGCACCCGTGTCTACCGGCCCTGCAGCCTCTCTATTTAGCATAGCAGAAATTGTGTCCACTCCACTGTTACCCACTAAGCCTTCCTTGTTTAAATGCACTTGTGGCAAAACATTTTCAAACACAACAGGCTGCAATAACATAACTTCACCACTTTGCTCGGGTGGAGCTTCACTAAACCCATGAGGACTGTCAGCAGTGACAGACCGTAACAACTCATTATCAGTACAAGAAATTTCAAACATTTGAGTTTTACCATTTTTCTCATCACCAAGGTCAAGTACCCTCTTATCTATCAGAGCGGCACCACAGTTGTCCCAGGCAACCTCTGGCTCCAACACACAGAGCTCACTGGAGGTTTCTATGGACACCTCTGCAGCCTTAGATACTGTTGCCAAGGGGAATCGCATATCCTGCTTAGCGATCACCCCTACCACATTAAGCATCATATTACCATCAGCACATGTGTCATCAGCATTCATAAACATAGCAGTTTTATAAACTCTATCAAATTGTCCTTTGTCAAAACGCATGGCACCCTGCGTGCCACTCAGCACACCACCCTTTCTCTCCAAAGGAATTATTTTGCCCACTAGGGCGTCTTCACAGTTGTCCTGGGAAACCACTTGCCTCACCACTGCAGGCTCCTTGGTGGTTTCCCTTGGCAACTGCACAGCACCTGTCACTAGGGAACATGGCATACCAACTGCTTTGGTCAACCCTAGAACATCCTTTCCAGCACTCCGCTGGATTACCTTAGCTGTACCCAGAGTCCATATATCCCTTTCAATTTTTGACCTCGCTGCAAGCAGGGTTTTAACCTGCGTCTCCCCACTGATCTGGGTAGCACACTGCAGCAAGTTCATTTTTTCACCTTCAGTGGATCTCCGCTCTGGGGTCACTTTCACTTCATTGTGAGCAAAAACACAGTCAGCCTTTCCCATGATTTTAACAGGAACAGTCTTACTATTCTCTTTAGCATGGGTTGAAGATTTCAATTGAGGGTGTTGTCTAGGCTTGTGCAATTCGTTTCGTAACGAATCGAAATTCGTCCGAATTTAGCAACTTTCGGACATTCGGAAGCATTCGAATTTCCGAACAGAGCAATTACGAATAAAACCGAATCCGAAATAAATGATACCGCAAAATAGCGAATGCCCGAAGGTCTTCGGCATAATTCGTTATGAAAAAAGTTACGAATGTACGAATCCATTCGAAGCACAATAACACTCACTCTGCTCTCTGCTTCTCCCTCACCATGCTGAACTCCCTCTCAAAATGGTGTACAGGGGGCGGAGGCTATAGCCGCATGAAAAAACGAAAGTAAAATACGAGATTTCGAATCCATTCGAAGCACAATAACACTCACTCTGCTCTGCTCTCTGCTTCTCCCTCACCGTACTGAACCCTCTCAAAATGGTGTACAGGGGCGGAGCCTATAGCCGTATGTAAAAAACGAAAGTAAAATACGAGATTTCGAATCGTTACAAATAACCGCTATGTATTTAGAAAAGTACGAATCCATTCGAAGCACATTAGGCATAATAGGCAGCGTCGTTGTGAGAGAGACACGGAAAATTACGAATCAACGAACTCAAAAAAAGTTACGAAAGTAGGAGTTGTGTCCAGAATCAACGAAAAACAACGTACTCTACCGAAAGTACGAATTATAAAGCAACAAAAAATTCAACGAAAAATGTCGCTTGCAAAAATACGAATGAGTCCGAACACGAAAAATCCCGTCTAGCAAAATTACGAATGATTACGAATCAACAGGACCGGAAAGAAACGAACCGAAACGGAACGAATTTTTCCGTTGTGCACAAGTCTAGTGTTGTCCCTTCTTTGCCATGCTCTCACAAGATGATGCCCCCTCCTGGAAATAGGGTAACATTACATCCCTCTTGGATTTTCCATCATCGCCTGCAGGCAAAGCATTAAGCCCAACAACACGATCAGCAGCTGTATTCCACAAGCTTGGACAAGAAAAGATCCCGTGGCCCAGCTGACCACATTCCAGGCATGGCACTTGGCGACTTTCTCCTGTTGCTATGGGAGACCACCTTCTCCCCGCTGATCTCTTGCAGCGCTCTCTAGACCGGACTGCTCCTAGAAAACTATCGTAGTCATCTTGGTTACTATACATCCCACGGTACACCTCCTGGTACTCCTTGATCAGAAAAGGTTGCACCAACTCAACCCAGCGATTTCTGGGCCATCTTCTGTAGGAAGCAATCATCGCAAACTCATCCAAAAAGTCCTCAACACATTCAGAAGGCAACATAGGCCGTATGAAGTCAGCTGTACGGTTTTCTGCTTTGTTGCCATGGGCAACCACACCCATCTGCTCACTCTTTATACTCAGAGCAGGCTTCTCATACCTTTGCTTTGGTGAAGCCTGGGTCAAAGGGCATTTAGAAACTTCATGCCCCCACTCACTGCACCGTAAACAGCGCACTTGGTTCTTAACCCTTTGCACATTGATAACTGGCCATCTTGCACCAGCGTTGCCAGGGGCAACAACATGTCCTTCCCTTTTAACTTGGTTCAGTGCAGCCAAGTGTCGCCTGCACCAATCCACTGCAGACTCAGACTCTGGTGAACTCTCCATACTTGCAGTCACCTGTGCACTCCTTGCACCAGTGTTGCTAGGAATAACACCTGCTCTGTCTCTCATTTCAGCAAACATTGCTTCCTTTTCAAACAGGAAAATTTTGAAGTACTGTCTCCAAGACTTTGCAAACAGCATGCTTTCACATGTAGACTTTACTCTCTGCTTGAGCTCACTTCCACTGGCACATCCCCTGTATACAACACAGTCCATTAATTGAACTCCTGTGCAATGCAGTTCGCCTGGCTGCCACACACAGCTAGCAGCAGTTCACCGCAGAAAACTTTAACTTTTCCTTCAGATAGGCTGTTCATCACAGTATTGCTGTTAAACACACAGTTTCTTTTTACTCACTGTTTTTGGTATGCGAGGATCTGGAACTCTTCCAAAAACTGCCCAAAGCAATATCTCCACCACTTGTAAGATTGGGGGTTGTTAGCTGTTGTGGTGGATGCGTATTTCCAGTGATGCAAGCCAGTCAGCAACTCTGTTTAAGGGCATGGTAGCCCATTTTTATTTAAAAGCACGAAAGTTCACAAACACATCTGTAGTATTCACAGGAGGGTTCCACCATTCCTGTATCTTTCATACTAACAGTAGCCTCGTAGCTTTACCTTCTAGCGATCCAGGCCTTTAGCCTAGGCCTAATGGTCTGTTCCTCAGACCCAAACAGTGTCCAAGAGTTTCAGCTTTCTCCTAGCTTCTCCTGGTCAGCATCTTTGTTGCTGTATCACTAATGGTGTCTGCCTCCGGCAGACATGCACCGCCTTTGACTCCACTTCAGAGGATGAGAGCCCAATCGACTCTCAGGCACACAGACTTCCTCTCTGTTGGGTGGAGCCCTGATCCATAATCACCTCTGAACTAAATAGCCCAAGACACAGCTGTTCCATCAGCGTGTCTTTCTTTACCAAATCTGGCATGAACCAACACTCTTGAAGGTCGCACAAAGTCGCACCCTCACAATATATATATATATGTGTGTGTGTGTATATATATATATATATATATATATATATATATATACTGTATATACACATACACACGCAACCCCCAAGCACTCTGTGTATGTCCAGATAATGTGAAGTTAATTTAGGACTATTCCATTTAAGTGGATTCAAGCTCTGTTGATTCAAGCTCTGTACAATCCAAAGTGTAAACTCACCACATAAACTAAACACTCTAGGGCTAAGTTCACATCTATACATGTGGGGAATGCGTGCAAAATTGCAGGCTTTCCCAACATGCACAGAAATTAGCTGCCATTAAGCAGACGTGTAGCAGTGTCATTGTTCTTGGCACCCCCATGCACCTGCAAACATGCTTGCCAAACTACATGGTGCCACAGCACCCTACGTGTGGCACACTTTTGGAAAAGACTCAGGGACTTCTTTTTTGTATTGCTCATGCATAGGGCAGCTCACTGATATGAATGGGCTGCCCTATACTTGATGCATTAAAAACACACCTGGGGGCGTGGCAACCGAGCTCCAAGATGGACGCCTGAGCTAGGAGCTCCGCTCGGCCGCCGGAGAGTATCCACGAGCCCATCATCACATCCACGGCCACAAACACCCTCATCAGCCTGCCCGACAGCCCAGGGATGCCGAGGTGCCGAAAGAACCCACCACAACCGCACAAGATGCCCAGCTTCTTCACGGTGAAGTCCCGCGGGCTACAACAAAATGATGGTGGCACCCGCACACATTTGCCGGAGGACAGGGCCGTGATCTACAACAACGGCCACGGAGGGTCCCAAAAAGCACCCGCACAAGACCACCTACACAGCGGGTCCTATCCTGGTGCATCCAGCCCCTTCACAAGGAGCCCGGCAAAATCCAAACCAAGGATGGACTCCCCTGTCAGGCTGCATGGTGATCCTGACATGGAGGTAAGCGGGCCGCAGGGAAACCATACCGTACAGTCCCAACACCTGACTGACCCCATAGCAGACTTTCCAACAGCAGACAGACCCATATCAGACACCATGCTTAAGGAAATGTTGTTGTCCCTCAGATCCTCTTTTCAAGCTGACATGGTGAAGGGGATTAACCAATGCCACAAGGAGGTTCAAGCTATCGGGGTCAGAGTATATCGGGTCGAACAACAGATGGATGACTACACAACCACATACAACACCATGGTGGACGCACACGCGGTCAAAGGAGAGGATATAGCATGGTTAAAAGATAAAGTCGCAGAGCTGGAGGATAGGTCCAGAAGGAACAACATTAAGCCGAGGGGTGTCCCAGAGTCTGTTCCAACCACACAGCTCCTACAATATGCCCACACTTAATTCTCCACTCTGGTACCTGCATTGACAACACAGGATCTCATAGTGGACAGAATCTACAGAATTCCCAAGCCATCTTTCCTTCAGAAGGAACCCCGAGAGACATACTATTGAGAGTCCACTTCTACCACGTGAAGGAACAGATCTCGCAGGCAGCACGCAGACCTGATAATGTCCCTCCACAGTATACTGACATACAACTACTTCCAGACGTCTCCAGGCACACACTGCAAAGACGCCGCAATCTGGAGATCATCATGAAGGCTTTAAGAAACCACAAAATCCCACACAAATGGAGATACCCTGCAATGCTCTCCATCACACATAATGGGACCACAAAGTCTATCACAACAGAAGAAGGAATCACAGTCCTATGTCAGTGGGGGATACTTCCAGACCAGGCCTTACATTCCACCTCTGCACCACAGCCACAACCAGTCAAAAATGAATGGCAAGTGGTATCACATAAGCGCACCAACAAAAAACAACCCGTGGCAGCTCTTAACAGAAACACAATGTTACCTACAAATCTCTCCGGATACAGGAGTCTTCAGTTTAGTCTCCTTTCACCCCGTTACTGCATTCAGCAGATATGTCTGCACGCGGATCTGTTGTAAGATCCCTTTTTATGAATCTACAGTTAACTTTCTATTCCCTTTGTCTTTTTTATTTTTATGTTATTTGTTTGTTACACACAGCAATTTTCATCGCATGGAACATTTACCTACTGCAGAGGACAAGTCTCTCCTAAACCCACAACAAGCCGCGGAAGATCCCACAAACAGACCCCATGGTCACAGTGCGTACTTACACCACGTTACCACCTATCAAACCTTACAACACCATAAATGACCATAACATGCCTGTCAATCAATGCCGAGGCATGTTCCACCCAGCTAAAAGGTTTTCAGTATGTATAGAGGCCTGTAAGCACAGGGCATATAACCTCTGCATACAGGAAACCCACTTCCAGAAGCATAAAACCCCAACCTGTACGCACAGAGAATACCCCCATGTATTTTTGGCATGCACACCCAGCTCAAAAAAGGAGGAGTAATGCTAGCTTTTAGAAACTCTCTATGTTTCCAACTCAAAGAATCATTCATAGATGAAGGGGGCAGATACCTCATTATAACGGGAGACATAAATTCCAAGCCGTACACACTTGTCACATTGTATGCACCGAAAACCCACCAAATCCGCTTCCTAAAGAAAGTACTCAAAAGAGCCAACTCTATGCAGTATGGAAACCTCATCATAGGAGGTGACTTGTCGCAGATCCCAAACTGGACACTACCACGGACAATCCAAATAGCACTGCACCCCTCCATACTCTTCTACACGAAGAGGAACTTTTCGATGCATGGAGATGCCTCCATGCCAACGAGAGGAACTACACCTTTTTCTCCCCTAGACATTGCTTGTACTCACACATAGATATGTTTCTAACGGACAAGTGGCTTCTACAATGTGTTCATGCCACACTAATACACAATGTCACATGGTCTGACCACGCTTTTGCTGAACAAGGTGTTTCTCCCACATCCCCCATCTGGCGCTGCAATATTAGGCTTCAACAAGAACCCCAAACACTTCCTGTGATCTCACAGCATCTCCTGGAATTCTTTCAAAACAATTGCACAACTATGACAGACCCATTCACTTTATGGAATGCTCACAAAGCTTACATGAGAGGCATACTAATACAGCTAGGGACCAGAGAGAAGAACACCACTCTATAAAACTTAACAATCTACTATCTGATATACACACACTGGAAACCCAAAACAAAGCATCTTCAACAATTGCCCTGGCGAACACACTTTCTAAACCAGAGAAAACCTGAGAGAGCTTCTAACACAGCAATATGACAAACATCTTAGATGCCTACAATTAGGATTTTATGCTAATGGCAACAGAGCAGGGAAATACCTGGCAAACAGAATCAAGGCAGCTTGCACAAAAACCAGAATAGCACATCTGATACATACCACCCTGCACCACAAATTAACTAACCCACAAGATATAGCGAACCAATTTGCCGTCTACTATGGAGCACTGTACAACATACGCACAGACACCTCAACCCCACAAACAACCACAGACAACATACAATGCCTACAGAGAATCAAACCTCCATCGCTGTTGGAAGATCAGCTTAAAGATTTGAATTCCCCATTCACCACCCAAGAAATAGAAACTATCACAACAACACTACCAAACGTTAAATCACCGGGACCGGATGGTTTTGCAAATGAATACTACAAAACATTCAAGGAAATTCTCACTCCACACATGCAATCGATCTTCACAAAAGCAACAGAATCTTCTTTATCCCCCCCCCCCCCCCGAAGATGCTGAGAGCCCACATAGTCACTTTACCCAAACCTGGGAAAGATCCAACCACCCCAGCCAACTTTAGGCCAATATCCCTTCTAAACTCAGACATCAAAATATACGCAAAAATACTAGCCAAAAGATTGACGGATATTTTTACCTATATCATACAGCACGTCCAGATGGGATTTGTGAGGGGGAGACAAACCTCAGATGCTAGAAGAATCATTAATGTTATTCACCATGCTGTGAGAACCTGAACGCCTTCTCTGCTACTATCTATAGACACTGACAAGGCATTCGAAAAGGTCCACTGGACATATATGCAAATGGTACTGGCCAAATTTGGCTTCAATGGTCCAATACTCACTGCAATAATGGCTCTATATTCCTGTCCATCAGCACAAGTGTACACATCAGGTCTCTTATCCACACTCTTTAACATATCCAACGGAACTCGCCAAGGTTGCCCCCTCTCCCCTACAATATTTAATTTCATAATAGAACCCCTAGCTGAAACTATCAGAACACACACCACAATCATGGGTTCGGATCCAATAACAGCATCATAAATTTATTTGCGGATGATGTAATCCTACTATTAACAAACCCATTTACCTCCCTCATGCAATCCCACAAAAAACTGACAGACGTTGGAGAAGTATCTTACTATAAAGTAAATTTCACTAAATCCCTAATACTAGACATGGGAGTTCCACAATCCACCAAAAACTTGTTACAAAACACTCTACCATACACTTTTTTTACAGCCAAACTAGAACAACAACTAAATGATATATCAAGAAGAGAATTATCCTGGTTAGGCAAAATAGCAGCATTTAAAATGTCCATCTTACCACAAACTCTTTATATTTTCCGCTCTTTGACAATTCCCATACCGCCTCATCACCTCCGTGCCATGTCCAGCATCATATGAAAATTCATATGGGAAGCAGAAAAGCTAGATACCCACAAAATAACCTCATCCCACATAAAAGAGTAGGGGGAGCAGGACTAGCAGAAATTCAAGACTACCTATGGGCAATGAGAGTAGACCATTTTAAACACTGGTTTCATAGCACAGACAGCACACTATGGGTAGAAATAGAAAAACAGTTGATCCCGATAAGTGACCCAACAACATTTCCTACTGGGTGACATATGGGAACCCTGGGAAACTGGGGGATTACCACCCTCCATACAAGTCTCCATACAAGCATGGAGATTCCTCCTAAGACAACCAAAGTGACACACATGAACTAGAATACAAATTCCCGATAGGACTCCTAGAAGCAAAAATTCCTATGTTTTCAACCACAAAATTCCACACACAAGGCATAAGGCACATAAAAGACTTAATCAGGGAACATAAGCCAAAATCTGCAGAACAAATAATGACTTAACACAAATTACCAAACAATATGTTGTTTTCCTGTGTACGCATTTCCCATTTCCGAAGAGCACACCCTATACCCAAAATAAAAATACCAATCAAAACATGGCACTTCTACTCAATTCTGACGCCTACCACCAAAGGAATATCACTATTCTATAACCTCATTCACAACAAACAGAATTTCAATAAAACAGCTGCTATTAGGAAATGGGAAAATGACCTTGCCACTACATTCTCAGATGAGCAGTGGCAACACGCTTTCAGGGAAATTCACAAAGCATCCCATTGTGTGAACCACTGGGAAATAATGCTCAAAATATCCAACAGATGGCACTACACTCTATATAGACTTGCCACATTTTTCCCAGACGTATCCACCTTATGCTGGAGAAAATGTGGACAAATTGGAAACCTGCTACACACAATATGGGAATGCCCGAGCATAACAAGCCTTTGGAACAAAACATTCCAGAAGTTATCATAAATCACAGGGATCTTAACTTCTCCAAACCCAGCACTAGCAATCCTTCATATAGGAATAAAAAAAAATCCCCCAGAATATAGACCAGTCATCACCCACATACTTCTGGCAACCCGCACCCTTATACTACGCAACTGGAAAGATACAATATCTATCAATCCATCTGAAGTGATAAAACTAGTCAACAGGAACCACACCTTCATATGCCTTTTGGCTATTTACTCTTTAACATGTAAGAAATTTGATAGCAAATGGAAAATATGGACAGAAAAACACAAAATTTCATAATATCCCCTGTCAACCAACTTGCTTAACTTGTTCTACTTGAATACCTATGCCTTACCTAACTTTACTGTTATACTTATACAGTCACATGCTGACGTATCGGAACATACCATTGCATATTGTGTGTAACAAAATGTCTGAATGTTATATATCTGAAAAACTCAATAAAAATCATTGAAGTAAAAAAAAAACACTCCCGCAGATGGTCGCACCTGTATGTGTGAACCAATCCTTACTGTGAGTAGATACAAATAACAATCCTCAATATTAATAAATTATTCTTTAAATAATCAGTGTTCATACAATAGTGCTACCATGCAAATATCTGTGTTTAATAATAGCTGTGTTTATTACGTATATATACGTGATCTTGCACTTCCGCCTAGGGCGTGCGCCGCTTCTGCTGTGATTACTTACAGCAGAAGGCGATCTGCAGGTGCCGGGCAATGGATGTCTGTCGGCACCCACTAATCGTTGGGCAGAGATACAAGATTTTAGTAATGAAAACTGTATCATTAGCAGTAATCAGCATGGATTCATGAAGAATCGTTCTTGCCAAACCAATCTTTCTTTTTCGTACATCACGGGACACAGAGCGACTTAGTCATTACTAATGGGTTATATAGATACCTTCAGGTGCTGGCACTGGCAACTTCCAAAACCGGAAGTACCCTCCCCTATATAAGCCCCTCCTATCCAGGAGCACCTTAGTTTTTTGCCAGTGTCTAAGGTGTTGGCCAAAGAGTAACATGTGTTTTCACTGGGCTTGCGTACAGGTTCTTTTACGGGCCTTAGTAAGCTGTTCCGGATCCGACCAAAAAAGCTTCATAGCTAAACGGTCGGTACCCGGGCCTTGCAGCAGAAGAGCAAGGTTTTGCCTGTAATGCCTCTCTTAGGAGGGCTGGACCCTGGGATCCAGAGCTCTGGTCATACCCACGACCAAGATGTTGTCTGTGCAGGGTGCTATACAGGTCCAGGGGAGTGGAATCCTTGGGAACCCGGTCCCTGAAGGTTTAATTACAATGCCTGCCGTGATAGGTGAAGTTTGGGCTTCTGTGGACCAAACAAAGTCCTGCGGTGGGGAACAGGTAAGTGGGGGCCCCCAGGAACTTGGTTCTATTGGGGGACCCCCAAGCCTAATTTGTCTTTCTATCTGTTACCTAACGGTATTCCCGCTAATGTCTGTGTATGCCTGTAACTACTGGAAAATGTAAAATTTTAATAGTAGTCAAGAAAAAAAATAAAAAAAAATAAAAAGGGAGACCGCGGTACCTGTGTTAAACCACTAGAGGCCGCTGTGATCCATTTTTTCTTGTCATAGGGATCTTTGGCTTTTTCAAGTCAAAAGATCCAGGCAGTTGGTAAGTTTCTCTGCGGGAATCCACTTCCTCTGCCCTGTTGCTGCGCTCATCCACTGCACAGGCCCTCCGGCAAAAAGGGCCCTGGCTCCTAGTCCCTGCTTGATTTAAAAAAAGAGCGCCAAAGGCGCACAGGCGCGCGCGTGGGCGCGTGCACGCGCCTCCTATGAAGGAAGAGGGGCGGGGCGGGTGGATGACGCTCGATGCGCGCCGCGGCGCTTCTGCGCATGTGCAGGCGTCCCAGCATGGATAAAAGACACAGTACAAGTGTCAGCTGGATGCAAACAGAGCTAGCAACAAAACGGTGGCACACAGAGGCGGTTGATGCAGGCATCCCCATAGAAAGGCACTTTAGTGGACACCAGCTGGTATATAGCAGCAACTGTGTTAGACTATTACCAGCAAAATTGGTGTATGATGACGGGAATACCTCAGCTTTGTGCTTAAAGGATATGTCGTCCAGACGCTCCGGAAATACGTCTTCCAGGAAGCCAAAGGGGTCTCCATCGGGCTCTGAGGATTTTGGGCATGCTTGTACTGCACCAATCTCCCCTGAAAATTCAGAGGTCAGTAGCCGTAGGAACCCCGCAGGAGTACCTGGTGCTGCGGCTGTCCCCAGTCCACCTGCTCCTGTATATATAACAGAGGAGGTTTTATCCTCAACTCTGGGAGGATTGGAAGAGAGATTAACAGCATTGATCGCTGCTTCCCTGTCACAGGGAAAGCGCGTCCGATCTCCGTCTCCTCCTTCAGAGTGCCTGTTAGTGGAGGAACAGCCCCACACAGAGATCGACCTACCTGAAGGGGATCAGGATGAGGTTGATTCGGTTATAGAGGAATCAACAGTGGAAGAACCTTTCTCAGCATCTCAGGCTGAAAGATTATGGGTTCAGTCTCTGACTAACTTGGTCCGATCAGCATTTAAAATGCCTCTGGCGGAACCATCAACCACTACGGTTTCCTCGCTGGGGTCGCTGAAAGCTCCCCAGGCTGTCTGTTCCTTCCCAATCCACCCTTTATTGGAAGGGCTTATTTACCAGGATTGGGAGCATCCTGATAAAATATTTACTCCCCCCAAGAGATTTCCAGTGATCTATCCCATGGAGGATAAGTTCATAAAAAAAATGGAGGGTCCCTACAGTGGACGCAGCCATCTCTTGTGTGAATAAATCACTGACATGTCCAGTAGATAATGTTCCAATGTTCAAAGACCCAATAGATAAAAAATTGGAGTCTTTACTAAAATCTGCTTTCTTTACAGCAAGCATGGTGACACAACCTGCAGTAGCAGCGATTGGAGTCTGCCAAGCAGTGAAAGATCAGTTGAAACAAGTCTTAAGGGACTTACCAGATCAGCAGGCTCTTGCCCTAGCTGACCTACCTAGAGCCTTGTGTTTTGCGGTGGACGCCATAAAGGATACAATCCAACAGGCCTCCCGCTTTACGCTGTCTGTAGTACATATGCGTAGGCTTCTATGGCTCAAAAACTGGTCTGCTGAAGCTCCCTGTAAGAAATTGCTGATTAGCTTCCCATTTCATGGAGAACGCTTATTTGGAGAAGATCTGGACAAGTATATCCAGAAAATTTCTGCCGGTAAAAGTACACTCTTGCCGGTTAAGAACAAGAGTAGAAGTCCTTCTTTTAAGAGGCCTACTTCTCCAGTCCCTGGCACATCGGCTGTGAAACAGTTCCGACGGCCTCCGCGGTCAAATTCAGGGGGCAGAAATCAGGGACAATCACAGGGTAACAAGAAACCCTGGGTCAAGAGAGGTACAAAACCTCCCCCCAAGTCATGAAGGGTTGCCCCCACTCAATCGGGTGGGGGGAAGACTTCAGTTGTTCACAGAGACCTGGCGGGACACCATCAGAGACAGATGGGTGATCTCCGCAGTAAGTCTGGGATACAAGCTGGAGTTAAAAGACACTCCTCCCGCCCATTTTATGAGGTCAAACGTGCCAAGCGATCCCCAGAAGAGAGGATCCCTCCTTCTGGCACTAGAACAACTATTGCTCCAAGGTGTAATCATGAAGGTTCCCTTGGAAGAAAGCGGGTTCGGGTTTTACTCAAACCTTTTCACAGTCCCCAAACCAAATGGGGACGTGAGGCCCATATTAAATCTAAAAGGGCTAAACAAGTTCCTACATATCAGGACTTTTCGGATGGAGTCGATCCGATCGGTGACCACCGCCCTACAAGGGCAGGAATGGTTAGCCTCGATCGACATAAAGGATGCTTATCTGCATATTCCCATCTTTCCGGCCCACCAGAAATTTCTACGCTTTATAGTAGAAGGGCGCCATTTTCAGTTCAGAGCCTTACCTTTCGGTCTGGCCACAGCACCACGAGTGTTCACAAAAATTCTGGCCCCACTGTTGGCCAATCTAAGAACACGGGGTGTAACGATAATGGCATATTTAGACGACCTGCTACTAATAGACCACTCAGTGGAAAAACTGGAAGTAGCTATTCACGAGACAATCAAGTATCTGGAATATCACGGTTGGATTATCAACCGAGACAAGTCAGCTCTAAGACCAGTCAAAAGTTTGGAATACTTGGGGCTAAGACTGGATTCAAATCAGAGAAAGATTTTCTTACCTCCAGAGAAGGTGTCGTCTTTGAAAGATTTGACCCACTTAGTGGGTACAAAAAGAAAACCATCCATACGCCTGTGCATGAGGCTGCTGGGAAAAATGGTGGCTTCATTCGAAGCAGTACCCTACGGTCAATTCCATTCAAGGAACTTGCAGAGGGCCATACTGTCAGCCTGGAACAAAAAAGTTCAGGCCTTAGACTTACCAATGTCCCTGTCCCCTTCCGTTCGCAAGAGCCTCCATTGGTGGTTGGTGCCCCAGAATCTGGAAAAAGGGAAACCCTTCAGTCCGGTTTCTTGGAAGGTGGTCACTACAGATGCCAGCCTCATAGGCTGGGGGGGCAGTACTGGAGCAATGGTCTCTCCAGGGCAAGTGGTCAGAAGCAGAGAAGGCCCTGCCCATCAATCTCTTAGAGATACGAGCAGCCCGGTATGCCCTAGTAGCATGGACATCCAAACTCCAAGGGTCCCCTGTCAGAATTCAATCAGACAATGCCACAGCAGTGGCATATATCAATCACCAGGGTGGCACCAGGAGTCGTGCAGCCCAGAGGGAAGCGAATTGCATCCTGGAATGGGCAGAAAGATATGTCCCAGCCATATCCGCGGTTTTCATCCCAGGAGTGGAGAATTGGAAAGCGGACTTTTTAAGTCGCCAGCAATTATGCCCGGGGGAATGGTCTCTTCACCCCGAGGTTTTCCAGGCAATATGCCAGCGGTGGGGAACACCGGATGTAGATCTGCTAGCATCCAGATTCAACGCAAAGGTGGACAGATTTGTGTCTTGCACAAGGGATCCCCTAGCTTGCGGCTCGGATGCCCTAGTGTTTCCTTGGGATCAGTTCAAGCTGATATATGCATTCCCACCGCCACAATTGTTACCGCGATTAATCCGCAGAATCCGGGTAGAAAAGAAACCGGTGATTCTGGTGGCTCCAGCGTGGCCCCGAAGGGCATGGTACGCGGAGATTGTAAAAATGTCAGTGGGGAGTCCTTGGACCCTCCCACATCGTCCGGACCTGCTTTCGCAAGGACCGATATACCACCCTTCCTTACCAGCCCTAGGTTTGACGGCCTGGCTATTGAAGCCCACATTCTAAAAAAGAGAGGTCTCTCTAATCCTGTGGTATCTACGATGATCAATGCCAGGAAGCCGGTATCCAGGCAGATCTATTATAGGGTCTGGAAGGCGTACATCGCGTGGTGTGAGGCCAAGAAATGGCATCCAGTTAAGTACGTAATAGGTAGGATTCTGGACTTCCTACAATGGGCTGTGGATAGGAAGCTTGCCTTGAGTACTATCAAGGGTCAGATTTCGGCCTTGTCAATATTTTTTCAAAGGCCCTTGGCTTCGCATTCACTAGTCAAAGCTTTCATACAAGGAGTGATGCGTATTAGCCCTCCGGTTAGTATTCCCATATGTCCATGGGACTTAAACCTGGTTCTGTCGGTTCTACAGAAACAACCATTTGAACCATTGCAGCACATTTCCTTGGTTCTTCTCACCAGGAAATTGATTTTCTTAGTAGCCATTTGTTCGGCTAAAAGAGTATCGGAATTAGCCGCCTTGTCCTGTAAGGAGCCATATCTGGTTGTCCATAAGGACAGAGTAGTATTACGTCCTCAGCCAGCCTTTCTTCCTAAGGTGGTATCGAGGTTTCATTTGAACCAAGATGTGGTTCTTCCTTCCTTTTTCCCCAAACCTAGTTCGGTAGAGGAAAAGTTATTGCATTCTTTGGATGTAGTAAGAGCAGTTAAAGCTTATCTAAAAGCCACTGCTCAGATTCGTAGAATGGATACTTTGTTTGTTCTGCCGGAAGGCCCCAGAAAGGGTCAGGCAGCATCAAAATCTACTTTAGCCAAGTGGATTCGACAGGTCATAATACAAGCCTATGGCTTGAGAAGGAGACCGCCTCCGTTCAAAGTTAGGGCGCACTCCACAAGAGCAGTTGGAACTTCATGGGCAGTGCATCACCAGGCCTCCCTGGCTCAAGTCTGTAAGGCCGCAACATGGTCTTCAGTACACACGTTTACTAGATTCTACCAGGTAGACGTTAGAAGTCAGGAGGATGTCGCCTTTGGGCGCAGTGTGTTGCAGGCCGCAAAAGATCCTCATGCCTGATGGCGCCCAGCTTATGTATAGTGTATCCCTCCCCTCATTTGGCATTGCTTTGGGACGTCCCATTAGTAATGACTAAGTCGCTCTGTGTCCCGTGATGTACGAAAAAGAAAAAGGGATTTTTATAACAGCTTACCTGTAAAATCCTTTTCTTGGAGTACATCACGGGACACAGAGCTCCCACCCCTCTTTTTGGGACACTTATTGCTTTGCTACAAAACTGAGGTGCTCCCGGATGGGAGGGGCTTATATAGGGGAGGGTACTTCCGGTTTTGGAAGTTGCCAGTGCCAGCACCTGAAGGTATCTATATAACCCATTAGTAATGACTAAGTCGCTCTGTGTCCCGTGATGTACTCCAAGAAAAGGATTTTACAGGTAAGCTGTTATAAAAATCCCTTTATTAACCTTCTATGAGGCGGTGAGTTGCCATCTAGATAAAGGAAGGCCTGTAGACGTGGTGTATCTGGATTTTGCAAAAGCATTTGATACAGTTCCCCATAAACGTTTACTGTACAAAATAAGGTTCGTTGGCATGGACAAAAGAGTGAGTACATGGATTGAAAACTGGCTACAAGGTCGAGTTCAGAGGGTGGTGATAAATGGGGAGCACTCAGAATGGTCAGGGGTGGGTAGTGGGGTCCCACAGGGTTCTGCGCCGGGAACAATCCTATTTAATTTGTTCATAAACAACCTGGAGGATGGGGTAAAAAGTTTAATCTCTGTATTAGCAGATGGCACTAAGCTAAGAAGGGCAATAACTTCTCTGCAGGATGTGGAAACCTTCCAAGTAGATCTGAACAAATTAATAGGGTGGGCAACTACATGGCAAATGAGGTTTAATGTGGAAAAATGTAAAATAATGCATTTGGGTGGCAAAAATATGAATGCAATCTTCTCACTGGGGGGTGAACCTCTGGGGGAATCTAGAAAAGGATCTGGGGGTCACAAAGCAAACAGAATATTGGCATGCATTAAAAAGGGGATCAACTCCAGAGATAAAGGCATAATACTCTGGTCCAGCCGCATATGGAGTATGTTGTCCAGTTCTGGGCACCAGTCCTCAGGAAGGATGTACTGTAAATGGAGCGAGTACAAAGAAGAGCAACAAAGCTAATAAAGGGACTGGAGGACATTAGCTATGAGGAAAGGTTGTGAGCACTGAACTTATTTTCTCTGGAGAAGACACGCTTGAGAGGGGATATGATTTCAATTTACTAATACCATACTGATGACCCCACAATAGGGATAAACCTTTTTCGCGGAAAGGAGTTTAAAAAGACATGTGGCCACTCATTAAAATTAGAAGAAAAGAGGTTTAACCTTAAACTACATAGAGGGCTCTTTACTGTAAGAGTGGCAAGGATGTGGAATTCCCTTCCACAGGTGGTGGTCTCAGCGGGGGGAAGCATAGATAGTTTCAAAAAACAATTAGATAAGCACCCAAACGACCACAACATACAGGGATATACAATTTAATACTGACATATAATCACACACAGGTTGGACTTGATGGACTTGTGTCTTTTTTCAACCTCATCTAACTATGTGATGGAGCTCTTACTATGTAAACAAGACAGAGCTACATTCTGACAAGGGGAAAGTGATGGATTTTGTGTCCCTGCAAAGCACATCTCTTCGTAAAAGCAGCACACTATGTACACAAACACTGGCCAGGCACACAGTTAACCCTTTGGTTGTCCTAGATGTTTAACCCCCTTCCCAGCCAATGTCATTAGTACAATGGCAGTGCATATTTTTAGCACTGATCACTGTATTAGTGTCACTGGTTCCCACAAAGTGTCAGTTAGTGTTCGATTGTCCGCCACAATATCGCAGTCCTGCCATAAGTCACTGAATCGCCGCCATTACTAGTATAAAAATAAACATTCAAGTATATACCATAGTTTGTAGATGCTATAACTTGCACAATTAATAAACGCTTATTTGGATTTTTTTACCAAAAATATGTAGCAGAATATATATTGGCCTTAATTTATAAATAAATTCGATTTTTTTTAAAAAAAATTCTTATTGCATATCTTTTATAGCAGAATGAAAAAAATATGGTTTTCTTTCCAAAATATTTGGTCTTTTTTCATTTATAGTGCAAAAAAAAAACCTAAAAAAACACAGAGATGATCAAATACCACCAAAAGAAAGCTCTATTTTTGGGGGGAAATATATACATTTATTTGTGTAGAGCGTTGCATGACTTCACAAATTGTCAGGTAAAGTGATGCAGTGCTGTATCGCAAAGAGTGGCCTGGTCATGAAGGGGGATAAACCTTTTGGAGGTCAAGTGGTTATTTTGTATATAGCTATAGGGTGTTTAGTTTATATGTTCAGTTTAGACTTTTTTTTTTTTTTTACAGAGTTTGGATAAAACAGGGTTAAATAGAAAAGTCATAAAGTAACTTCACATTATCTGGACATACAGAGTGCTTGGGGGAATGTATGTATAGTGCTGTGCACCAGCTTGTCTGTTATCTGTGAGGAAGGCTGCAAACTCATACTCCTCCACACACACTCACCACTCCTTATCAGTTTAACCCTTCTCATGTCCTGCAAACAAATTCTGAGTCCTGATGCAAAATTGCCAGCTTACCTTACCTTCCCGAATAGACACTCCTCAGAACATCGACTCAGCCAAACTTCCTCCCTGCACAATGTCAGCACATCTGGCAGTAGCTGCTCTCCACTTCCAGGTTCTCTCAGTACACAGCACTGGATATGGGGAGGGGGGGGGGATCTGAGTGAAGGAGGGAACAGATCGAGGAGATAGGAGATTGGGAACTTGTAAATACAGTATATACAGTATCTCACAAAAGTGAGTACACCCCTCACATTTTTGTAAATATTTTATTCTATCTTTTCATGTGACAACACTGAAGAAATGACACGTTGCTACAATGTAAAGTAGTGAGTGTACAGCTTGTATAATGGGTACATTTGCTGTCCCCTCAAAATAACTCAACACACAGCCATTAATGTCTAAACCACTGGCAACAAAAGTAAATAAACCCCTAAGTAAAAATGTCCAAATTGGTCCCAAAGTGTCAATATTTTGTGTGGCCACCATTATTTTCCAGCACTGCCTTAACCCTCTTGGGCATGGAGTTTACCAGAGCTTCACAGGTTGCCACTGGAGTCCTCTTCCACTCCTCCATGACGACATCACGGAGCTGGTGGATGTTAGAGACCTTGTGCTCCTCCACCTTCTATTTGAGGAGCCCCACAGATGCTCAATAGGGTTTAGGTCTGGAGACATGCTTGGCCAGTCCATCACCTTTACCCTCAACTTCTTTAGCAAGGCAGTGGTCGTCTTGAAGGTGTGTTTGGGGTCGTTATCATGTTGGAATACTGCCCGTCTGTGAAGAGAGGGGATCATGCTCTGCTTCAGTATGTCACAGTACTAGGGATGAGCCGAACATCCCCCAGTTCGGTTCGCACCAGAACATGCGAACAGGCAAAAAATTTGTTCGAACACGCAAACATCGTTAAAGTCTATGGGACACGAACATGAAAAATCAAAAGTGCTCGTTTTAAAGGTTAATATGCAAGTTATTGTCGAAAAAAGTGTTTGGGGACCCAGGTCCTGCCCCAGGGGACATGTATCAATGCAAAAAAAGTTTTCAAAATGGCAGTTTTTTCGGGAGCAGTGATTTTAATAATGCTTAAAGTGAAACAATAAAAGTGAAATATTCCTTTAAATTTCGTACCTGGGGGCTGTGTATAGTATGCCTGTAAAGTAGCGCATGTTTCCCGTGTTTAGAACTGTCCCTGCACAAAATGTAATTTCTAAAGGAAAAAAAGTAATTTAAATCTACTCGCGGCTATTCATGAATTGTCAGGTCCCGGCAATACAGATCAAAGTCATTAAAAAAAATGGCAGAGGTTCCCCCCCAGTCCATTACCAGGCCCTTTGGGTCTGGTATGAATATTAAGGGGAACCCCGAACCAAAAAAAAAAAGCGTGGGGGTCCCCCCAAATTCCATATCAGGCCCTTATCTGAGCTCGCAACCTGGCAGGTTGCAGGAAAAGAGGGGGGATGAAAGAGTGCCCCCTCCTGAACCGTACCAGGCCACAGGCCCTCAACATGGGGAGGGTGTCCCCATGTTGATGGGGACAAGGGCCTCATCCCCACAACCCTTGTCTGGTGGTTGTGGGTGTCTGCGGGCGGGGGGCTTATTGGAATCTGGAAGCCCCTTTAACAAAGGGGACCCCCAAATTCTGGCCACCCCTATGTGAATTGGAAACAGGGTACATTGTACCCCTACCATTTCACAAAAGAAAGTGTCAAAAATCACACAGACACAGTTGAGATAAATCCTTTATTAAAAAAAAAAAAAATTCCAGCGCTGAAATCCATTCTCAATGTCCCGCAGTAATCCATTCTCCAGCGATGCTCCAGTCTCCACTCCACCCCCATGACGCGTAAGAGGGGGCGGGGTCACCCGTCCACGTAATTGGGTAACCCTTGGCTTTGTGTATACACCACTACTCCACCACCCCTGCCTATTGAAATGAATGGGTGCCGGTCTCAAAGCCCTTTGAAAGCAACGCTAGGTGGGTGCTTTTAACCCCTTTTTAACCTCTTCTGGGGGGCCAAAGTGCCGCTATAACAGTGGTAAAGCGCCGCTAAAACTACCGCCCCCCACTGCCCCAGTGTGAAAGGGGTCTTATACTCAAAACTGCACAGGGATTTAATTTAGATAGAAAATTACTGAATGAATCAGACAGGGACACACAACTACGGCAAACACTTTAGATAAGCGAAATCGTTAAGCTCAAACCTGCACAGGGATTAGTGTTTATAAAGAAGCTCCCTAAAAACGCCTAACGGGCACACATGACCATAAAAAACATATGTATAAGGCAAAGGTAATCAAAATTTAACATCAATTTTAGATTTGGCTGTAATTTTAATCTTAGTTTAAACCAGGTTCTAATATTAACCACCATAAGCAATACAATACATATAATGGGGTATTGCGACTAGGGATGAGCTCGGTGTTCGAGTTGAACTGTGACCCCGTATGCTTGGCCAATCACAGCGCCGGCAGCAAGGAGAGCCATAATTGGCCACAGGCAGGATGCTCAGGGGGCTCAGCGCGGCAGCCTTGTGTAGTGTGTTGGCGTGCAGGGAGAGAGCAGGATAGGCAGGGACAGTCAACACTGTATCCTGGCCTAGGCCAACAAGGCCCAGGCCTAGGGCAGCACTTTGCAGGGGGGCAGCACGAAAAGAGTCCCGGCCGGCTTGTGCTATACTGTTAGTGTGACGCAAGCTGCTTCTAATTTTGACTGTCCTATCAGTCTGGACCACAAACCTTCCTCACTGTGCTATATGTTTTCTGTTGCACCATTGGCATGGTTATATCTTCTTAGTCCTCTCCATAAAATTATCAGAACTATAGGCAACACTTTTTTTTTTCATTTTGGATAGAGTAAGGGAGGGTTATAGCCCCAGTCAGTTTATTTTTTACCATCCCTGTCCCATTGCAGAGATTTCCCTTTACTTCCTGCCCCATAGCCAAACAGGAAGTGAGAGGAAATCTATGCAAATTAAGGGCCCCCCCAGACCCTCAAAACTAGTGTCCCCACTCGAAAATTTCAGGGTGGGTCTTAAACAGAAAGGGGTGTGGCCTTGACAGGAAGGGGTGGGTCATATTTAAATTAGGGGGTGCATGAGTTTAAGCAGACCTAGGGCAGCACAAAACCTAAATACACTACTGGGGACAGTGTCAGTGTCATCTTTGCTTGTTAACCTAGCGCAGTTACAGTGGGTGTAGTGTGCCTCCTGCACAGTATATACACCTGAAGCTACCCCTTATTGCTGGTGTTGTTCTGTTGTGTAACACAGGTATCTGCTGCAGTTAGAGTGGGTATAGTGTGTTGGGAGAGAGCAGGATAGGCAGGGACAGTGTCTGTCATTTTTGCTTGTTAACCTAGCGCAGTTACAGTGGGTGTAGTGTGCCTCCTGCACAGTATACACCTGAAGCTACCCCTTATTGCTGGTGTTGTTCTGTTAGTGTAACACAGGCATCTGCAGCAGTTACAGTGGGTGTAGTGTGCCTCCTGCACAGTATACACCTGAAGCTACCCCTTATTGCTGGTGTTGTTCTGTTGTGTAACACAGGCATCTGCAGCAGTTACAGTGGGTGTAGTGTGTTGGCGTGCAGAGAGAGAGCAGGAAAGGCAGGGACAGTGTCAGTGTCATCTTTGCTTGTTAACCTAGCGCAGTTGCAGTAGGTGTAGGTGCCTCCTGCACAGTATATACCTGAAGCTACCCCTTATTGCTGGTGTTGTTCTGGTGTTGTAACACAGGCATCTGCAGCAGTTACAGTGGGTGTAGTGTGTTGGCGTGCAGGGAGAGAGCAGGATAGACATGTGCAATTAGTTTCGTTTCTAATTCTTTTTTAACAAATTTTTAAAAATTCGTAATTCCGAAAATTACGAATTTACAAATTTTTCAATTTCCGAATTTTCTTATTTTCATATTTTCGAAATTTCAAATTTCCGAATTTTGGGATTTCCGAATTTTCGGATTTTCGGATTTCGTAAATTTCGAATTTCCGAATTTCGTAAATTCGGATTTCGTAAATTTCGAATTTCCGAATTCCGTAAATTTGGTTTTTCGAAATTCAGAATATCGAAAATTCGAGATTCGAAAAGTCTAAATTGCAAAATTCTAAAATGTAAAATTCGAAAATGGGAGATTTGGAAAGTTGAATTTCTGAATTTTTAGAATTTTACGAATTTCCGAAATTCGAAAATTTGTTTTTTATGTTTTTTTTGCTTTTTTCGGAAATTCTAAATTTTTGTTTTATTTGTTTTTTTTTTGCTTTTTTCGGAAATTCGGAATTCAGAATTTCCCGATTTTTTGAAAAAAGCAAAAAAACTAAAAAAACTAAAACTAAAAAAACTAATTTTTTGAATTTCCCGAATTTCCAAAAAAAGCACAAAAAACTTTTTTTTGGCAGTGCACATGTCTAGAGCAGGATAGGCAGGGACAGTGTCAGTTTCATCTTTGCTTGTTAACCTAGCGCAGTTACAGTGGGTGTAGTGTGCCTCCTGCACAGTATACACCTGAAGCTACCCCTTATTGCTGGTGTTGTTCTGTTAGTGTAACACAGGCATCTGCAGCAGTAACAGTGGGTGTAGGTGCCTCCTGCACAGTATACACCTGAAGCTACCCCTTATTGCTGGTGTTGTTCTGCTAGTGTAACACAGGCATCTGCAGCAGTTACAGTGGGTGTAGTGTGCCTCCTGCACAGTATATACACCTGAAGCTACCCCTTATTGCTGGTGTTGTTCTGTTGTGTAACACAGGCATCTGCAGCAGTTACAGTGTGTTGGCGTGCAGGGAGAGAGCAGGATAGGCAGGGACAGTGTCAGTGTTATCTTTGCTTGTTAACCTAGCGCAGTTACAGTGGGTGTAGTGTGCCTCCTGCACAGTATACACCTGAAGCTACCCATTATTGCTGGTGTTGTTCTGTTAGTGTAACACAGACATCTGCAGCAGTTACAGTGGGTGTAGGTGCCTCCTGCACAGTATACACCTGAAGTTACCCCTTATTGCTGGTGTTGTTCTGTTAGTGTAACACAGGCATCTGCAGCAGTTACAGTGGGTGTAGTGTGCCTCCTGCACAGTGTACACCTGAAGCTACCCCTTATTGCTGGTGTTGTTCTGTTGTGTAACACAAGCATCTGCAGCAGTTACAGTGGGTGTAGGTGCCTCCTGCACAGTATACACCTGAAGCTACCCCTTATTGATTGGTTTTCCTATCTCCCTGCAGGCCATTAGTATGTCTGAAAAGGCCAACAAGGAGAGGCAGACAGTCACGAGCCAATAAAAGAGGGCGAGCAGGCTCAGTGTCTAGGGGCAACAGTGCTGGTCGTGGACGCGGTGCATCGTCATCAGCACGTGGCCATAGGACACGCTTGTCCTTATTTTCGTCAGCTGGACGTGTTGAGCCGCATCATGCCGAATACTTGGTAGAGTGGATGACCAAGCCCTCCTCATCCTCCTCATTCTCTCTCACCCAGGCTCAGGGTACTGGCAAAGCATCTGCCAAAGCGTCCTCTTCCCTCTTATCAATATCATCAGTCACTCCTTCCCTAGACCCACCATGTCATCCACAGGAGTCCCCCGAACTGTTTGACCACAGTGTTGGGTACATGCTCCAGGAGGATGCCCAGCGTTTTGAAGGCTCTGATGATGATACCCAGCTAGAGGAAGGCAGTAGCGTGAGCGCAGAGAGAGGGGATGCTCAAGAAGGACAGCAATCTTGCAGTCATGTTCCACCAGCTGCAGCATACTGCCAGGTTTGCTACAGTTATGAAGAGGGAGGGGATGATGAGGTCACTGACTCCACGTGGGTGCCTGATAGGAGAGAGGAGGAGGAGGAGGAGGCGGCACATCTCCAACGAGGCAGGATGCCCTCCGGGGGCCAGCTTAAGGGCAGCACACCGACTGAATCACACCGCAGAGCTCCGCCTGTGCATGGCACTGCCTCTGCGCGTTATTCCAAAAGTTCTTTGGTGTGGGCCTTTTTTGAGAGTGCATCAGATCGCACCACTGCTATTTGCAACATATGTCTCAAGCGTATCTCGCGTGGCCAAAACATCAGCCGCTTGGGCACCACATGCTTGACCAGAAATATGTTGACCTGCCATGCAGCTCGTTGGCAAGCGTACCTTAAAGACCCACACCAAAGAACAAAGTGGACCTTTCCTTGCTCCTCATCAGCTGGGATCTCCAACCCCACTATACCTTCAGTCCTCTCTGAAACCCGCACTGAGAGGAATGAAGGTGTAGAATTAGATGTGTCACAGCCAAGTACTTGCGGGCACTCTACGAGCAGTACACCGACGTCCGATTCTAGCAGGCAAATTTCCCTGCCCCAGCTGCTGGACCGTCAAAAGAAGTTCACTCCCATCCATCCACATGCCCAGCGGTTGAATGCTAGCTTGGCTAAATTGCTAGCACTTCAACTGCTGCCTTTTCAGTTGGTAGACTCGGCCCCTTTCCGTGAGTTTGTGCAATGTGCGGTTCCTCAGTGGCAGGTTCCCAAACGCCACTTTTTCTCACGGAAGGCGATTCCGGCTCTCTACCGGCTTGTGGAAGGCAATGTCCATGCCTCGCTGGACAGGGCGGTCAGCGGAAAGGTGCATATTACCGCTGACTCATGATCCAGCAGGCATGGACAGGGACGTTACCTATCTTTCACGGCCCATTGGGTCACTCTTTTGGCAGCTGGGAAGGATGCAGGACAAGGTGCAGTAGTGTTGGAGGTTGTTCCGCCACCACGCCTCCAAAATGCTACTACTGGTTGTGACACACCTCTCTCCTCCACCCCCTCCTTTTCTTCTTCCTCCATGGCCTCTTCCTGTGCTTTGTCCTCGGAACCAGCGGGGCTCCGTAGGCGTTCAAGGGGCTACACAAGTACACCGGCAAAAAGATGCCATGCCGTGCTTGCGCTGGTGTGTTTGGGGGACAGGGGCCACACTGGGGCAGAGGTTCTGTCAGCTCTGCAGGGGCAGGCTGAGAGGTGGTTGACACCATGCCAGCTTAAGCCAGGAATGGTGGTTTGCACAATGGCACCAACCTCCTCTCCACCCTCCGACAGGGACAACTGACTCATGTGCCCGGTGTGGCTCACATCCTGAACCTGGTGGTGCAGCGGTGCTTGGGTTCTTGGGCAGGTACCCGGGCTTACAGGATGTCCTGAGGCAGGCCAGGAAAGTCTGTGTGCATTTCTGCCAATCATATTATGCCAGGGCTCGGCGGGTTGACCTGCAAAGGGAGTTGAACCAAGAACCGCCTTATATGTGACATGCCCACCAGGTGGAACTCAACGTTGGCAATGCTGCAGCGGCTGCACATGCAGCAGAGGGCCATCAATGAGTACCTGTGCGACTACGGCACCAGGACAGGGTCAGGGGAGCTCGGGTTTTTTTTCACCACGCCAGTGGGGCATGATCAGGGATGCATGCACTGTCCTGGCACTATTTGAGGAGGCCACGAGGATGGTGAGCAGTGACAGTGCATGCATCAGTGACACTGTACCTCTTGTCCACCTGTTGAAGCATACGCTGCGTGGAATAATGGACAGGGCACTTGAGGCAGAACAGAGGCAGGAAGAGGAGGACTTCCTTGCCTCTCAAGGCCCCCTTTATCCAGACAGTGTTCCTTCTGTCCCACCCATCACACAGGAAGAGGACGAGGAGGAGGAGGATTGTGTCAGCATGGAGGTGGAGCCTGGCACTCAGCATCAGCAGCAGCAGTCTTTTAGGGATGATTTACAGTCCCAAGAAACCCGTGGATCATGTCGTCCTTAGTGACCCAGAGGACTCCGGACCGAATGCCTCAGCTAACCTATGCTGCATGGCCTCCCTGATCCTGCAAAGCCTGCAGAAGGATCCTCGTATTCTTTGGATCAAGGAGAGGGACCATTACTGGCTGGCCACTCTCCTTGATCCACGGTACAAGGGTAAGGTTGCGGACCTTATCTTGCCGTTGCAGAGGAAGCAGAGGATGAGACATCTCCGGGAGGCCTTGCAGAAAGGTCTGTGCAACGCATTCCCAGAGACTGGGAGGTTACAAACTCCTGGTCCTGGACAACGAGTTGCTGAGGCTTCGGTCAGTCACAGAAGGAGCGGTGGAGAAGGTGGCCATCTGACCGATGCGTTCAGACAGACAAATTTTTAGTCCGCAGACCCAAGATATGACCGGTTCCAGCAACCATCGCCAGCGCCTGATTTACATGGTCCAGGAATACCTAGGGGCAAGGTCAGACTTGGACACCTTTCCCACTGAAAATCCTCTGGCTTACTGGGTCTTGAGGATGGATCACTGGCCAGAGCTTGCACAGTATGCAATTGAGCTACTGGTCTGTCCTGCATCCAATGTTCTTTCGGAACACACATTCAGTGCTGCTGGAGGCTTTGCAATCGATGACAGGGTGCACCTGTCCACCGACTCGGTTGATCAACTGACCTTCATAAAGATGAATCAGTCTTGGATCACCACCAGCTATCAAGCACCTGAAGCTGATGTAACCAAATATTTTTTTTTGAAATGTCACATCCCTTCAAGACTGCCTATGCTGATGCTGAGTGACTGTCCTGTTATGTTGACTGACTAACCTCTTCCTCCTCAATGATCCTGCTGATAGCTTGGAAGAACATTTTTGGTTCTGGATGCCGCCACCAGTGGCTAAGGCCCAATTTTTCAGCCCCTGTTTAACAGGGGCGTGTAATTACAATTTTTGATGCAATGCTTTGCAGCAGGGCTCATTCTTGCACTCCAACTAAAGTATCTGGGAGAGGTTGCAGTGTCATGGCACCAGCACCAGTGCCTAAGGCCCAATTTTTCAGCCCCTGTTTAACAGGGGCATGTAATTACAATTTTTAATGCAATACTTTGCAGCAGGGCTCATTCCTGCGCTCCAACTAGAGTATCTGTGAGGGGTTGCAGTGTTGTGGCACCAGTGCCTAAGGCCCAATTTTTCAGCCCCTGTTTAACAGGTGCATGTGATTACAATTCTTGATATATTTCACAGCAGAGTGAACCGAGAGTGTTACCGAGAGTCACTGTGAGGACTTACAGTGTTGTGGCACCAGCACCACCACCACCACCACCACCAAAGGCCCAATTTTTCTACCACTGTTCAACAATGGCATGTAATTACAATTCTTGATATAATAGTTCACAGCAGGCGCTCCAGCGCCCACCAAGAGTCACTTTGAGGGCTTACAGTGTTAACTTGTGGCAACACCATCACCTTAGGGCCAAATTTCTGCAGAGCATATAGGGCAGGCCCCTACTTTCAAACATCCAACTTACAAACGTCTCCTACTTGCAAACGGAAGGAGACAACAGGAAGTGAGATGAAAAAAGACGGACGGCCAAAAAAATTATACAGGGGTGATAACCCTTCCCTATGTTTTCCAAAAAGCTTAATAGATTTTTTGACTGGAGCTACACTTTAAAAAATGTACCAGTTCAAAATTACAAACAGATTCTACTTAACACAACAAACCTACACAGTCCCTGTCTTGTTTGCACCGCCTGTATACTGCTGTTCTGAGTATATAGGGCCTGGGGGCCCCACCCCTTTCCTTTTTTTAATTTGGGTACGGGGTTCCCCTTAATATTCATACAAGACCCAAAGGGGCTGGTAATGGGCAGGGGGGGCTACCCATGCCATTTTTCTCAATGATTTTCATCCATTTTCCCGGGACCAGACATTACATTAAAGCCGCAAGCAGTTTTAAATGGCTTTTTTTCCTTTATGCTGCGTACACACGTCCGTTTTTAATGTCATTGAAAAAAACTGCATTTTTCTCGACGTGATTTTTCGTGTTTCCTCTCAAGCCTGCCTTGCCTACACACTATCGTGGAAAAAAATGTTCGAGTAAAGCGCGGCAACGTACAACACGTACGATGGCACTATAAAGGGGAAGTTCCATTCGGATGGCGACACCCTTCATGTTAGTAAAGTTTGTTGAGCGACGATTCGCGCTTTTCAGCCTCGTGCTTTTCAGTCCGTTACAGCGTGACAAATGTGCTATCTCCATTACGAACGCTAGTTTTACCAGAACGAGCGCTCCCGTCTCATACTTGATTCTGAGCATGCGCATTTTTTTTCACGTCGTTAAAGCCCACACACGGACGTTTTTTCATGACAAGAAAAACGACGATGTAAAAAACGAAGTGAAAAATTAGAGCATGTTCCAATTTTTTCATGGCCGTTTTTCTCGCCGTGAAAAATGCCCTGAAGCCCACACACGATCATTTTTAATGACCAAATAAATCACTGCTCCCGAAAAAACGTCCGTTTTTAAAACTTCTTTTTGCATTGATACATGTCCCCTGAGGCAGGACCCGGGTCCCCAAACCCTTTTTAGGACAATAACATGCATATTAGCCGTTATAATTAGCACTTTAGATTTCGAACGTTCGCGTCCATTGTATTTAATAGGGTTCTAAAGTTTGCGCAAACTTTCGGTCCGTTCGCAGGTTCTGGTGCGAACCGAACCGGGGGGTGTTTGGCTCATCCCTAGTGCTGACAATGCCATATAGCAGGAGGTGAGGTGTATCTAATAAAAAGAATGAAAGAAAGAATAAAAAGCTGTCAAAGACTGACTGCTGTGTTAAGCAGAGAGAACTCTTTGGAGCACCACTGGCTGCAAACTTCAGCCTGCATTTTAGGAATGGGCTGTAAGATGCAGACTTCAGGAAGCTATAAAACATTCCCAGTGTAGCGCCCCTTTACTTTCAGGGGTGCTATGTACTTAAATTTAGGGGTTTAGTCTGAGCCAGTAGCCAGGCTCAGACCACTTTGATTGTTAGGACTAGCTTCTGCCTATGTAATGCAGCCCGATGTGCAGTTCCCTGTGGCCTGTAGGTGGCACTGCCGTCTTGGGTCAAGGTTGAACCGTGGGTGGCATTGCTATGCCTTAGGGTGTCCTCTCTTGGCAGTGGTACGGTGGGCACGGTTAACCTACTGTGCATGCTGGGAGAGGATACATAAGGGGCAGACGCCATCTTTTGGGGACCAGTTCGCGTTACCCGGCCCTCCAGGCCAGGGGTTCGCGTGTGTATCAGTCTCAGGCACCTTTAGCCTGGGGCTGCAACTCTACTAATGGGCCCAGCACCTTTAGCTGGGGCCCATCCCCGAAAGAGGAATCCCAGGGTGCCCTTGCGAGGGAACCCGCTCTGGAAGGAGGAGGCCGGGGGAGGACCTTTCTGAGGGACCGGTGAGAATCTCACGGTGAAGGAGAGGCCCGGTAATCTTATGGAGGGATTCAAAGAATCACTACAGGCATTGCAACGTGCTGTCGCCGGCACCTGTCCTTGTGTTGCATGTGCTGAGAAGTTTGGGACTTAAAGATTCTGTGGCAGAGGATCTTCCGATAAGTATAAGTAAACATTCGAGCATCACTCCGGCTGCTAGGATCCGCTCTTACAGGGGACTATCTGGGTGAGCTAAACCCACTCGGGATCGAGTGGCGACTACAATATTGATTGTGCCAGGAACTATCTCCCAACACCTTGCTGTCCTTTCTCTCATCCATCTTTACTGTCTATTGAAATTTGCTTATAAAAATAAACTCAACGTTGGAGTTTGAAGTGGTGTGGACATTGGCCCTTTTCTTGGGAAAAATAGAGACTTGTCCCTACAAACTAGGAGATGAGAACCAACTGAAGAAGAACCCAGCGGCAGGACCCAAAAATCTGTTAACACCGCTCGACCTCTGTGAAAGAGGATACGGGCATATAGCGCGGTGTGCCTTGACCTGCAAGCGAGCCAAAGGCAGGGAAAAGGTCCGTGTGCTACACCTAAACCATATAACCACTTAAGTTTTAGGACCAGCTGGGAAGGAAGATTCAGTCGCATTTAGGACATTGATGGAGTAATGCCTTGCTGGTCCATAGTTTATTCCTTTCTTTTGAGAGTTACCACCAGTTACAGAATAGCCAGGCCTGAAATTGAAATGAAATAAAGCAGATCAAGGAACAACTACAATTTGCTAATATGAATCGGTAACTTAAGCAGAAAAGTAATTTTTTTATTTCATTTTAACAAAATATGCAAATTTTTATAAATACTATGTATTTCAAGGCAGACGTTATCTATGTTCTGGGGATTGCACAGATTTCATATGGTAATGGAGAGTTTGTGGCACCCGGTGCAGGTGTGAGGTCCAGCACAGCTCTGGGAGGGGCCTGGAAGGTGAAGCGTTGTAGCAGTGTTGTAAAGAAGAGGAACAGCTCCATCTTAGCCAATGTTTCCCCAGCACAGCTTCTTTTTCCTAATAAAAAAAAGAAAATCTGGTTCATTTGAATCAGCTTTAAAGTTGCATCTGTTCATAAAATGGGCCTAATGGTATTTCAAGTTAATCATCAGACTGATGCAAAATGATGACACTTGACGAACTGGTCCAAGTAAGGGTAGCCTAAATAAAGCCTTATGCCGCGTACACACGATCGTTTTTAATGACGAGAAAAATGACATTTTTTAAAATGGTCATTAAAAATGATCGTGTGTGGGCTTTCCAGCATTTTTCCCGACGAGAAAAACGCGAGAATCGCGCCAAGAAAAATTGGAACATGCTCTAATTTTTCACGTTGTTTTTTACATCGTCGTTTTTCTCGTCATGAAAAACAGCCGTGTGTGGGCTTTAACGACGTGAAAAAAAATGCGCATGCTCAGAATCAAGTATGAGATGGGACCTCTCGTTCTGGTAAAACTAGCGTTCGTAATGGAGATAGCACATTCGTCGCGCTGTAACGGGCTGAAAAGCACGAGGCTGAAAAGCGCAAATCGTCTCTCAACAAACTTTACTAACATGAAGGGTGGCGCCATCCGAATGGAACTTCCCCTTTATAGTGCCGTCGTACGTGTTGTACGTCAGCGCACTTTACTCGGAATTTTTTTTTTTCACGATAGTGTGTAGGCAAGGCAGGCTTGAGAGGAAACACGAAAAATCAAGTCGAGAAAAATGCTGTTTTTTTCAATGACATTAAAAATGATCGTGTGTACGCGGCATAGGGGTAATGGGATCTTAAAGTAGAAAATGCACTTAGTTTCAAGTCCATCTGCATTTAAAAGTCCCCCTGCAAAGTCTCACAAATACCTGTTGATCCTGGCATTGAAGTCCATCATATGCAGCTTCCAGTGATGGTGTGGCAATGATGCTACCCTGTTTCTGAATTCATAGTGGAAGCGCCACTCTCGTGTTGGCTGTGCCTGCCTGAACTACAGTTGGAAGAAAAATTATTGCAGAGGGACGTGGCTATCAGCCTTGTCACTAATAATTGATAAGCTCATAGCTTGCCACTCAGGACTAGGGATGAGCTTCGTGTTCGAGTCGAACATACGTTCGACTCGAACATCGGCTGTTCGATCGTTCGACGAAGATCGAACTATTTGGGCCGTTCGCGCCAAATTCGAGTGACGCGAACGGCCCACAATGCACTACGCCATCGCAGTGTCATCCAGGCGCTGTGATTGGCCAAGTATGCACTGTGACCCCGCATGCTTGGCCAATCACAGCGCCGGCAGCGAGGAGAGCAATGATTGGCCACAGGCAGGATGCCTGTGGCCAATTATTGCTGAGGGGGTTTAGTACACGCCCCACACTATAAAAGGCCGCCAGCGCGGCGGCCTTGTGTAGTGTGTTCCGGACCGGAGTAGGGAAAGAGAAGCATAGGCAGGGACAGTGTCATTATTTTTCCTTTACATAATCCTGGATTCCTTGTGTTTAGGGACAGATAAGGATAGGTAGGGAGAGTGTCAGTGACAGTGTGCTATTCTGTGCTAATCCTTGTTTGTAGGGACAGAGAGGTACAGTGAGGGAAAGTGTCAGTGTGCTATTCTGTTCTAAACCAATCTTGCTGAACCATATTTTCAATCCTTGAGTTTAGGGACAGAGAGGTACAGTGAGGGAAAGTGTCAGTGTGCTATTTTGTGCTAAATCTTGTTTGTAGGGACAGAGAGGTACAGTGAGGGAAAGTGTCAGTGTGCTATTTTGTGCTAAATCTTGTTTGTAGGGACAGAGAGGTACAGTGAGGGAAAGTGTCAGTGTGCTATTCTGTTCGAAACCAATTTTGCTGTTCCATATTTTCAATCCTTGAGTTTAGGGACAGGGAAGGACACTCGTAGAAATTATCAGTGTGCTATTCTGTGCTAAATCTTGTTTGTAGGGAGGGACAGAGTAGGACAGTGAGGGAAAGTGTCAGTGTGCTATTCTGTTCTAAAACTATTTTGCTGAACCATATTTTCAATCCTTGAGTTGAGGGACAGAGAGGTACAGTGAGTGAAACTGACAGTGTGCTGTTCTGTTCTAAACCAAATTTGCTGTTCCATATTTTCAATCCTTGAGTTGAGGGACAGAGAGGTACAGTGAGGGAAAGTGTCAGTGTGCTATTCTGTTCTAAAACTATTTTGCTGAACCATATTTTCAATCCTTGAGTTGAGGGACAGAGAGGTACAGTGAGTGAAACTGACAGTGTGCTGTTCTGTTCTAAACCAAATTTGCTGTTCCATATTTTCAATCCTTGAGTTGAGGGACAGAGAGGTACAGTGAGGGAAAGTGTCAGTGTGCTATTCTGTTCTAAAACTATTTTGCTGAACCATATTTTCAATCCTTGAGTTGAGGGACAGAGAGGTACAGTGAGTGAAACTGACAGTGTGCTGTTCTGTTCTAAACCAAATTTGCTGTTCCATATTTTCAATCCTTGAGTTGAGGGACAGAGAGGTACAGTGAGGGAAAGTGTCAGTGTGCTATTCTGTTCTAAAACTATTTTGCTGAACCATATTTTCAATCCTTGAGTTGAGGGACAGAGAGGTACAGTGAGGGAAAGTGTCAGTGTGCTATTCTGTTCTAAAATTATTTTGCTGAACCATATTTTCAATCCTTGAGTTGAGGGACAGAGAGGTACAGTGAGTGAAACTGACAGTGTGCTGTTCTGTTCTAAACCAAATTTGCTGTTCCATATTTTCAATCCTTGAGTTGAGGGACAGAGAGGTACAGTGAGGGAAAGTGTCAGTGTGCTATTCTGTTCTAAAATTATTTTGCTGAACCATATTTTCAATCCTTGAGTTGAGGGACAGAGAGGTACAGTGAGTGAAACTGACAGTGTGCTGTTCTGTTCTAAACCAAATTTGCTGTTCCATATTTTCAATCATTGAGTTGAGGGACAGAGAGGTACAGTGAGGGAAAGTGTGAGTGTGCTATTCTGTTCTAAAACTATTTTGCTGTTCCATATTTTCAATCCTTGAGTTGAGGGACAGAGAGGTACAGTGAGGGAAAGTGTCAGTGTGCTATTCTGTTGTAAAACTATTTTGCTGGACCATATTTTCAATCCTTGAGTTGAGGGACAGAGAGGTACAGTGAGGGAAAGTGTCAGTGTGCTATTCTGTTCTAAAATTATTTTGCTGAACCATATTTTCAATCCTTGAGTTGAGGGACAGAGAGGTACAGTGAGTGAAACTGACAGTGTGCTGTTCTGTTCTAAACCAAATTTGCTGTTCCATATTTTCAATCCTTGTGTTGAGGGACAGAGAGGTACAGTGAGGGAAAGTGTCAGTGTGCTATTCTGTTCTAAAATTATTTTGCTGAACCATATTTTCAATCCTTGAGTTGAGGGACAGAGAGGTACAGTGAGTGAAACTGACAGTGTGCTGTTCTGTTCTAAACCAAATTTGCTGTTCCATATTTTCAATCCTTGAGTTGAGGGACAGAGAGGTACAGTGAGGGAAAGTGTCAGTGTGCTATTCTGTTCTAAAATTATTTTGCTGAACCATATTTTCAATCCTTGAGTTGAGGGACAGAGAGGTACAGTGAGTGAAACTGACAGTGTGCTGTTCTGTTCTAAACCAAATTTGCTGTTCCATATTTTCAATCCTTGAGTTGAGGGACAGAGAGGTACAGTGAGGGAAAGTGTCAGTGTGCTATTCTGTTGTAAAACTATTTTGCTGGACCATATTTTCAATCCTTGAGTTGAGGGACAGAGAGGTACAGTGAGTGAAACTGACAGTGTGCTGTTCTGTTCTAAACCAAATTTGCTGTTCCATATTTTCAATCCTTGAGTTGAGGGACAGAGAGGTACAGTGAGGGAAAGTGTCAGTGTGCTATTCTGTTCTAAAATTATTTTGCTGAACCATATTTTCAATCCTTGAGTTGAGGGACAGAGAGGTACAGTGAGTGAAACTGACAGTGTGCTGTTCTGTTCTAAACCAAATTTGCTGTTCCATATTTTCAATCCTTGAGTTGAGGGACAGAGAGGTACAGTGAGGGAAAGTGTCAGTGTGCTATTCTGTTCTAAAACTATTTTGCTGGACCATATTTTCAATCCTTGAGTTGAGGGACAGAGAGGTACAGTGAGTGAAACTGACAGTGTGCTGTTCTGTTCTAAACCAAATTTGCTGTTCCATATTTTCAATCCTTGAGTTTAGGGACAGAGAAGGACACTCGTAGAAATTATCAGTGTGCTATTCTGTGCTAAATCTTGTTTGTAGGGAGGGACAGAGTAGGACAGTGAGGGAAAGTGTCAGTGTGCTATTCTGTTCTAAAACTATTTTGCTGAACCATATTTTCAATCCTTGTGTTTAGGGACAGAGAAGGATAGGCAGGGGACAGTGTCAGTGTCATTGTTGCTAAGCCTCCTGCACAGTATACACCTGAAGGTAGCCCTTATTGCTGTTTTTCCCATCTCCCTGCAGGCCATCCATTAAAATGTCTGGAAGGCAACCAAGGAGAGGCAGACAGTCAGGAGGCAAAAAAAGAGGGCAAGCAGGCTCTGTGTCTGGGGGCAACAGTGCTGGTCGTGTACGCGGTGCATTGTCATCAGCACATGGCCATGGGACACGCTTGTCCTTGTTTTCGGCAGCTGGACATGTTGAGCCACATCATGCCAAAGACTTGGTAGAGTGGATGACCAAGCCCACCTCATCCTCCTCATCCTCTCTCACCCAGGCTCAGGGTACTGGCAAAGCAGCTGCCAAAGCGTCCTCTTCTCTGGTATCATTATCTTCATTAGTCAATCCTTCCCTAGACCCACCATGCCCTCCTCCTGAGGAGTCCCCCGAACTGTTTGAGCACAGTGTTGGGTACATGCTCCAGGAGGATGACCAGCGTTTGGAAGGATCTGATGATGATACCCAGCTAGAGGAAGGCAGCAGCGTGAGAGCAGAGAGAGGGGATGCTCAAGAAGGACACCAATCTGGCAGTCATGCTCCAGCAGCTGCAGCATATTGCCAGATTGGCTCCAGTGATGAGGAGGGAGGGGATGATGAGGTCACTGACTCCACGTGGGTGCCTAATAGGAGAGAGGAGGAGGATGAGGAGGAGGCACATCTCCAACGAGGCAGGATGCCCTTGAGTGGCCAGCGTATGGGCAGCACACCGACGGAATCACACCGCAGAGCTCCGCCTGTGCAGGGCGCTGCCTCTGCCCGTCATGCAAAAAGTTCTTTGGTGTGGGCCTTTTTTGAGGTGAGTGCATCAGATCGCACAGCTGCTGTTTGCAACATATGTCTCAAGCGTATATCGCGTGGCCAAAACATCAGCCGCTTGGGCACCACATGCTTGATCAGACATATGTTGACCTGCCATGCAGCTCGTTGGCAAGCCTACCTTAAAGACCCACACCAAAGAACAAAGCTGACCTCTTCTTGCACCGCATCAGCTGGGATCTCCAACCCCACTATACCTTCACTCCTCTCTGAAACCTGCTCTGAAAGGAATGAAGGTGTAGAATTAGGTGTGTCACAGGCAAGTACTTGCGGGCACTCTGCTAGCAGTACACCAACGTCCGATTCTAGCAGGCAAATTTCCCTGCCCCAGCTGCTGGACCGTCGAAAGAAGTTCACTCCCAGCCATCCACATGCCCAGCGGTTGAATGCTAGCTTGGCTAAATTGCTAGCGCTTCAACTGCTGCCTTTTCAGTTGGTAGACTCGGCCCCCTTCCGTGAGTTTGTGCAATGTGCGGTTCCTCAGTGGCAGGTTCCCAAACGACACTTTTTCGCACGGAAGGCTATTCCGGCTCTCTACAGGCATGTGGAAGGCAATGTCTTGGCCTCGCTGGACAGGGCGGTCAGCGGTAAGGTGCATATTACCGCTGACTCATGGTCCAGCAGGCATGGACAGGGACGTTACCTTTCTTTCACGGCCCATTGGGTCACTCTTTTGGCAGCTGGGAAGGATGCAGGACAAGGTGCAGTAGTGTTGGAGGTTGTTCCACCGCCACGCCTCCAAAATGCTACTACTGGTTGTGACACACCTCTCTCCTCCACCCCCTCCTCTTCTTCTTCCTCCATGGCCTCTTCCTGTGGTTTGTCCTTGGAACCAGCGGTACTCCGTAGGCGTTCAAGGGGCTACGCAAGTACGCAGGCAAAAAGATGCCATGCCGTGCTTGCGCTGGTGTGTTTGGGGGACAGGAGCCACACTGGGGCAGAGGTCCTGTCTGCTCTGCAGGGGCCAGGCCGAGAGGTGGTTGACGCCACGCCAGCTTAAGCCAGGAATGGTGGTTTGCGACAATGGCACCAACCTCCTCTCCGCCCTCCGACAGGGACAACTGACCCATGTGCCCTGTATGGCTCACGTCCTTAACCTGGTGGTGCAGCGGTTCTTGGGCAGGTACCCGGGCTTACAGGATGTCCTGAGGCAGGCCAGGAAAGTCTGTGTGCATTTCTGCAGATCTTATAATGCCAGTGCTCGCCTGGCTGACTTTAAAAGGAGTTGAACCTGCCCAAGAACCGCCTTATATGTGACATGCCCACCAGGTGGAACTCAACGTTGGCCATGCTGCAGCGGCTGCACACGCAGCAGAGGGCCATCAATGAGTACCTGTGCGACTACGGCACCAGGACAGGGTCAGGGGAGCTCGGGTTTTTTTCACCACGCCAGTGGGGCATGATCAGGGATGCATGCACTGTCCTGGCACCATTTGAGGAGGCCACGAGGATGGTGAGCAGTGACAGTGCATGCATCAGTGACACTGTACCTCTTGTCCACCTGTTGGAGCACACGCTGCGTGGAATAATGGACAGGGCACTTGAGGCAGAACAGAGGCAGGAAGAGGAGGACTTCCTTGCCTCTCAAGGCCCCCTTTACCCAGACAGTGTTCCTTCTGTCCCACCCATCGCACAGGAAGAGGAGGAGGAGGAGGAGGAGGAGGATTGTGTCAGCATGGAGGTGGAGGCTGGCACTCAGCATCATCAGCAGCAGTCTTTTAGGGATGATTTACAGTCCCAAGAAACCAGTGGACTTGTACGTGGCTGGGAGGAGGTGGCTGCGAATCATGTCGTCCTTAGTGACCCAGAGGACTCCGGACTGAATGCCTCAGCTAACCTACGCTGCATGGCCTCCCTGATCCTGCAAAGTCTGCGGAAGGATCCTCGTATTCTTCGGATCAAGGAGAGGGACCATTACTGGCTGGCCACTCTCCTTGATCCACGGTACAAGGGTAAGGTTGCGGACCTTATCGTACCGTCGCAGAGGGAGCAGAGGATGAGACAACTCCGGGAGGCCTTGCAGAAAGGTCTGTGCAACGCGTTCCCAGAGACTGGGAGGTTACAAACTCCTGGTCCTGGACAACGAGTTGCTGAGGCTTCGGGCAGTCAAAGAAGGAGCGGTGGGGAAGGTGGCCGTCTGACCGATGCGTTCAGACAATTCTTTAGTCCGCAGCCCCAAAGTATGATCGGTTCCAGCAACCATCGCCAGCGTCTGATATACATGGTGCAGGAATACCTAGGGGCAAGGTCAGACTTGGACACCTTCCCCACCGAAAATCCTCTGGCTTACTGGGTCTTGAGGATGGATCACTGGCCAGAGCTTGCACAGTATGCAATTGAGCAACTGGCCTGTCCTGCATCCAGCGTTCTTTCAGAACGCACATTCAGTGCTGCTGGAGGATTTGTCACGGATCACAGGGTGCGCCTGTCCACCGACTCGGTTGATCGACTGACTTTCATCAAGATGAACCAGTCTTGGATCACCACCAGCTACCACACACCAGATGCTGATATAACAGACTAATTGATTTTAAAATGTCACATCCCTTCAAGACTGGTGCTGATGCTGAGTGCCTGTGCTGTTATGTTGACTGGCTATCCTCCTCCTCCTCCTCAATGATACGATTAACGATGATAGCTTGGAAGATCATTTTGGTTTATGGGTGACGCCACCAGTGGCTAAGGCCCAATTTTTCAGCCCCTGTTTAACAGGGGCGTGTAATTAAAATTTTTGATGCAATACTTTGCAACAGGCCTCATTGCTGTGTACAGTGCAAGTACAGTATCTGTGAGGGGTTGCAGTGTTGTGCCACCAGTGCCTAAGGCCCAATTTTTCAGCCCCTGTTCAACAGGGGCATGCAATTATAATTATTGATCTAATAATTCACAGCAGGGAGCATTGCTGCGCCCACCAAGAGTAACTGTCAGGCCTTACAGTGTTGTGGCACCAGCACCACCATCACCACCACCACCACCACCAAAGGCCCAATTTTTCAGCCCCTGTTCAACAGGGGCATGCAATTATAATTATTGATCTAATAATTCACAGCAGGGACCATTGCTGCGCCCACCAAGAGTAACTGTCAGGCCTTACAGTGTTGGGGCACCAGCACCACCATCAAAGGGCCAATTTTTACTACCACTGATCAACAATTATATGTTATTACAATTCCTGATATTATACTTGACAGAAGGGCGTTCCAGCACCCACCAAGAATAACTGTGAGTGCTTTCAGTGTTGTGCCAACACCAACACCTAAGGGGCCAATTTCTGCAGAGTATATACGGAAGGTCCCTACTTTCAAACATCCAACTTACAAACTACTACTACTTGCAAACGGAAGAACACAACAGGAAGTGAGAGGAAATCTACCCCTTGGAAGGAAAATTCTCTCCTGTAAGAATTAATATGGGAGAAAGGTGTCTCCTCTCTACTGATGCTTTATCACCAATCCTTGTTTTAATAAAAACACCACATTTCAAAAACAGTTGTCATTGGGACGCAAAGTGAGGTGAAATGTTCTGAACAGGGGCACAGACAGCAAAAAAAATGTGACAGGGGTGATAACCGTTCCCTATGTTTTACAAAAAACTAAAAAAAAGGAATTTGCCATGGAGCTCCACTTAAACAATGCAGCTGTTCAAAATTATAAACAGATTCTACATAAGAACAAACCTACAGTCCCTGTCTTGTATGCACCGCCTGTATACGGCTGTTCAGAGTATATAGGTCCTTTTTTATTTTGTGTGCGGGGTTCCCCTTAATATCCATACAAGACCCAAAGGGGCTGGTAATGGGCTGGGGTGGGGGGGGGGTTGATGGGGTAGCTATGCCATTTTTCCTAAAGATTTTCATCCATATTACCGGGACCAGACATTGCATTAAAGCCGCAAGCAGTTTTAAATGACTTTTTTCCCTTTAGAAATGTTATTTTGTGCAGGAACAGTTCTAAACACGGGAAACACGTGGCACTTCACAGGCATACTTTAGACACCCCCCAGGTACAATATTTAAAGGAATATTTGACTTTTTTTTTTCACTTTATGCATCATTAAAATGACTGCTCCCGGAAAACGTCCGTTTTTAAAAGTTCTTTTTGCATTGATACATGTCCCCTGGTGCAGAAGCCGGGTTCCCAAACTCTGTTTCGGACAATAACATGGATAATAGTCGTTATAATTAGCACTTTAGAATCCGAACGTTC
Organism: Rana muscosa; assembly: GCA_029206835.1. Taxonomy (NCBI): domain Eukaryota; kingdom Metazoa; phylum Chordata; class Amphibia; order Anura; family Ranidae; genus Rana; species Rana muscosa. Next base: position 319,256,716 of record CM055121.1, read on the forward strand.
GCATCCATTGTATTTAATAGGGTTCTAATGTTCGCGCGAACTTTCGGTCCGTTCGCGGGTTCTGGTGCGAACCGAACCCGGGGGTGTTCGGCTCATCACTACACAGGACCTGGCACCACCCGACCCTGCCCATTGCTTTCTGTATGGACAGCACAGCCTCCACTGTGAGCTGCAGTGTCTGGGAGGGAGAGTGCATGACACACAAATGAAGGAGGATTTGGCTCAGTTAGGGAAGGACGTTTTTTTTTACTTTATGAGGCTTATACATCACATAGTAACTGGATTCAGGAATTGTTTAGACTGGGAAAACCCATATCCTACAAAAATTAACCACCCTCTCGCCCACTCAATTTTCTTTCATTCCTTGCAAAGCAATCCTTTATTTACCTTGTTCTGCTGTCTGGTTCCCTCGCTGGTGCTGTTTCCAGGTGCCAGGGACTGGTAGTCCAGCGTTGTAGATGTGCAGATGCTGGTGGATCATCTTTTGCTGAGCTCATCGCTGAAACTCCTAATCTGGTTCCTGATGCTGCACAGCCAATAGGATGTGTCCTCATCACATGGCCATGGCCGAACAAATACTCAAGACTGGAACATCACTAGATTGCATATTTAGGTGTGTTGAAAGGGCATTTAAGTAGCTTTTTTTTCTGTTAGTGATTAGTTGGAAGGATGGAAACCTGAGTTCAAGTTTTAAGATCTTTGATGTACCTAACTATGATTGTGGTTAAATAGACTCTTTTGCATAAGACAGAGATGAAAATCGAATATTTTTTTTTTTCCTTAGAACCAGTCTTGATTACAGATGAGCCTACCACCTTACTTTTACCTTAATTTTACCATCTCCATGGACTTCAATGCATTTCACCAAAATGTTGCCAACATTTCCCAATTTGTGAAATTAAAAATCCAAATTTCTCTCATTCCTAGTGAAAATGGGCAACATGATCTCTGTAACTAAGAAATTAGCTTCTTTCTAGTGCTACATACTCTCCACATATCCCAGTTTTAGCTGGTGGGCTGCCATTGACAGGGTAATATGCAGCAGGCATTCCTCAGTAAAATCTGAATATAAATGTGTTCTTCAGATATTCTAACAGCTGATGCTGGTTTTAGGTTTAGTGTCCTTGAAGTTTACCAGAGCTACTTAAAACTTTTTACCAACTATGAAATTATTAATGCAAAAAAAAACGTGTTGTGTATTACCAATAGAGAATGGAATGAACGCATCAACCTTCTTGAAATTGCCTTCAGAATCAAGAAAATGTTCTGGGTAGAACTCGTAAGGCTTTTCAAAGTAGGACTTTTCCCTCAGAACAGAGGAGAGCACTGGAATGACTGTGGTTCCCTGCCAGAAAAATAGTTAGCATATAACAAAAACATAAAGAGATACAGTATCTTGGCATGTTTATATGGAAATAGTCTGTCCAGAAAGAAAATTAACATCTAACCACTGCAAGAGTTTATCACTGATTTTGTCTAATGGCCAAGAACTAATCAGCTATACTTACCTTATTCGTAGCTCCTGCAGGCTTCCTCCATACTTTACTACAGCTACCCCAAAGCTCCCCCAAAACTGCTTCCATTCCCATTCCCTCCCAGCATTCCGATTTTATTGTGTACAATGCATAATCAGCAATCATGCATTGTATGTGAGGATGGTCAGCACCTGCCCACATCCTGGATCACTGGAGAGCAGAGATGAGCAAATTAGCATTTAAACCTTGCAGCATGGTGGTGGGGATGAAGGAGGCACTGCAAGGTGCATTTTTTCACTTAACGTGGTTGTAAACTCCTTACATATACCCAGTGAAGTGAATGGTCTTAGGTGATTTACAGAAATAAAACAAATAATCCTACATAAGTTGTACCTGCAGCCCTCTCCTTTCTCCACTCTTTAAAGTTCAGAATTTATACAGCTTGTCTTTCAGAAGGCAGGGGGCCGAGAGCTGAAGTTACATTCTACAGATGAGGGGAGCTCTGAGAGCTGATTAGAGGGAAGGCACACAGCCCCCTTCACACAGCACACAGGAACAGAGCTGATGCTGTCAATCACAGGCTGTGTGCTGGAGCTCCCTCCCCTGTCACTTTTTTTCTCTTGGTGTCAGGAAAACTTGACTCATGCAGATAGCAAAGGAACGAGTACACACTATAGAGTGATATGAGCCCGATCTTTATCCACAGATTGAGAATAAGCTCAGGTAAGTGTTTGTTTGGGTGGGGGGGGGGGGGGGGGGGGCTGGGTGATCTAATCTTGGAATATAATGCATTAAGGTATAAAAAAAAAAAAATCTTTAGCGTTTACATGCTTTCACTTTAAACATTTGCTGCCTGTGCTATAGCCGAATGATGGCTACAGCATCGTCGGCTAGTTCTGGGAGGCCATCATATGACGGCCTCCTGTGATTGTGCCCGCTGAGAGCCCATTACGGGGTCACTCTGGACACTGCTGATCATAAATTGAGGTAAAGAAGCAATGAACAGCTCTTTACCACATAATCAGCTGTGTTCAATCACAGCTTATCACTAATGTAAACAGAAAACGGTTATCGGCACTTTTTTTCTCATTCTGATAGCATGAGGAGAGGATAAGAAAGCCGATAATCGGCGTGTGTAAAAGAAACATCTACACTGATTACCAGTACAGTCTCAACAGTGCCCACCAGTGCTGCCAATCAGTGCCCAGCAGTGCTGCCAATCTGTGCCCACCAGTGCTGCCAGTCAGTGCCCATTAGTGCCGTCTATCAGTGCCCATCAGTGCCACCCATCAGTGCCCACCAGTGCCACCTCATCAGTGCCCATCAATGTCGCCCATCAGTACCATCAATTCCCATCAGTGCCGCCTCATTTGTGACGATCAGTGCTGACTCATCAGTGACCATCAGTGCAGCCTCATGAGCACACATCAGTGAAGGAGAAAAATTACCAGTTTACAAATTATGAAACCTATGAAAAAACCTATGAAAAAATTTTGTGTTTTTATTTTTATTTTCAAAATGTTGGTCTTTATTAATTTATTTAGCAAAAAATCTAAAACTCAGTGGTGATTAAATATCACCAAAAGAAAGTTCTATTTGTATGAAAAAAAATAAAAAAATAAAGTTTGGGTGCAGTGTTGCATGACCGCGCAATTGTCATTTAAAGTGTGACAGTGCTGAAAGCTGAAAATTGGCCTGGGCAGGAAGGTGGTAAAAGTGCCCAGTAGGCAAGTGGCTAAAACCTTTTTACAAATTTGAATCTCAGTGCTGATGAACCTTTATTTAGCCACTCCCTGTCTATATGCAACCAGTTCAGCAGCAACTACTCCTCATTGCTCTAGATTAGATTATTAATAGTGACAATAATGGACCATGCCTGCTCATTGTCAGCACGGCCACTTGTAGTTTCCATCAGTGGTCCATATCCACTTGCTTACTGGGCACTTAAACCCCCTTCCTGCCCAGGCCAATTTTCAGCTTTCAGCGCTGTCACGCTTTGAATGACAATTGCGCAGTCGTGCGACGTGGCTCCCAAACAAAATTGACATCCTTTTTTTTCCACAAATGAGCTTTCTTTTGGTGGTATTTGATCATCTCTGCGGTTTTTATTTTTTGCGCTATAAACAAAAAAAGAGCGACGATTTTGAAAAAAACACAATATTTTTTACTTTTTGCTATAATAAATATCCCAATTTTTTTTTCCTCAGTTTAGGCCGATACATATTCTTCTCCATATTTTTGGTAAAAAAAATTGCAATAAGCGTTTATTGATTGGTTTGCGCAAAAGTTATAGCGTCTACAAAATAGGGCATAGTTTTATAGCATTTTTTTATATATTTTTTTTTTACTAGTAATGGCGGCGATCAGCGATTTTTATTGTGACTGCGACATTATGGCGGACACATCGGACACTTTTGACACCATTTTGGGACCATTGTCATTTTTACAGCGATCAGTGCTATAAAAATGCACTGGTTACTGTAAAATGACACTGGCAGGGAAGGGGTTAACACTAGGGGGCGAGGAAGGGGTTAAATGTGTAACCTGGGAGTGATTACTACTATGTGGGGGAGGGGACTGACTGGGGGAGGTGACCGATCTGTGTCCCTATGTACAAGGGACACAGCATTGGTCTTCTCTCCCTAACAGGACGTCCTTGTCTGTGTATCGGCCGATCGCGGGTGCCTGGCGGACATCGCGGCTGACAGGCACGCGCATCGGCATCTCAGTGACGCGCCGGCTGCACTCGCTCGCCCCCCAGTGGCCGGAATAGCCAAGGCTGTCTATTGACGGCCTCCCGGATTTTTAGAGCCACCTTGAGGCCGTCATGCAGGAGCAGCACTGGGAGACAGTTGTAACTCAGTCACAGGAAGTACCTAAACAAGGACCTTCATAGGAGGGAGTATCATCAGGAATTATTTTAAGGTAAGATGCAGATTTAAAAAGATTAAAAACAGCTTTTGTAAGGGCATTACCATATTATACTTACACTTCAGTCACTTACCTTTGGTATGAAATATCCTCTAAATGTGACATCTTGTGAAGTTGCATGTGGAACACTTCCCGGTGCGATATCACCATAGCGTAAGATCTCATGAACAACGGCATCAATGTACGGCATTTGTTTCCGGTGCTCTAATTGAGGCTGGGCTGTGCCAATGACTCTTTCAATTTCATCTTGTACTTTCTCTGTTGACATACAGATATCAGAATGAATTTCTATAAATGCATCATTCCCATCTGTCTCTGATTTCAAAGGACTGTCCCTAATTTGCATCAAAGTCCCTCTGTCCCTCTTTCCTCCTCATTTGTCCCTCATTTTGGTCTGATCTATATAGTTGTATATAAAATGCACTATTTATCTTTCAAAAAGTGTTTCCCAGTGCTAATTCTTTCATCCAATTTCTAAATTGCTGCATATGTAAATTCCAAAAGCCAATATAAAGCACTTTTGGGTTTAACTAATCATTTTTTTTGTACAATTCTCATTTAAGGGTACGTGTCCTATACCTACATCATTTTTCCAATAGGTGTCCCTCCTTCCCTTCTCAAAATGTTGGGAGGTATATAACTATATATCCTAAATGAGTATAATTCATCCAAATAGAATGTTCCCCTCCCCCTAATAAACCCCACACCTAGCTCACCAAACAGTTGTTATACTTCCCTAACTCCCACTCCAATCTAAACCAACCTGCTGTCTCAAATGGGGGAGTCACACCAGTGCTGGCATTATTCAGGTTCAACAAGCCAACTGGTTCTAGCCTTCGTTCCCTACTCTATCAAATGAAAAAAAAAAAATAGCTTGCACACTGTAGTTAGATGAAAATGTGCAAGTTGGTTCTCCAAAGGAGTGGAGAATTTTCACACAATAAATGATGTGGATATTCACTTCAACTATCCAACCATGTCAAACGCAACTTCCTGTTTACTGATTTCACCTAAAACACAATTGGGTATTCCACCAATTCGCTTTTCACATTATTGGTTAATTAAAGTTAATATTTACACAACTTACTATGTGAGGATTCTCAATTCCTTTAGCTAAAGTGATTCTAAAGTTTTTTTTTTTTTTTAATAAAATGTTATACTCACCTGTTCTGTGCAGTGATTTTGCACAGAGCAGCCCCGATCCTCCTCTTCTCGGGGTCCCTCTTCGGTGCTTCTGGCCCCTACCTCCTGTCGAGTGTCCCCACAGCAGGCAGCTTGCTATGGGGGCACTCGAGGCGAGCCGCAGCTCCCAGTGTCCATTCAGCCACGGCCCACCCTCTCTACTTATTGGCTCACTGATTTTGATTGGCAGCAGCAGGAGCCAATGGCGCTTCACTGCTGTCTCAGCCAATGAGGAGGGAGAGTCCCAGGCAGCTGATTCTCTCGTGCAACATCACTGGATTGAGCATAGAATGCATTAAGATAAAAAAACATCTGCCTTTACAACCACTTTAAAGCTGAAGACTGGGTATGGCCATTTTTACATAGTTAAATTGGTCCAACTTGGACCAATGTAAGTACAGTTCCTTGAAAAAGTATTCATACTCCTTAAAATTTTCCACATTTTGTCAAGTTACAACCAAAAACATGCATGTGCCCAACACAAAGTTGCACATAATTGTGAAGTGGAAGAAAAATTATAAATGGTTTTCAAAATGTTTTACAAATAAATATCTGAAAAGTGAGGCGTGCATTTGTATTCATCCCCCTGAGTGAATACTTTGTAGAACCACCTTTCTCTGCAATTAGAGCTGCAAGTATTTTTGGGGATGTCTCTACCAGCTTTGCACTTCTAGAGAGTCAAATTGTTTGCTCATTCTTCCTTGCAAAATAGCTCAACCTCTGTGAACAGCAATTTTTAAGTCTAGCCACAGATTGTCAATTGGATTTAGGTCTGGACTTTGACTGGGCCATTCTAACACATGAATATGCTTTGATCTCAACCATTCTATTGTAGCTCTGGCTGTATGTTTAGGGTCGTTGTCCTGCTGGAGGGTGAACCTCCACCCCAGTCTCAAGTCTTTTACAGACTCTAACATGTTTTCTTCTAAGATTGCCCTGTACAGCAATGTTTCTCAACTCCAGTCCTCAAGTACCTCCAACATTTCCGCCACACATAGCATTTTGCTTTTAGGCCCAAAAGTTAATTTTTGGTCTCATCTGACCAGAGCATCTTCTTCCACATGTTTGCTGTGCCCCCCACATGGCTTCTCGCAAACTGCAAATGGGACTTCTTATGGCTTTCTTTCAACAATGGCTTTCTTCTTGCCTCTCTTCCATAAAGGAAAGATTTGTGGAGGGCACTACTAAAAGTTGTCCTGTGGACATATTCTTCCACCTGAGCTGTGGATCTTTGCAGCTCCAGAGTTAAAATATGCCTCTTGGATGCTTCTCCGATTCATGCTCTCCTTGCCATTCCTGTCAGTTTAGGTGAACAGCCATGTCTTGGTAGGTTTGCAGTTGTGCCCAACTCTTTACATTTTCGGATGATGGATTGAACAGTGTTCCGTGAGATGTTCAAAACATGGGATATTTTTTTATAACCTAACCCTGCTTTAAACTTCTCCACAACTGTATCCCTGACCTGTCTGGTGTGTTCCTTGGCCTTCATGATGCTGTTTGTTCACTAAGGTTCTCTAACAAACCTCTGAGGGCTTCACAGAACAGCTTTATTTCTATTGAGATTAAGTTACACAAAGGTGGACTCTATTTACTAATTAGGTGACTTCTGAAGGCAATTGGTTCCACAGATTTTAGTTAGGGGTATCAGAGTAAAGGGGGCTGAACACAAATGCACGCCACATTTTTCAGATATTTATTTGCAAAAAAATTTGAAAACCTTTTATCATTTTCCTTCCACTTCACAATTATGTGCCATTTTGTGTTGGTATATCACAAAAAAATCCTAATAAAATACATTTAGGTTTTTGGTTGTAACATGACAAAATGTGGAACATTTCAAGAGGTACGAATACTTTTTCAAGGCTCTGTATGTATGTACCATACTTTTGGGATCTCCATGGTAGTTGTTCTCCCATTGGAGATTGTAATGTCACTGCCTCACCTCTCCATCTCATTCTATCAGAGAGCGATTTGCATTTATTGAGAAAATACATTGTGTTCTCTGAATGGTGCTTATACCATGCGAGCAATCTTCTGTGTTCACAATGCAGCAGGGAAGCTGTTTGGCATGAGGCAAGGAAGCTAGTGGAGATCAAAACAGTTGCAGCGACTACTACAGTGATTTCCATCTTCCGCATGGATCCATACTTACATTGGTCTGTCACACTTTAAGAAAACCCAGCTGCTATCCTTGGGGTTTTGGATGTCTACACAAGGTAGGCTTTTACAGGTATGTAACATGCATAAAATACTCTAAATGCACATGTAACCTTATGGAAAGATTGTCGTTAAAATTAGTGGGGGTCTCTTTATACTCTTCCTATTGAATTTTAATCCATCACCTGGGCTACCCAATGGCCAGAAAGAGATAAATCACTATAGCTATGTGCAATCTTTTTCTCATTAAGAAAAATAGCTTTAGTGGCAGCCTCTTAGAGGACACTTGCTAATTCGACTTGTTCCACAATATGATGAAAATCCCTGCAAATGTTCAAAAAGTTAAAAAAATTATTTTCAGACCAGTCTTCTTGAGGCTTAAAAAGAGCACAACACAGCACACTAAATAGAAGGAACACAATGCATATCAAGTATCAAGGTACAAAAAACACACATTTACCCCTTCCCGCTGAGCTCCAGTGTTACTTTACCCGAATATTTCTTCCTAGGGGCAGGAAAGACTTCCTGAATGGTCACCTGATTGGGAACTGGTCCTGACAGCTCCTGATTAGTGATGAGCCGAACACCCCCGGGTTCGGTTCGCACCAGAACCCGCGAACGGACCGAAAGTTCGAACGAACATTAGAACCCTATTAAATACAATGGATGCGAACGTTCGAATTCTAAAGTGCTAATTATAACAACTATTATGCATGTTATTGTCCTAAAAAGGGTTTGGGAACCCGGGTTCTGCACCAGGGGACATGTATCAATGCAAAAATAAGTTTTAAAAACGGTCGTTTTCCGGGAGCAGTCATTTTAATGATGCATAAAGTGAAAAAAAAAAAGTCAAATATTCCTTTAAATATCGTACCTGGGGGGTGTCTAAAGTATGCCTGTGAAGTGCCACGTGTTTCCCGTGTTTAGAACTGTCCCTGCACAAAATGACACTTCTAAAGGAAAAAAAAGCCATTTAAAACTGCTTGCGGCTTTAATGTAATGTCTGGTCCCGGTAATATGGATGAAAATCTTTAAGAAAAATGGCATAGCTACCCCATGACCCCCCCCCTACCCCAGCCCATTACCAGCCCCTTTGGGTCTTGTATGGATATTAAGGGGAACCCCGCACATAAAATAAAAAAGGCCCTATATACTCTGAACAGCCGTATACAGGCGGTGCATACAAGACAGGGACTGTAGGTTTGTTCTTATGTAGAATCTGTTTGTAATTTTGAACAGGTACATTGTTGAAGTGTAGCTCCAGACCAAAAATCTATTTTTAAACTTTTTGGAAAACATAGGTAAGGGTTATCACCCCTGTAACATTTGTTTTGCTGTCTGTGCCCCTGTTCAGAACATTTCACCTCACTTTCCGTCCTAATGACAACTGTTTTTGAAATGTGGTGTTTTTCTTGAAACAAGGATTGCTGATAAAGCATCAGTACAGAGGAGACACCTTTCTCCCATATTTATTCTTACAGGAGAGAATTTTCCTTCCTAGTGGTAGATTTCCTCTCACTTCCTGTTGTCTTCTTGCGTTTGCAAGTAGGAGTCGTTTGTAAGTTGGATGTTTGAAAGTAGGGACCTGCCGTATATACTCTGCAGAAATAGGCCCCTTAGTTGTTGGTGTTGGCACAACACTGTAAGCACTCACAGTTACTCTTGGTTGGTGCTGGAACGCCCTGCTGTCAACTATTATATCAGGAATTTTAATTACATATAATTGTTGAACAGTGGTAGTAAAAATTGGGCCTTTGATGGTGGTGCTGGTGCCACAACACTGTAAGCCCTGACAGTTACTCTTGGTGGGTGCAGCAATGGGCCCTGCTGTGAATTATTAGATCAAGAATTGTAATTACATGCCCCTGTTGAACAGGGGCTGAAAAATTGGGCCTTAGGCACTGGTGGCACAACACTGCAACCCTTCACAGATACTGTACTTGGAGCACAGCAATGAGCCCTGTTGCAAAGTATTGCTTCAAAAATTGTAATGACACGCCCCTGTTAAACAGGGGCTGAAAAATTGGGCCTTAGGCACTGGTGGCACAACACTGCAACTCCTCACAGATACTGTACTTGGAGCACAGCAATGAGCCCTGTTGCAAAGTATTGCTTCAAAAATTGTAATTACACGCCACTGTTAAACAGGGGCTGAAAAATTGGGCGTTAGGCACTGGTGGCGGCACCCATAAACAAAAATGATCTTCCAAGCTATCATCATCAATCGTACCATTGAGGACTCGGAGGAGGAGGATAGCCAGTCAACATAACAGCACAGGCACTCAGCATCAGCATCAGTCTTGAAGGGATGTGACATTTTAAAATCAATTAGTCTGTTATATCAGCATCAGGTGTGTGGTAGCTGGTGGTGATCCAAGACTGGTTCATCTTGATGAAAGTCAGTCGATCAACCGAGTCGGTGGACAGGCGCACCCTGTGATCCGTGACAAATCCTCCAGCAGCACTGAATGTGCGTTCCGAAAGAACGCTGGATGCAGGACAGGCCAGTAGCTCAATTGCATACTGTGCAAGCTCTGGCCAGTGATCCATCCTCAAGACCCAGTAAGCCAGAGGATTTTCGGTGGGGAAGGTGTCCAAGTCTGACCTTGCCCCTAGATATTCCTGCACCATGTTTATCAGACGCTGGCGATGGTTGCTGGAACCGATCATACTTTGGGGCTGCGGACTAAAGAATTGTCTGAACGCATCGGTCAGACGGCCACCTTCCCCACCGCTCCTTCTTTGACTGGCCGAAGCCTCAGCAACTCGTTGTCCAGGACCAGGAGTTTGCAACCTCCCAGTCTCTGGGAACGCGTTGCACAGACCTTTCTGCAAGGCCTCCCGGAGTTGTCTCATCCTCTGCTCCCTCTGCGACGGTAACATAAGGTCCGCAACCTTACCCTTGTACCGTGGATCAAGGAGAGTGGCCAGCCAGTAATGGTCCCTCTCCTTGATCCGAAGAATACAAGGATCCTTCCGCAGACTTTGCAGGATCAGGGAGGCCATGCAGCGTAGGTTTGCTGAGGCATTCGCTCCGGAGTCCTCTGGGTCACTAAGGACGACATGATCCGCAGCCACCTCCTCCCAGCCACGTACAAGTCCACTGGTTTCTTGGGACTGTAAATCATCCCTAAAAGACTGCTGCTGATGATGCTGAGTGCCAGCCTCCACCTCCATGCTGACACAATCCTCCTCCTCCTCCTCCTCCTCCTCCTCCTCTTCCTGTGCGATGGGTGGGACAGAAGGAACACTGTCTGGGTAAAGGGGGCCTTGAGAGGCAAGGAAGTCCTCCTCTTCCTGCCTCTGTTCTGCCTCAAGTGCCCTGTCCATTATTCCACGCAGCGTGTGCTCCAACAGGTGGACAAGAGGTACAGTGTCACTGATGCATGCACTGTCACTGCTCACCATCCTCGTGGCCTCCTCAAATGGTGCCAGGACAGTGCATGCATCCCTGATCATGCCCCACTGGCGTGGAGAAAAAAAACCAAGCTCCCCTGACCCTGTCCTGGTGCCGTAGTCGCACAGGTACTCATTGATGGCCCTCTGCTGCGTGTGCAGCCGCTGCAGCATGGCCAACGTTGAGTTCCACCTGGTGGGCATGTCACATATAAGGCGGTTCTTGGGCAGGTTCAACTCCTTTTGCAGCTCAGCCAGGCGAGCACTGGCATTATAAGATCTGCGGAAATGCACACAGACTTTCCTGGCCTGCCTCAGGACATCCTGTAAGCCCGGGTACCTGCCCAAGAAGCGCTGCACCACCAGGTTAAGGACGTGAGCCACACAGGGCACATGGGTCAGTTGTCCCTGTCGGAGGGCGGAGAGGAGGTTGGTGCCATTGTCGCAAACCACCATTCCTGGCTTAAGCTGGCGTGGCGTCAACCACCTCTCGGCCTGGCCCTGCAGAGCAGACAGGACCTCTGCCCCAGTGTGGCTTCTGTCCCCCAAACACACCAGCGCAAGCACGGCATGGCATCTTTTTGCCTGCGTACTTGCGTAGCCCCGTGAACGGCTACGGAGCACCGCTGGTTCATAGGACAAACCACAGGAAGAGGCCATGGAGGAAGAAGAAGAGGAGGGGGTGGAGGAGAGAGGTGTGTCACAACCAGTAGTAGCATTTTGGAGGCGTGGCGGTGGGACAACCTCCAACACTACTGCACCTTGTCCTGAATCCTTCCCAGCTGCCAAAAGAGTGACCCAATGGGCCGTGAAAGAAAGGTAACGTCCCTGTCCATGCCTGCTGGACCATGAGTCAGCGGTAATATGCACCTTACCGCTGACCGCCCTGTCCAGCGAGGCCAAGACATTGCCTTCCACATGCCGGTAGAGAGCCGGAATAGCCTTCCGTGAGAAAAAGTGGCGTTTGGGAACCTGCCACTGAGGAACCGCACATTGCACAAACTCACGGAAGGGGGCCGAGTCTACCAACTGAAAAGGCAGCAGTTGAAGCGCTAGCAATTTAGCCAAGCTAGCATTCAACCGCTGGGCATGTGGATGGCTGGGAGTGAACTTCTTTCGACGGTCCAGCAGCTGGGGCAGGGAAATTTGCCTGCTAGAATCGGACGTCGGTGTACTGCTAGCAGAGTGGGCGCAAGTACTTGGCTGTGACACACCTAATTCTACACCTTCATTCCTCTCAGTGCATGTTTCAGAGAGGACTGAAGTTATAGTGGGGTTGGAGATCCCAGCTGATGCGGTGCAAGGAGAGGTCCGCTTTGTTCTTTGGTGTGGGTCTTTGAGGTAGGCTTGCCAACGAGCTGCATGGCAGGTCAACATATGTCTGGTCAGGCATGTGGTACCCAAGCGGCTGATGTTTTGGCCACGCGATATACGCTTGAGACATATGTTGCAAACAGCAGCTGTGCGATCTGATGCACTAGCCTCAAAAAAGGCCCACACCAAAGAACTTTTTGAATGACGGGCAGAGGCAGCGCCCTGCACAGGCGGAGCTCTGCGGTGTGATTCCGTCGGTGTACTGCCCTTACGCTGGCCACCAAAGGGCATCCTGCCTCGTTGGAGATGTGCCTCCTCCTCCTCCTCCTCCTCTCTCCTATTAGGCACCCACGTGGAGTCATTGACCTCATCATCCCCTCCCTCCTCATCACTGGAGCCAATCTGGCAGTATGCTGCAGCTGCTGGAACATGACTGCCAGATTGGTGTCCTTCTTGAGCATCCCCTCTGTCTGCTCTCACGCTACTGCCTTCCTCTAGCTGGGTTTCATCATCAGACCCTTCGAAACGCTGGGCATCCTCCTGGAGCATGTACCCAACACTGTGCTGAAACAGTTCGGGGGACTCCTCAGGAGGAGGACATGGTGGGTCTAGGGAAGGAGTGACTGATGATTTGTCTGACATTGATACCAGGGAAGACGACGCTTTGGCAGCTGCTTTTCCAGTACCCTGAGCCTGGGTGAGAGAGGATGAGGAGGAGGAGGAGGGCTTGGTCATCCACTCTACCAAGTCTTCGGCATGATGTGGCTCAACATGTCCAGCTGCCGAAAAGAAGGACAAGCGTGTCCCATGGCCATGTGCTGATGACAATGCACCGCGTCCACGACCAGCACTGTTGCCCCCAGACACAGAGCCTGCTTGCCCTCTTTTATTGCCTCCTGACTGTCTGCCTCTCCTTGTTTGCCTTCCAGACATTCTAATAGATGGCCTGCAGGGAGATGGGAAAAAAGCAATAAGGGCTACCTTCAGGTGTCCTTCTCTGTCCCTTGAAACAAGGACTTTCACAGTGAAAGAAACTGACACTGTCCCTACCTAGAGTTTTCTGTCCCTAGAATAAATGTTTTTTTTAATCACAATATAGCACAAGGACAATTCACTCAATGTCTCTCCAGGTCCCTGGAAACAAGGACTTGCAGAGTGAAAGAAACTGACACTGTCCCTACCTAGAGTTTTCTGTCCCTAGAATAAATGTTTTTTTTAAGCACAATATAGCACAAGGAAAATTAACTCACTGTCCTTACAGGTCCCTGGAAACAAGGACTTGCAGAGTGAAAGAAACTGACACTGTCCCTACCTAGAGTTTTCTGTCCCTAGAATAAATGTTTTTTTTAAGCACAATATAGCACAAGGACAATTAACTCACTGTCCTTACAGGTCCCTGGAAACAAGGACTTGCAGAGTGAAAAAAAAAAAACACTCTCCCTACCTAGAGTTTTCTGTCCCTAGAAAAAATGTTTTTTTTAAGCACAATATAGCACAAGGACAATTAACTCACTGTCCTTACAGGTCCCTGGAAACAAGGACTTGCAGAGTGAAAGAAAAAAAACACTCTCCCTACCTACAGTTTTCTGTCCCTAGAAAAAATGTTTTTTTTAATCACAATATAGCACAAGGAAAATTAACTCACTGTCCTTACAGGTCCCTGGAAACAAGGACTTGCAGAGTGAAAGAAAAAAAACACTCTCCCTACCTACAGTTTTCTGTCCCTAGAAAAAATGTTTTTTTTAATCACAATATAGCACAAGGAAAATTAACTCACTGTCCTTACAGGTCCCTGGAAACAAGGACTTGCAGAGTGAAAGAAACTGACACTGTCCCTACCTAGAGTTTTCTGTCCCTAGAATAAATGTTTTTTTTAAGCACAATATAGCACAAGGAAAATTAACTCACTGTCCTTACAGGTCCCTGGAAACAAGGACTTGCAGAGTGAAAGAAACTGACACTGTCCCTACCTAGAGTTTTCTGTCCCTAGAATAAATGTTTTTTTAAAGCACAATATAGCACAAGGACAATTAACTCACTGTCCTTACAGGTCCCTGGAAACAAGGACTTGCAGAGTGAAAAAAAAAAAACACTCTCCCTACCTACAGTTTTCTGTCCCTAGAAAAAATGTTTTTTTTAAGCACAATATAGCACAAGGACAATTAACTCACTGTCCTTACAGGTCCCTGGAAACAAGGACTTGCAGAGTGAAAGAAAAAAAACACTCTCCCTACCTACAGTTTTCTGTCCCTAGAAAAAATGTTTTTTTTAATCACAATATAGCACAAGGAAAATTAACTCACTGTCCTTACAGGTCCCTGGAAACAAGGACTTGCAGAGTGAAAGAAAAAAAACACTCTCCCTACCTACAGTTTTCTGTCCCTAGAAAAAATGTTTTTTTTAATCACAATATAGCACAAGGAAAATTAACTCACTGTCCTTACAGGTCCCTGGAAACAAGGACTTGCAGAGTGAAAGAAACTGACACTGTCCCTACCTAGAGTTTTCTGTCCCTAGAATAAATGTTTTTTTTAAGCACAATATAGCACAAGGACAATTAACTCACTGTCCTTACAGGTCCCTGGAAACAAGGACTTGCAGAGTGAAAAAAAAAAAACACTCTCCCTACCTAGAGTTTTCTGTCCCTAGAAAAAATGTTTTTTTTAAGCACAATATAGCACAAGGACAATTAACTCACTGTCCTTACAGGTCCCTGGAAACAAGGACTTGCAGAGTGAAAGAAAAAAAACACTCTCCCTACCTACAGTTTTCTGTCCCTAGAAAAAATGTTTTTTTTAATCACAATATAGCACAAGGAAAATTAACTCACTGTCCTTACAGGTCCCTGGAAACAAGGACTTGCAGAGTGAAAGAAAAAAAACACTCTCCCTACCTACAGTTTTCTGTCCCTAGAAAAAATGTTTTTTTTAATCACAATATAGCACAAGGAAAATTAACTCACTGTCCTTACAGGTCCCTGGAAACAAGGACTTGCAGAGTGAAAGAAACTGACACTGTCCCTACCTAGAGTTTTCTGTCCCTAGAATAAATGTTTTTTTTAAGCACAATATAGCACAAGGAAAATTAACTCACTGTCCTTACAGGTCCCTGGAAACAAGGACTTGCAGAGTGAAAGAAACTGACACTGTCCCTACCTAGAGTTTTCTGTCCCTAGAATAAATGTTTTTTTAAAGCACAATATAGCACAAGGACAATTAACTCACTGTCCTTACAGGTCCCTGGAAACAAGGACTTGCAGAGTGAAAAAAAAAAAACACTCTCCCTACCTACAGTTTTCTGTCCCTAGAAAAAATGTTTTTTTTAAGCACAATATAGCACAAGGACAATTAACTCACTGTCCTTACAGGTCCCTGGAAACAAGGACTTGCAGAGTGAAAGAAAAAAAACACTCTCCCTACCTACAGTTTTCTGTCCCTAGAAAAAATGTTTTTTTTAATCACAATATAGCACAAGGAAAATTAACTCACTGTCCTTACAGGTCCCTGGAAACAAGGACTTGCAGAGTGAAAGAAAAAAAACACTCTCCCTACCTACAGTTTTCTGTCCCTAGAAAAAATGTTTTTTTTAATCACAATATAGCACAAGGAAAATTAACTCACTGTCCTTACAGGTCCCTGGAAACAAGGACTTGCAGAGTGAAAGAAACTGACACTGTCCCTACCTAGAGTTTTCTGTCCCTAGAATAAATGTTTTTTTTAAGCACAATATAGCACAAGGACAATTAACTCACTGTCCTTACAGGTCCCTGGAAACAAGGACTTGCAGAGTGAAAGAAACTGACACTGTCCCTACCTAGAGTTTTCTGTCCCTAGAATAAATGTTTTTTTTAAGCACAATATAGCACAAGGAAAATTAACTCACTGTCCTTACAGGTCCCTGGAAACAAGGACTTGCAGAGTGAAAGAAACTGACACTGTCCCTACCTAGAGTTTTCTGTCCCTAGAATAAATGTTTTTTTTTAAGCACAATATAGCACAAGGACAATTAACTCACTGTCCTTACAGGTCCCTGGAAACAAGGACTTGCAGAGTGAAAGAAACTGACACTGTCCCTACCTAGAGTTTTCTGTCCCTAGAATAAATGTTTTTTTTAAGCACAATATAGCACAAGGAAAATTAACTCACTGTCCTTACAGGTCCCTGGAAACAAGGACTTGCAGAGTGAAAGAAACTGACACTGTCCCTACCTAGAGTTTTCTGTCCCTAGAATAAATGTTTTTTTTAAGCACAATATAGCACAAGGAAAATTAGCTCACTGTCCTTACAGGTCCCTGGAAACAAGGACTTGCAGAGTGAAAGAAACTGACACTGTCCCTACCTAGAGTTTTCTGTCCCTAGAATAAATGTTTTTTTTAAGCACAATATAGCACAAGGACAATTAACTCACTGTCCTTACAGGTCCCTGGAAACAAGGACTTGCAGAGTGAAAGAAAAAAAACACTCTCCCTACCTACAGTTTTCTGTCCCTAGAAAAAATGTTTTTTTTAAGCACAATATAGCACAAGGAAAATTAACTCACTGTCCTTACAGGTCCCTGGAAACAAGGACTTGCAGAGTGAAAGAAAAAAAACACTCTCCCTACCTACAGTTTTCTGTCCCTAGAAAAAATGTTTTTTTTAATCACAATATAGCACAAGGAAAATTAACTCACTGTCCTTACAGGTCCCTGTAAACAAGGACTTGCAGAGTGAAAGAAACTGACACTGTCCCTACCTAGAGTTTTCTGTCCCTAGAATAAATGTTTTTTTTAATCACAATATAGCACAAGGAAAATTAACTCACTGTCCTTACAGGTCCCTGGAAACAAGGACTTGCAGAGTGAAAGAAACTGACACTGTCCCTACCTAGAGTTTTCTGTCCCTAGAATAAATGTTTTTTTTAAGCACAATATAGCACAAGGACAATTAACTCACTGTCCTTACAGGTCCCTGGAAACAAGGACTTGCAGAGTGAAAGAAAAAAAACACTCTCCCTACCTACAGTTTTCTGTCCCTAGAATAAATGTTTTTTTTAATCACAATATAGCACAAGGACAATTAACTCACTGTCCTTACAGGTCCCTGGAAACAAGGACTTGCAGAGTGAAAGAAACTGACACTGTCCCTACCTAGAGTTTTCTGTCCCTAGAATAAATGTTTTTTTTAAGCACAATATAGCACAAGGACAATTAACTCACTATCCTTACAGGTCCCTGGAAACAAGGACTTGCAGAGTGAAAGAAACTGACACTGTCCCTACCTAGAGTTTTCTGTCCCTAGAATAAATGTTTTTTTTAAGCACACTATAGCAGAAGCACAAAACACACTGACACTCTCCCTACCTATCCTTCTCTTTCCCTAAACTAAAGGAATCCAGGTTAAGCAAGAAAGAAATAACAGTCACTGTCCCTGCCTATGCTACTCTATCCCTGCTCCGGAACACACTACACTAGGCCGCCGTGCTGGCGGCCTTTTATAGTGTGGGGCGTGTACTAAACACCCTCAGCAATAATTGGCCACAGGCATCCTGCCTGTGGCCAATCATTGCTCTCCTCGCTGCCGGCGCTGTGATTGGCCAAGCATGCGGGGTCACAGTGCATGCTTGGCCAATCACAGCGCCTGGATGACACTGCGATGGCGTAGTGCATTGTGGGCCGTTCGCGTCACTCGAATTTGGCGCGAACGGCCCAAATCGTTCGATCTTCGTCGAACGATCGAACAGCCAATGTTCGAGTCGAACGTATGTTCGACTCGAACACGAAGCTCATCCCTACTCCTGATAGTTAATAGAGACTGGGAGCTGTCTCTGTAACTATCCATCCAAGCTGGTGCACTTACTGGGCACGCTATAGTAACTCTATGTAGCCTCAGCTACATACAGTATACAGCACTTTGTTCCAGCAATGGGACAGGGACTTTCTGTTCCACTACTGGAACAAGAAAAGTCAGGTTAAGTGCTGCTATGATATATAGTGGTGTGTTATAGCAGTGTAAAACAACTTGGCCAGCTTGGCCCAAATGAACTATTTAAAGCGGGGGTCCCCAACCCCCGGTTTGTGGCCTGTCAGACACTGGGCCACACAGGCCGCACTACTGCCGGGAGTAAAGAGGCCGCTTGTTTACATAATGGCACTCTCATGTCAGATCGTGTGAGCCAGGTCGCCTCTTGTGAGATCAGCTGTGCATTAGGAGTTGACAGTAGGAGGGGAAACTTACTGTCAACTGTGCATGTGCCAGTTGTAGGTTTCCCGCTACTTGAAAATCTAATGCCAGCCTGGCAAATGACAAGCTGCATCTGGTAATAGGCTACAGTGGCAAGTGACAAACTGAATCTGGTTGAAGGCTTTATAGTGGCAAGTGACAAGCAACTGCATCTGGTGACCTAATCATTATGGTGTCGGGATGATTGCAGCGCTAATAACGCTAACCTGATACCCACCCGGGTCCTTGGAAAAATATTTTCTTCCACAAAACCAGTCCCTGGTGCCAAAAAATGCAGTCAGTGCTGCACTGTAGGTTACTAACACTTAGCACAAATCTCAAAGTTCAGTAAGTACTGGTCAAGGGAAAATTTTAACTCAGGAGGAAAATCCCAGGGTGATGTTCCATGATCATTCTGAGGTCACATAGCGGCATGTCTTACTTTGTATATTAGGATACTTCATCATTAGAAGAAGGCCCCAACGCAAAGTGGTGGATGTCGTCTCCATTCCAGCCGCAAACAAGTTGGCCACCAGGGCTGTTAAATTGTCATCATGAAAATACAGAGTAGATTCTGGCTTCCCCTAGAAAAACAGAGAGAAGATATTCAGATATTTACTGTAGATGCAATGTAGCAACAGTTCTCTGCCAATAATTCTGGGTCTACAACATACGTATCTATTGCAGAACTTTCAGCTCACATCAATGTCCTAGCATAAAATACAGAGAATATTCCCTAATGAGGACAGACAAAAAATCCTAACCAAGGTTCTGACCTTTTACTACTCTATCCAAAATGTTGGCTGGATTCCCATTGAAGTGACCCTATTGGAGGATTTTTCCTTTATTCTGGTTTTATTTTTGCACACCACTTTTATTCATTGGATTTCAGTCATTTCAATCACAGAGGCTCAGCATTACATGCAAATGCAGCCTGCCCAGAAACATCCACCCCTCCAGATGATATCCACCAATCAAGCATTTTAATATTTGCACAATTTCTCCCAAGAGCCAGCCCACTGCTTTCATCAGGGCTGAGGTCTCTTGATAGAAGTTCTGAGACAAGGTGCTGTGATTGATTCATGAAAGACAGGAGTTGTCGAACAAATCTGATTTCTTTTCATGAAGAGGTAAGTGAGTCCTTGGGCAGAGGGGTGGCTGTGGACGTGGTATATTTGGATTTTGCAAAAGCGTTTGATACAGTTCCGCACACACGTCTAATGTGTAAGGTAAAGTTTACAGACTTGGAAAGATCAGTTTGTATTTGGATAGAAAAGTGGCTAAAAGACAGAATTCAGAGAGTCGTGGTTAATGATTCTTACTCTGAATGGTGTAAGGTTATCAGTGGTGTACCCCAAGGTTCAGTGCTGGGACTAGGGATGAGCTGAACACCCCCCTGTTCGGTTCGCACCAGAACCTGTGAACAGACCTAAAGTTTGCGTGAACTTTAGAACCCTATTAAATACAATGGACTCGAACGTTCGAAATCTAAAGTGCTAATTATAAAAAAGGGTTTGGGGACATGTATCAATGCAAAAAAACGTTTTAAAAACAGCCGTTTTTTCGGGAGCAGTGATTTTAATAATGCATAAAGTGAAACAATAAAAAGTGAAATATTCCTTTAAATTTCGTACCTGGGGGGTGTATAGTATGCCTGTAAAGCAGCGCTTGTTTCCCTTGCTTAGAACTGTCCCTGCACAAAATGGCATTTCTGAAGGAAAAAAAGCCATTTAAAACCACTCGCGGCTATAATGAATTGTCGGCTCCCGGCAATACAGAGAAAATTCATTGATAAAAAAAATAAATAAATGCGTGGGGGTCCACCCAAATTCAATTACCAGGCCCTTCAGGTCTGGTATGGATAGTAAGGGGAACCCTGCATCAAATTTAAAAAAAAATGACGTGGGGTTCCCCCCAAATATCCATACTAGACCCTTCAGATCTGGTATGAATTTTAAGGGGAACTCCACCCCAAATAAAAAAAAAATGGTGTGGAGTTCCCCCAAAAATCCATACCAGACCCTTTATCCGAGCACACAACCTGGCAGGCCACAGGAAAAGAGGGGGGGACGAGAGAGCGCCCCCCCTCCTGAACTGTACCAGGCCACATGCCCTCAACATGGGGAGGATGTTGATAGGGACAAGGGCCTCATCCACACAACCCTTGCCCGGTGGTTGTGGGGGTCTGCGGGCAGGAAGCTTATCGGAATCTGGAAGACCCCTTTAACAAAGGGGACCCCCAGATCCCACCCCCCCTATGTGAATTGGTAAGGGGTACATTGTACCCCTACCATTTCATGAAGAAAGTGTAAAAAAATGTAAAAAACACACAGACACCTTGGAAAAGTCCTTTATTAAAAAAAAAAAAACACATTCCAGCGATGTAATCCAATGTCCCGCGGCGATCCGATGTCCAGCGCTGCAGTCTCCAGTCGAAACGTCATTGGCTGAGCGGACCTACTTAGCCAATGACGTAGGCGGGGTCTGAGATACGAGGGCGCCCCCGTCCCCTCATACCTCAGACCCCGCCTACGTCATTGGCTGAGCGGACCTGATGGGGAACTTCCTCCGCAGTGTAGGTCCGCTCAGCCAATGACGTTTCGAGTGGAGACTGCAGCGCTGGACATCGGATCACTGCGGGACATTGGATTACATCGCTGGAATGTGTTTTTTATTTTTTATTTTTAATAAAGGACTTTTCCAAGGTGTCTGTGTGTTTTTTTACATTTTTTTTTTTTACACTTTCTTTGTGAAATGGTAGGGGTACAATGTACCCCTTACCAATTCACATAGGGCGGGGCCCGGGATCTGGGGTCCCCTTTGTTAAAGGGGTCTTCCAGATGCCGATAAGTCCCCTGCCCGCAGACCCCCACAACCACCGGGCAAGGGTTGTGGGGATGAGGCCCTTGTCCCCATCAACATGGGGACATCCTCCCCATGTTGAGGGCATGTGGCCTGGTACGGTTCAGGAGGGGGGGCACTCTCTCGTCCCCCCTCTTTTCCTGCGGCCTGCCAGGTTGCGTGCTCGGATAAAGGGTCTGGTATGGATTTTTGGGGGAACTCCACACCATTTTTTTTTTAATTTGGGGTGGAGTTCCCCTAATATCCATACCAGACCTGAAGGGCCTGGTAATTGAATTTGGGGGGACCCCCACGCATTTTTTTTTTTTTTTATCAATTAATTTTCTCTGTATTGCCGGGAGCACAACCCCTAAGGTATGAAATTTAAAGGAATATTTCATTTTTATTGTTTCACTTTAAGCATTATGAAAATCACTGCTCCTGAAAAAACAACAGTTTTTAAAACTTTTTTTGCATTGATACATGGGGCAGGACCTGGGTCCCCAACACTTTTTATGAAAATAACTTGCATGTAACCCTTTAACCACTTAACGACCGCCCACCGCCGATTTACGTCGGCAGAATGGCACGGACAGGCAGAATCACGTAGATCTACGTGATCGCCTTTGTGCAGTTGGGGGGTCCATCCGGACCCCCCTTCACTGCAGTGAGCGGCCGTTAAGTGTTCGGGAGCGATCAGGCATGAGGGGGCGGCCGCTCGATTCCGCCCCCCCCCTCGCGATCGCTCCCGGCCAATGAAATTGCTTCCTCCGCCATGTGATGTAAACACAGGCTGGAGGAAGTGATGTCATCTCCCTCGCCGCGGTCTTTTCGTTCCCGGCGCCGAGGAGTGAAGACAGAGGTTAGTGCTCCAACAGTCCACTGACACGTAGGTACACATAGGCACACAAATCACCCCCCAGTCACCCCCAGATCACCCCCCAGGTCACCCCAAAGCCCCCAATCACAGTGTCACTGATTGCAGTGATCATTTATTTTACTGATCACTGCATTTAGTGTCATCTGTGATTGTAAAAAGTTGCAGGGCAGTTAGGATTAGGCCCCTTTAGGTCCAGGGTAGCCCCCTAACCCCCCCTAATAAAGGTTTAACCCCTTGATCACCACCCAGGTAACCCTTTCACCCCCTAACTTCAGCGTCACTAAGCGATTGTTTTTCCGATCGCTGTATTCGTGTCGCTGGTGTTTTAGATAGGCAGTTATTTTTTTTTTAGGTTCGCCGCAGGTTTTTATTGGTGTCAGGTACCCCCATATTTAACCTAATAAAGGTTTTAACCCCCTGATTGCCCCTAGTTAACCCTTTCACCAGTGATCACCATATAAAGGTTACGGGTGACGCTGGTTGATTAGTTTGCTTTTTATAGCATCAGGACACCCGCCGTATATAACCCAATAAAGGTTTAACCCCCCTGATCGCCCGGCGGGTGAGATCAATTAGGTTTTAGCGCCAGAGAGGGTCTGCGTCGCCCCAGGCAGTGTTAGGTTAGTGCCAGTAACGCTAACACCCACGCGCAAAGCATACACCCCCCTTAGTGGTATAGTATCTGATCAGATCTATACTAGCATCCCCAGCGGTTTAGGGTTCCCAAAAACGCAGTGTTAGCGGGATCAGCCCAGATACCTGCTAGCGCCTGCGTTTAGCCCCTCCGCCCAGCCCAGCCCACCCAAGTGCAGTATCGATCGATCACTGTCACTTACCAAACACAACACACATAACTGCAGCGTTCGCAGAGACAGGCCTGATCCCTGCGATCGCTAACAGTTTTTTTGTAGCGTTTGATATATTTGCTGACGACAGTCAGGTGCTTTTTTTCCTGTGAATCTTACTAGTGTACCCCTAAATTTAGAGCCCAAAATGGCAAGACGAAGGTACACTAGTAAAGAGGCCTACGAGATTCTGAGCATGACAGATAGTGAAGAGGAGGTCACGTATCTGTCAGATTCAGGCTCAGAATATCTTCCCGTAGAAGACAGTGACGTCAGCGGCCCCACGTCAGATAGCTCTGACGACGAAGTTGAGGTCCCTGCTAAGGTCAGGCGTACCCGATCCCGATCTTCTGAGGTTGTTTAGGAGCAAGAACCGCAGGTCTCTCGTATCATGGAGCAGAGTAGTACTAGCGCCGCTATTCCTTCTGGTGAACTGGCAAGCACCAGCGGCCTAGTACAGCCTGGACGTACATACAGCACTGCAGTAACACTTGGTGACGTGGCGAGTCCCATAAGTGCAGTTCAAGCTGGCGAGGTGGCAAGCACAAGTAGTGTCCCGCTGCCACCAAGAAGACAAAGGCAGGCCCGTCGTGCCCATACTGCCCTTCCTGCAGAATTCGCCTATCCTGATTGGGTCCCCACCACTTCTGCAGAACCCGTACTTCCCCCATTCACTGCCCAACCCGGTATTCAGGTGGAAACAGCTGATTTTATGCCAATCGATTTTTATTCGCTGTTTTTCACGGAAGATCTCTATAGATCTATTGTGGACCAGAGTAATTTATATGCTGGTCAATTTATCGCCGCTAACCCCCAGTTGCCTAAAATTGCCAGAAATTGGAAACCAATTACGGTTTCCGAATTTAAGACCTTTCTGGGCCTTTCCCTCAACATGGGCACACATAAATTTCCGTCATTGCGTGCTTATTGGTCCACGCACCCAATTGACCACATGCCCGTGTTCTCTGCCTCCATGTCCAGGGCACGATACGAGCAGATTTTGCGGTTCATGCACTTCAACGACAATGAACTTTGTCGTCCACGTGGGGACCCTGAATACGACCGGCTCTATAAAATTCGGCCCCTCATAAACCACTTCAACGAACGTTTTGCAGCCTTGTTTACTCCCGATCAAGTTGTCTGCGTTGATGAGTCCCTGATTAGATTTTCTGGCCGCTTGTCTTTCAAGCAGTACCTTCCCAGCAAGCGTGCCAGATACGGGGTCAAGCTCTACAAGTTCTGTGACAGGGCAACAGGCTATGTAGTGAACTTTACGGTTTATGAGGGAAAAGACAGTCAGATTGAGTCGGTCAACTGCCCGGATTACATAGGGAGCGCTGGCAAGATAGTGTGGAACTTGGTGTCACCCTTATTCGGAAAGGGGTACCACTTGTATGTGGACAATTATTACACGAGCGTGCCACTGTTTAGTCACTTGTTTGATCATAAGATTGGAGCATGTGGCACCGTGCGACCTAATCGCCGGGGCTTTCCCCAGCGGCTTGTAGATGCCCGTCTTAGGCTGGGGGAGAGAGCCTGCTTGAAGTGTAATAACTTGCTCGCTATGAAGTGGAGGGACAATAAGAATGTTTTCCTTCTTACCTCCCTTCATGCAGACACGACAGTCCAAATTCGTACGGCGACTGGTGTTGTGGAGAAACCCCTCTGTGTCCACGAATATAACCAAAATATGGGAGGGGTGGACCTCAACGACCAGTTGATGGCGCCGTATCGAATTGACCGTAAGGCGAGACGCTGGTACAAAAAAGTGTCTCTATCATTATTCCAATTGGCTTTGCTGAACGCTCATGTGCTATACAGAGCTTCAGGTGGGACGTTATCTCTTCTAAAATTCCAGAATGAGATAGTCACAGAACTCCTGTATCCAGGCGGTTCTGCACCTCACCATCCCCAACCAAATGCAGTAAGCCGGCTGCATGAGAGGCATTATTCGTATGTCCTCCCGAGTACCCCTACCCAAAGCCACCCCCAAAAAAGATGTCGTGTCTGTAGCAAGCGCGGATTTAGGCGTGACACCCGTAGTTTTTGTCCACTCTGTCCTGACAAGCCTGGTCTTTGCCAAGGTGAATGTTTTGAACGCTACCACTCAAAAGTGAAGTTTTAGCGTAGGGTACAGCATTTCACAGACTAGGACACACTTACACAGGGTCTCCCAAGATGCCATTACATTTTGAGAGACCCGAACCATTACAGTTGTAAAGTTACAAAAAAAAGTGTAAAAAAGAAAAAAAAAACGTAAAAAACAAAACACAAAAAAAATATAAAATAAAAAAACCAAAAATAGTTGTCGTTTTATTGTTCTCTCTCTCTCTATTTTCTCTCTATTGTTCTGCTCTTTTTTACTGTATTCTATTCTGCAATGTTTTATCATGCTTGCTTTTCAGGTATGTAATTTTTTGTTTTCAGGTGCGCCATTCAACTGCAGCGCGGAATTATTTATCTTGACAGCAACAGCGTTTGCTCCCACGATACATAAAGCCGTGACTCCAGTGCTGTAGGAGGTGATTTCACCACCACAGTTAAAAAAAAGAGCATATATGCCGAAGCATGGGGGCAGCAGGGGCGGAGGAGCGATTTTGCTCCTAATGCCGCGTACATACGGTCGAAATTCCGACCGTGTGTACGCGGCATAACTTTTTTGCGGGAGGATGCCCCCATGCTTCGGCATATATATATTTTAGGCACAGGTTGCGTTAAAACATTTTTTTATTTTTTACTAGGTTTTGTTTTGGTATTTGCTTTGCAGGTATGGCATGGTAAGGTCTTACTGTTGTACTGTAATGTTACTTTGTTTTAATGTTAACCACCATTTGCTTAGCAGGTACGCCATTCAGTTGCAGCGCGGATCTATTTATCTTGACAGCAACAGCGTTTGCTCCCACGATACATAAAGCCGTGACTCCAACGCTGTAGGAGGTGATTTCACCACCACAGTTAAAAAAAAAGAGCATATATGCCGAAGCATGGGGGCAGCAGGGGCGGAGGAGCGATTTTGCTCCTAATGCCGCGTACATACGGTCGAAATTCCGACCGTGTGTACGCGGCATAACTTTTTTGCGGGAGGATGCCCCCATGCTTCGGCATATATATATTTTAGGCACAGGTTGCGTTAAAACATTTTTTTATTTTTTACTAGGTTTTGTTTTGGTATTTGCTTTGCAGGTATGGCATGGTAAGGTCCTACTGTTGTACTGTAATGTTACTTTGTTTTAATGTTAACCACCATTTGCTTAGCAGGTACGCCATTCAGTTGCAGCGCGGATCTATTTATCTTGACAGCAACAGCGTTTGCTCCCACGATACATAAAGCCGTGACTCCAACGCTGTAGGAGGTGATTTCACCACCACAGTTAAAAAAAAGAGCATATATGCCGAAGCATGGGGGCAGCAGGGGCGGAGGAGCGATTTTGCTCCTAATGCCGCGTATATACGGTCGAAATTCCAACGGAGGCTTATCCGTGGAAAAGTCCGACCGTGTGTACGCGGCATAACCTTTTATGCCGTGTACATACGGGCGAAATTCCGACGAAGGCTTGACCGTGTGTACGCGGCATAACTTTTTTGCGGGAGGATGCCCCCATGCTTCGGCATATATGCCCATCATTAGAAGTGGGTGGATGAAGGGAGGTATTCTAATGGTGGGCATACCCACCAATCAATCTCTTTTTTTCGTTCAGCCAATAGGCTGTATGAAAAAAAAGATTACAATACATGTCCAACAAGGACCAGCAACGTACTGGTATGTTGCTGGACTTTGAATGTTTATACCAGAATGATGCCTGCGGGTTTAGGTATCATCTTGGTATCATTCTTTTCAGCCAGCAGCCGGCTTTCATGTAAAAGCAATTCTAGCAGATAATTAGCCTCTAGACTGCTTTTACAAGCAGTGGGAGGGAATGTCCCCCCCCCGGATATAAAAAGCGCCATTGGGAAATTGGGAAAGCATTTTATCACACCGATCTTGGTGTGGTCAGATGCTTTGAGGGCAGAGGAAAGATCTAGGGTCTAACCCCCCAATTTTTTTCAAAAAAAGAGTACCTGTCACTACCTATTGCTATCATAGGGGATATTTACATTCCCTGAGATAACGATAAAAATGGTAAAAAAATAAAATATGGAAGGCACAGTTTAAAAATAAAATAAAAAAGCCAAATAAATAATAAAATAAAAAAAAGCACCGCTGTCCCCCCTGCTATTGCGCAAAGGCGAACGCAAGCGTCGGTCTAGCGTCATATGTAAACAGCAATTGCATCATGCATGTGAGGTATCACCGCGAAGGTCAGATCGAGGGCAGTCATTTTAGCAGTAGACCTCCTCTGTAAATCTATCGTGGTAACCTGTAAAGGCTTTTAAATGCTTTTAAAAATGAATGTAGTTTTGTCGCCGCTGCGCGTTTGTGCGCAATTTTAAAGCATGTCGTGTTTGGTATCCATGTACTCGGCCTATGATCATCTTTTTTATTTCATCAAACATTTGGGCAATATAGTGTTTTTTAGTGCATTAAAAATAAAAAAAGTGTGTTTTTCCCCCAAAAAATGCGTTTGAAAAATCGCTGCGCAAATACTGTGTGGAAAAAAAAATGCAACACCCACTATTTTAATCTGTAGGGCCTTTGCTTTAAAAAAATATATAATGTTTGGGGGTTCAACATAATTTTCTTGCAAAAAAAAAATTTCTTTCATGTAAACAAAAAGTGTCAGAAAGGGCTTTGTCTTCAAGTGGTTAGAAGAGTGGATGATGTGTGACATAAGCTTCCTAATGTTGTGCATAAAATGCCAGGACAGTTCAAAACCCCCCCAAATGACCCCATTTTGTAAAGTAGACACCTCAAGCTATTTGCTGAGAGGCATGTTGAGCCCATTGAATATTTTTTTTTTTGTCCCAAGTGATTGAATAATGACCAAAAAAAAAAATGTACAAAAAGTTGTCACTAAATTATATATTGCTCAAACATGCCATGGGCATATGTGGAATTACACCCCAAAATACATTCTGTTGCTTCTCCTGAGTACGGGGATACCACATGTGTGGGACTTTTTGGGAGCCTAGTCGCGTACGGGACCCCAAAAACCAAGCACCGCCTTCAGGATTTCTATGGGTGTAAATTTTTGATTTCACTCCTCACTGCCTATCACAGTTTCGGAGGCCATGGAATGCCCAGATGGCACAAAACCCCCCCAAATGACCCCATTTTGGAAAGTAGACACCCCAGCTATTTGCTGAGAGGTATGTTGAGTATTTTGCAGATCTCGCTTTTTGTCACAAAGTTTTGAAAATGTAAAAAAAGAAAAAAAAAAAGAAAAAAAAATGTCTTTCTTAATTTTCAAAAACAAATGAGAGCTGTAAAATACTCACCATGCCTCTCAGCAAATAGCTTGGGGTGTCTACTTTCCAAAATGGGGTCATTTGTGGGGGTTTTGGGCTATTTTGACATTTTATGGCCTTCAAAACTGTGATAGGTAGTGAGGAGTGAAATCAAAAATTTATGCCCTTAGAAACCTTGAAGGCGGTGCTTGGTTTTTGGGGTCCCGTACGCGGCTAGGCTCCCAAAAAGTCCCACACATGTGGTATCCCCGTACTCAGGAGAAGCAGCAGAATGTATTTTGGGGTGTAATTTCACATATAACCATGGCATGTGTGAGCAATATATCATTTAGTGACAACTTTTTGTACATTTTTTTTTCTTTTTGTCATTATTCAATCATTTGGGACAAAAAAAAAATATTCAATGGGCTCAACATGCCTCTCAGCAAATAGCTTGGGGTGTCTACTTTCCAAAATGGGGTCATTTGGGGGGGTTTTGTGCCATCTTGGCATTTTATGGCCTTCAAAACTGTGATAGGTAGTGAGGAGCGAAATCAAAAATTTATGCCCTTAGAAACCTTGAAGGCGGTGCTTGGTTTTTGGGGTCCCGTACGCGGCTAGGCTCCCAAAAAGTCCCACACATGTGGTATCCCCGTACTCAGGAGAAGCAGCAGAATGTATTTTGGGGTGTAATTTCACATATGCCCATGGCATGTGTGAGCAATATATCATTTAGTGACAACTTTGTGCAAAAAAAAAACAGTTTGTCATATTCCCGCAACCTGTGGCAAAATATAAAATATTCCATGGACTCAACATGCCTCTCAGCAAATAGCTTGGGGTGTCTACTTTCCAAAATGGGGTAATTTGGGGGGGTTTTGTGCTATTTTGGCATTTTATGGCCTTCGAAACTGTGATAGGTAGTGAGGAGTGAAATCAAAAATTTACGCCCTTAGAAATCCTGAAGGCGGTGCTTGGATTTTGGGGCCCTGTACGCGGCTAGGCTCCCAAAAAGTCCCACACATGTGGTATCCCCGTACTCAGGAAAAGCAGCAGAATGTATTTTGGGGTGCAATTCCACATATAACCATGGCATGTGTGAGCAATATATCATTTAGTGACAACTTTTTGTACATTTTTTTTTTCTTTTTGTCATTATTCAATCATTTGGGACAAAAAAAAATATTCAATGGGGTCAACATGCCTCTCAGCAAATAGCTTGGGGTGTCTACTTTCCAAAATGGGGTCATTTGGGGGGGGTTTTGTGCCATCTTGGCATTTTATGGCCTTCAAAACTGTGATAGGTAGTGAGGAGTGAAATCAAAAATTTATGCCCTTAGAAACCTTGAAGGCGGTGCTTGGTTTTTGGGGTCCCGTACGCGGCTAGGCTCCCAAAAAGTCCCACACATGTGGTATCCCCGTACTCAGGAGAAGCAGCAGAATGTATTTTGGGGTGTAATTTCACATATGCCCATGGCATGTGTGAGCAATATATCATTTAGTGACAACTTTGTGCAAAAAAAAAAAAGTTTGTCATATTCCCGCAACTTGTGGCAAAATATAAAATATTCCATGGACTGAACATGCCTCTCAGTAAATAGCTTGGGGTGTCTACTTTCCAAAATGGGGTCATTTGGGGGGGTTTTGTGCTATTTTGGCATTTTATGGCCTTCGAAACTGTGATAGGTAGTGAGGAGTGAAATCAAAAATTTGCGCCCTTAGAAATCCTGAAGGCGGTGCTTGGTTTCTGGGGTCCCGTACGTGGCTAGGCTCCTAAAAAGTCCCACACATGTGGTATCCCCGTACTCAGGAGAAGCAGCAGAATGTATTTTGGGGTGCAATTCCACATATAACCATGGCATGTGTGAGCAATATATCATTTAGTGACAACTTTTTGTACATTTTTTTTTCTTTTTGTCATTATTCAATCATTTGGGACAAAAAAAAAATATTCAATGGGGTCAACATGCCTCTCAGCAAATAGCTTGGGGTGTCTACTTTCCAAAATGGGGTCATTTGGGGGGGTTTTGTGCCATCTTGGCATTTTATGGCCTTCAAAACTGTGATAGGTAGTGAGGAGTGAAATCAAAAATTTATGCCCTTAGAAACCTTGAAGGCGGTGCTTGGTTTTTGGGGTCCCGTACGCGGCTAGGCTCCCAAAAAGTCCCACACATGTGGTATCCCCATACTCAGGAGAAGCAGCAGAATGTATTTTGTGGTGTAATTTCACATATGCCCATGGCATGTGTGAGCAATATATCATTTAGTGACAACTTTGTGCAAAAAAAAAAAAGTTTGTCATATTCCCGCAACTTGTGGCAAAATATAAAATATTCCATGGACTGAACATGCCTCTCAGTAAATAGCTTGGGGTGTCTACTTTCCAAAATGGGGTCATTTGGAGGGGTTTTGTGCTATTTTGGCATTTTATGGCCTTCGAAACTGTGATAGGTAGTGAGGAGTGAAATCAAAAATTTGCGCCCTTAGAAATCCTGAAGGTGGTGCTTGGTTTCCGGGGTCCCGTACGTGGCTAGGCTCCTAAAAAGTCCCACACATGTGGTATCCCCGTACTCAGGAGAAGCAGCAGAATGTATTTTGGGGTGCAATTCCACATATAACCATGGCATGTGTGAGCAATATATCATTTAGTGACAACTTTTTGTAATTTTTTTTTTTTGTCATTATTCAATCACTTGGGACAAAAAAAAAATATTCAATGGGCTCAACATGCCTCTCAGCAATTTCCTTGGGGTGTCTACTTTCCAAAATGGGGTCATTTGGGGGGGTTTTGTACTGCCCTGCCATTTTAGCACCTCAAGAAATGAGATAGGCAGTCATAAATTTAAAGCTGTGTAAATTTCAGAAAATGTACCCTAGTTTGTAAACGCTATAACTTTTGCGCAAACCAATAAATATACGCTTATTGACATTTTTTTTACTAAAGACATGTGGCTGAATACATTTTGGCCTAAATGTATGACTAAAATTGAGTTTATTCGATTTTTCTTATAACAAAAAGTAGAAAATATCATTTTATTTCAAAATTTTCGGTCTTTTTCTGTTTATATCGCAAAAAATTAAAATCGCAGAGGCAATCAAATACCATTAAAAGAAAGCTCTATTTGTGGGAAGAAAAGGACGCAAATTTCATTTGGGTACAACATTGCATGTCCGCACAATTTACAGTTAAAGCAGCGCAGTGCCGAATCCCAAAAACAGGCTTGGTCCTAATGGCCCGAAATGGTTCGGGGCTTAAGTGGTTAAAATTAGCACTTTAGATTTCTCCCATAGACTTTTACAGGGTGTTCCGCGGCTTTTCGAATTTGCCGCGAACACCCCAAATTGTTCGCTGTTCGGCGAACATGCGAACAGGCAATGTCCGAGTCGAACATGAGTTCGACTCGAACTCGAAACTCATCCCTAGCTGGGACCCTTACTTTTTAATATCTTTATAAATGATATTGGGTCTGGGATCAAAAGTAACATTTCTGTCTTTACAGATGACACAAAGCTATGCAGTGGAATATTGTCCTTACAGGATGTCTCCAATTTACAAGCCAACCTCAATCCAACTGTCTAATTGGGCAACTAAAGCCCCGTACACACAGTCAGAGTATTCTCCGGCAAAAAAGCACATCGGAATTCCGACGGAATTCCATTGGAGAAAAATAGAATATGTTCTATATTAAAACTCTGATAGAATTCATCAGAATTTCTCCGATGGGGCACACACACGGTAGGAATTTCCGATGGAAAAAGTCTGTCGTACTTTTTGTGTGTACTAGGCATAAGTGGCAAATGAGGTTTAATGCTGATAAATGTAGTTATGCACTTGGGGGCTAAAAATATGCATTCATCATACATACTAGGGGGGGGGGGTACAACTGGGGGGATCCATAATCTGGGGATTTTGGTAGATCATAAGCTCAATAATAGCATGCAATGCCAAGTTGCGGTTTCCAAAGCGAGCAAAGTCCTTTCTTGTATTAAGAGAGGTATGGACTCCAGAGAGAGAGATATCATTTTGCCCCTGTACATATCATTAATAAGACTTCATCTGGAATATGCAGTTCAGTTTTTGGCACCAGTTCACAAAAAGGATATCGGGGAACTGGAGAAAGTGCAGAGAAGGGCAACCAAACTGATAAGAGGCATGGAGGAGCTCAGCTATGAGGAAAGATTAGAGGAACTGAATTTATTCCCTCTTGAGGAGAGGAGATTAAGGGGGGATATGATCAACATGTATACAAATATATAAGGGGTCCATATAGTGAACTTGGTGTTGAGTTATTCACTTTATGGTCAACATAAAGGACAAGGGGGCACTCTTTATGCATAGAGGAAAAGAGATTTCATCTCCAAATATGGAAAGGTTTCTTCACAGTAAAGCCCCGTACACACGATCGGATAACCTATGGATTTTCGTCCGATGGATTTGTCCATCGGAAATCCGATGAAACTGTTTTTCATCAGTCTTGGCCACACACCATCAGTCAAAAAACCGACCGTTCCAAACGCGGTGACGTAAAACACTCAGATGAGCCGAGAAAAATGAAGTTTAATGCTTCTGAGCATGCGTCGACTTGATTCTGGGTTTTTTAACTGATGGACTTGCCCATAGACGATCGGAAATTCCCATCGGTTTTTTATCCATCGGAAAATTTTAAAACAAGTTCTATTTTTTAAAACCAATGGAAAAAAGACCGATGGGTACCATACACGATCGGTTGGTCTGATGAAAACCATCCATCGGACGGTTTTCATCAGTCAAACCGATCGTGTGTACGGGGCTTAAGAGCTGTGAAAATGTGGAATAGACTCCCTGCAGAGGTGGTTCTGGCCAGCTCAGTAGATTGCTTTAAGAAAGGCCTGGATTTTTTCTTAAATGTACATAATATAACTGGGTACTGACATTTATAGGTAAAGTTGATTCAGGGAAAATATGATTGCCTCTCTGGGGATCAGGAAGGGATTTTTTACCCTGCTGTAGCAAATTGGATCATACTCTTCTGGGGTTTTTCACCTTTCTCTGGATCATCTATGGGTATAGAATTAGTTATATGGGATTGTATGATATTATTTTTTATTTATTTTAATGGTTGAACTAGATGGACTTGTGTCTTTTTTCAACCTGACTAACTATGTAACTAAGTTTTCTGGAAGCTATGTACAGCATCCTGTTGGCTCCTCCCACCAGCCATGCCTGCATTGAATAGAGAATCAGAAACACATAGTGATGACATAAATCGGTCTAAAATATCCTATGAAATGTAAAAGGAAAGGGTTTGTTTAAAAATGGCATTAGCAGGAAAGAAGGGAAAGGGGAGGTATGATTGAAACCTTAAATACATTAACCACTTCAGCACCAGAAGATTTTACACCCTTCATGACCAGAGAACTTTTTACCATTTGGCACAGCGTCACTTTAATTACCTGGTCATGCAATGCTGTACCCAAACAAAATTTGAGTCCTTTTTTTCCCACAAATAGCACTTTCTTTTGGTGTTATTTTATCACCTCTGCGGTTTTCATTTTTTGCGTTATAAAATGTCTTTATCAGTTTAGTCCGATAAATATTCTTCTACATATTTTTAGTAAAAAAAAAAAAAAAAAAAATGCAATAAGCGTATATTGATTGGTTTACGCAAGTTATAGGGGTTGATTTACTAAAGGCAAATAGGTTGTGCACTTTGCAAAGTGCAGTTGCACCCTGCAAGTGCAGTTTCTCCAGAGCTTAGTAAATAAGCAGAAGATCTGCTGACTTCTATCATCCAATCATGTGCTAGCAAAAATGCTGTTTTTTTTATTTTCCTTTGCACGTGATTGGGTATTCTTTGCAAAGTGAAGCTTTACCTCATTTACTAATCTCTGGAGCAACTGCACTTGCAGAGTGCAACTGCACTTTGCAAAGTGCACAGCATATTTGCCTTTAGTAAATCAACCCAATAGCGTCTACAAATTATGGGAAAGATTTATGGCATTTTTATTTTTTATTTTTACTAGTAACGGCGGTGATCTGCAATTTTTAGCGGTACTGTGACATTGCGACGGACAGATCAGACACTTTTGACACATTTTTGGGACCATTGACATTTATACAGCGATCAGTGCTATAAAAATGCACTGATTACTGTGTAAATGTCACTGGCAGCTAAGGGGTTAACACTAGGGAGCGATCAAGGGGTTAAATGTGTGTTCCCTCAGTGTTTTCTAACTATATGGGGATAGGACTAAGGGGGGAGATATATCCTTGTTCCTACTTAGTAGGAACAAACGATATGTCTCCTCTGCCCTGACAGAACAGGGTCTTGTGTGTTTACACACACAAATCCCCATGCTGGCGCTTATGCACGCGATCGTGCATGGCCGGCAGCGATCGTGCCCGCCGGCCACGCGCATCGGGTCCCCTGCCATGCAGAAGGGGGCGTGTGCGCCCTCTGGCTGCCACTAAAGGGAAGGACGTACCCATACGGGATTTCACCCAGGAGAGCCATTCTGCCGCAGTTTATCTGTTGGGAACCGGTTAAGGGTGTGAATACGCTTCAGGTGGGCAGTTTTTAGGTTAGGCGCACCACTAGCAATTAATGCCATCAGTGATTAACCTAACTAACCTTTTTTTATTTTGCAGGTCACTTGACTGCTTTTCTTTTCCTCCACATGGTCCCAGTTTGTGGGTGGGACTAAGCCAAGTGACAAGGGCAGCAAGATTCTGTAAAAGATCATAGTGAGCCAATGCTAAAGAACTGGAGCATGCTCACTGCGGTGGCAACAGTCTGCAGACTCAAATTGCCTCTCCAGTGTTGCCACTATAGCGCACATGCTCTGGTTCTTTAGAAAGAAAAAAAAGAAGTGGTGTCTACAAATGGCTCACTATCAGACCTAGTGGCTTATTTACATCCTCCCTGCCCCCACTAGTAATTGCTGCCTGAGACATCATGTGGCATAGTAAGCCTTTTTAACCACTTGTTGACTGATGTACATATATAAACGTCCTGTCAGCAAGTAGTTACAGTATACCAAGATATTGGCTGCAGCTGTATAAGTGACCCAGGCAGCTGTAGAGGGCCACTCCCCCTCCCACCGCTGCCTGTGGTGCTTTTCCAGGCTCTCCCAGTCCTCCCGGGACCATGGTAAGCAATCAGGATGCAAAGGAGATGGTGAAATATCTGTTCCCCAATCTCCTCTGTGGCGAATGAACACTGATGCGATGATGATTTCATCACTTACAGTTTCAGATCTGTCATTCCCTGGCTGTTACAGCCAGGTAAGCCACTAAACAAGCACAATACATGTTTTTAGTTGCTTTGGAAGGCAGAGGAGCAATCAGGGTCCTAACAGAACCAGGGGCGGATCCAGAGTCTTTTCTCGGGAGGGGCACTGCCAAAAAATATGTTTTTTTTGTGGGAAATTTATCGGGGAAATGGCTGGTGTCGGCGCTTCAATCATCCCGGCACCATGGTTGTTATGGTGTCAGGATGATTGAAGCGCATTATTTCTATGATTACATTGTAATATAAAATTAAATAGTTCAATGCAGAATCAGTGGGAGCCCCGAGTGTGTCACTTGCCACCGTCGCCTGCAATTAGTGGGAGCCCTGAGCGTGTCACTTGCCACACGTTGCGGATTGTCACTTGCCACATCACCTGCCACACCTTGCGGATTGTCACTTGCCACTCACCTGCCACACCTTGCTGATTGTCACTTGCCTGCCACCAGATGCGGATTGTCACTTGCCACGTCGCCTGCCACACCTTGCGGATTGTCAGTAACTTGCCTGCTAAGGTGTAGTTTTGGTTGTCTCTTGCTGTGTCCCAGACTCCCAGAGTCAGGCAGCAGAGAGATAATGTAATCTCTCTGCTGTCTGCACAGTGAGGGCAGAAGTCACTGCAGGAATGCAGGGCAGGCACCGGCGGTGAGAGATGATCTCATCTCTCTGCTCCCCTGCTCCCGGCTAGCTGATTGGCCAGCTGCCACACTGAGCCTGCTCTCTCACTCTCACCTGCGCTGCCAACACACTGAGCAGCACGGTCTGCCCACGAACCGCGCCGCCCGCCCACAAACCGCGCCGCAAGCGGAGCCGCCCGCTTTCTTACCCGTCTGTGGAGCCGCACGCTATCGCACCTGCCTGCAGAGCGGCCCGACGTGACTCACTGACGTCACCCATTGCTAGACGCCAAGCCGCCCAGGCGTTAGCAACGAGTGCAGGGAAGAGACTCCACCCACCTCCTCCTCCTTTTTCTGGTATCGTGTCAGTGCGCCGCGTAACTACATTAGACGAGTCTCTCTCTCGGCGCTGCTGATCGGCTGATGTGAGAAACTGAGAGAGACACTCAGAGAGGCAGCGGCAGCCGCAGAACAAGTACTGTATATACCCGAGTATAAGCCGACCCGAATATAAGCTGAGGTACCTAATTTTACCCAAAAAAACTGGGAAAACGTATTGACTCGAGTATAAGCCTAGGGTGTCCATCTGCATGCCTCACTGTGCCTCACTTTGCCCATGCTTCACTGTGTCCATGCTTCACTGTGCCCATGACTAGACAGATGTTTAACATGGGAGTCTATGGAAGGAGTGCCCGGCTTTAAAAAATCGGTTCTCCCCGTCCGTAAGTCTTCTAGACACCAAACTTTTCACACTTGTAGAGGAGACATGGGGCTACATGTGTGCCACGTACCGGGTCCCCAAAGTCCGGGAGATCAGGCGCAAAAAGTGAGTGTGACAGATGGTCTCGGGGGGGGCAATTGCCCTGTTGCCTCCGCCCCTGAACAGAACCCTAATGTCTCCATAATGTGTACCTTTCATGTTCTCCAGAGCTTGTTGCCCCTTGTGATAGCAATAAAGTTAAATGAAAAAAATATATAAAAAGTTAATTTAAATAAAATGCCCTCGCCCACCTGAGCATACACACAAAAGCAAACACTGGCTTTGTTTCAGGCACGCATATTTAAAAAATGATTGCACCACACATGTGAGGTATTACCTTGAATGTTGGAGTGAGAGCAATATCTCTAATTTACTCTAAATTGATAACCTGTAAAAGCTTTTAAAGCGTCACCTATGGACAATTTTGGGCACTGTATATCCCAACACTGTGTGTACACAAAGACTACACAAAGCTCCATTGCCTACGATAACAAGGCACTCCCTCCCCTGCTCCTTTCCCCTCCCTTCTCCAAGCTAATTAGACTGTCCTGTTCACTGTTGAGTCTTTTCTGTGAAGACCTGAAGTGACATAGTCACATAGTTAGTCAGGTTGAAAAAAGAAACAAGTCCCATCTAGTTCAACCATTAAAATAAATAAATAAAAATTAATATCATAGAATCCCATATACACAATCCTATACCCACAGTTGATCCAGAGAAAGGCGAAAAACCCCAGCAGAGCATGATCCAATTTGCTCCAGCAGGGAAAAAAAATCCTTCCTGATCCCCGAGAGGCAATCGGATTTTCCCTGAATCAACGTTACCTATAAATGTCCGTACCCAGTTATATTATGTACACCTAGGAAAGAGTCCAGGCCTTTTTTTTAAAGCAATCTACTGAGTTGGCCAGAACCACCTCTGGAGGGATTCTATTCCACATTTTCACAGCTCTTACTGTGAAGAAGACTTTCCGTATTTGGAGATGAAATCTCTTTTCCTCTAGATGTAAAGAGTACCCCTTTGTCCTCTATGATGACCGTAAAGTGAATAACTCAACACCAAGTTCACTATATGCAGCATAGAAGACAGAAGTATTGAAAGTTGTAAACTGATGCCGCGTACACACGATCGTGATTCACGGCGGTGAAAACACCGCCGTGAATCACGACATGAAATTAAATGAAAAACGAGGGAACGGCATTTTCCCCCACACACGACCGTTTTCCCCGTCATTTTTTTCTTTGTCGAGAAAAACGACCGTCTGTGGGCTCCGCGGCAGTGTCTCCCTATGGGAAAACTGCAGCGGAAAAAAATGATGGAAAAAACGATGAGAAAATTTAGAACATGTTCTAATTTTTCTCGTCGTTTTTCCTGCCGTTTTTCTCAACGAGAAAAACGGCATAAAGCCCACAGACGATCGTTTTTCTCGGCGAAAAAAAAAAATGTAATTTTTCCCGACGGGAAAAATGATCGTGTGTACGCGGCATAAGTGTTAAGCTAAAGTGTTACGCTAAAAAACATTGAGGATTTAAAGTGGTAATAAAGCTTCTTTTTTTTATTTTTAAACAAACATGTTATACTTACTTGCTCTGTGCTGTGGATTTGCATAGAGCAGCTCCGATCCTCTTCTTTTCGCATCCCCTGCTGGTTCTCCTGGCTCCTCCCTCTCCAGAAGTGCCCCCAGACAAAACCGCTTGCCCTGGGGGCACCGCCGCATGCTTGCTCCCTAGCCGATGCCCTATGCATCCCTAAGGCCCCTTTCACACTGAGGAGTTTTTCAGGCATTTTAGAGATAAAAATAGCGCCTAAATAGCGCCTGAAATACTCCAGCCCTGCAGTCTCGGTGTGAAAGCCCGAGGGCTTTCACACTGAGGCAGTGCGCTAGCAGGACCGCTCCTAAAGTCCTGCTAGCCGCATCTTTGGAGCGGTGAAGGAGCGGTGTGTATACAGCTCCTTTATTGCTCCTTCCCATTGAAATCAATATGACAGCGTGGCTATACCGCCGGCAATGCGCCTCTGCCGGCGGTATTAACCCTTTTTCAGACGCTAGCGGGGGTTAAAACCGCACCGCTAGCGGCTGAATACCGCTGCAATTCCGACGGTATGGCGCCGCTAAAAATAGCGGCGCTATACCGTCAGCGCTTCTCCCGCCCCAGTGTGAAAGGGGCCTAAGACACAGAGCCGTGGCTCAGCCCGGTCCCCCCCTCATTGATTTACCAGCTGTGATTGACAGCAGTGGGAGCCAATGGGCTCCCATTGCTCTCTCAGCCAAAGAGGAGGGAGAGTCCCGGGAGACATGAGGCTACCGTGAACATCGCTGGATCGGAGGGAGCTCAGGTAAGGATGGGAGGGGGCTGCACACAGAAGATTTTTTACCTCCATGCATAGAATGCATGAAGATAAAAAAAACTTCAGCCTTTAGAACCACTTTAATACTGCTTTAATCCTTACCTCTTGCTGCTTGGCCAAAAATGTATCAACAAGGTTTCTCTGATCATTTACATCCAGTTCTTTTCTCTGCTTAGTAAATGTTGCTCTTATAAAGTTCTGAATCTGTTTGCGGTTTTCATCCATCTTCTTGTGGCCTCCGGGCAGAAAACCTACCAGAAAAGGAAAGCTGTTGTACAGCTATAAAGGAGGGAAAAAAAAAACCGCACAATATTTATTGTTTTTTTTTTTAAATAAATTTTAGTCTAGTTAATCACTCTGTTAATTCAGAGAATATGGTGTTTCATAAATCATTTTTACCTCATTCATACCATTGCAGGAAACAAAATGAACAGATTGCCAACACACCAAAATGCACCAAAAATTGTTAATGCACCACACCACAACGTACATTAGTTCATTGTCATGGACAGCTCTAAAATGCATGTCTAATCGACAAGATGCTCTGGGGTGCCAATCAGAATGAATGGCATCCTATAGCACCACCATGATAGTGATGACTGGCCAGTGTATCCAAAGCCAAAACTTTTTCAAGTGACAGAAAAGGAGAAGCCACAAACCGATGACATCGCTCAACTCACTACAGTACATTTGTATCATCTATGAGTAAGCATGTAAGGGTCAAACATGTCAGAGAGAGGTAGTCTCCTGGTGGGGATTAGCTATGTGGCTTTTATGGCTGAATACAATTTTACTGAGCTGAGTGACGTCATTGATGTGTGGTTTCTATTTTTCTGTAATCTTCATGGAGTGAGTATGGGCTCCTTAGACTGGCATAACTAAAATACAAAAACAAAAAAAATGGGCTTCTTAGATTGACACCCTTATGCCGTGTACACACGACCGTTTTTAATGTCATTGAAAAAAAAATTTTCTCGACGTGTTTCCTCTCAAGCCTGCCTTGCCTACACACTATCGTGGAAAAAAATGCTCGAGTAAAGCGCGATGACGTACAACATGTACGACGGCACTATAAAGGGGAAGTTCCATTCGGATGGCGCCACACTTCATGTTAGTAAAGTTTGTTGAGCGACGATTCGCGCTTTTCAGCCTCGTGCTTTTCAGTCCGTTACAGCGTGACGAATGTGCTATCTCCATTACGTACGCTAGTTTTACCAGAACGAGCGCTCCCGTCTCATACTTGATTCTGAGCATGCACATTTTTTTTCACGTCGTTAAAGCCCACACACGGCCATTTTTCATGACGAGAAAAACGACGATGTAAAAAACGACGTGAAAAATTAGAGCATGTTCCAATTTTTTCATGGCCGTTTTTCACGTCGTGAAAAATGCTCTGAAGCCCACACACGATCATTTTTAACCACTTAAGCCCCGGACCATTTTGTAGCTAAAGGACCAGAGGTGTTTTCAGAATTTGGCACT
The DNA here is from genome assembly GCA_029206835.1 of Rana muscosa. NCBI lineage: Eukaryota > Metazoa > Chordata > Amphibia > Anura > Ranidae > Rana > Rana muscosa. The sequence goes on from CM055121.1 coordinate 319,297,737, forward strand.
GCGCTGCTTTAACTGGAAATTGTGCGGACATGCAATGTTGTACCGAAAAGAAATTTGCGTCCTTTTCTTCACACAAATAGAGCTTTCTTTTAATGGTATTTGATTGCCTCTGCGATTTTTTTTTTTTGCGATATAAACGGAAAAAGACTGAAAATTTTGAAAAAAATATATATTTTCTACTTTTTGTTATAAGAAAAACTAATAAACTCAATTGTAGTCATACATTTAGGCCAAAATGTATTCAGCCACATGTCTTTAGTAAAAAAAATTCAATAAGCGTATATTTATTGGTTTGCGCAAAAGTTATAGCGTCTACAAACTAGGGTACAGTTTCTGGAATTTACACAGCTTTTAGTTTATGACTGCCTACCTATCTCATTTCTTGAGGTGCTAAAATAGCAGGGCAGTACAAAACCCCCCCAAATGACCCCATTTTGGAAAGTAGACATCCCAAGGAAATTGCTGAGAGGCATGTTGAGCCCATTGAATATTTTTTTTTTTTGTTTCAAGTGATTGAATAATGACAAAAAAAAAAATAAAAATTACAAAAAGTTGTCACTAAATGATATATTGCTCACACATGCCATGGTTATATGTGGAATTGCACCCCAAAATACATTTTGCTGCTTCTCCTGAGTACGGGGATACCACATGTGTGGAAATTTTTGGGAGCCTAGACGCGTACGGCCCCCGAAAACCAAGCACCGCCTTCAGGATTTCTAAGGGCGCAAATTTTTGATTTCACTCCTCACTACCTATCACAGTTTCGAAGGCCATAAAATGCCAAAATAGCACAACCCCCCCCCCCCAAATGACCCCATTTTAGAAATTAGACACCCCAAGGAAATTGCTGAGAGGCATGTTGAGCCCATTGAATTTTTTTTTTTTTGTCCCAAGTGATTGAATAATGACAAAAAAAAATAAAAATTACAAAAAGTTGTCACTAAATGATATATTGCTCACACATGCCATGGTTATATGTGAAATTGCACCCCAAAATACATTTTGCTGCTTCTCCTGAGTACGGGGATACCACATGTGTGGGACTTTTTAGGAGCCTAGCCGCGTACAGGGCCCCGAAAACCAAGCACCGCCTTCAGGATTTCTAAGGGCACAAATTTTTGATTTCACTCCTCACTACCTATTACAGTTTTGAAGGCCATAAAATGCCAAAATAGCACAAAACCCCCCCAAATGACCCCATTTTGGAAAGTAGACACCCAAGATATTTGCTGAGAGGCATGGTGAGTATTTTACAGCTCTCATTTGTTTTTGAAAATAAAGAAAGAAAATAAATTTTTTTTTTCAATTTTCAAAACTTTGTGACAAAAAGCGAGATCTGCAAAATACTCGCCATACCTCTCAGCAAATAGCTTGGGGTGTCTACTTTCCAAAATGGGGTCATTTGGGGGCGTTTTGCGCCATCTGGGCATTCTATGGCCTCCGAAACTGTGATAGGCAGTGAGGAGTGAAATCAAAAATTACCACGTTAGATTTACAGAGGAGGTCTACTGCTAAAATGACTGCCCTTGATCTGACCTTCGCGGTGATACCTCACATGCATGGTGCAATTGCTGTTTACATGTGACACCAGACCGACGCTTGCGTTCACCATTGGGCAAGAGCAGGGCAGGACAGGGGTGCTTTTTTTTTTTTTATTATTAATTTTGCTTTTTTATTTTATTTTTAAACTGTTCCTTCCATATTTTTTTTTTTTTATCATTTTTATTGTTATCTCAGGGAATGTAAATATCCCCTATGATAGCAATAGGTAGTGACAGGTACTCTTTTCTTGAAAAAACTGGGGTCTATTAGACCCTAGATCTTTCCTCTGCCCTCAAAGCATCTGACCACACCAAGATCGGTGTGATAAAATGCTTTCCCAATTTCCCAATGGCGCTTTTTATATCCGGGGGGGGGCATTCCCTCCCACTGCTTGTAAAAGCAGTCCAGAGGCTAATTAGCCACTAAGATTGCTTTTACATGAAAGCCGGCCACTGGCTGAAAAGAATGATGCCAAAATGATACCTAAACCCGCAGGCATCAATCTGGTATAACAATTCAAATTCCAGCAACATACCAATACGTTGCTGGTCCTTGTTGGACATGTATTATAATCTTTTTTTTCATGCAGCCTGTTGGCTGAACGAAAAAAGAGATTGATCGGTGGGTATGCCCACCATTAGAATACCTCCCTTCATTCACCCACTTCTAATGATGGGCATACATGCACCATTTATATATGCCGAAGCATGGGGGCATCCTCCCGCAAAAGATATGCCGCACACACATGGTCGGACTTTTCCATGGGCAAGCCTCCGTTGGAATTTCGACCGTATGTACGCGGCATTAGGAGCAAAATCGCTCCTCCGCTCCTCCGCCCCTGCTGCCCCAATGCTTCGGCATATATGCTTTTTTTTTTAACTGTGGTGGTGAAATCACCTCCTACAGCACTGGTGTCGCAGGGATCAGGCCTGTCTCTGCGAATGCTGCAGTTATGCGTGTTGTGTTTTGTAAGTGACAGTGATCAATCGATACTGCACTTGGGTGGCCTGGGCTGGACGGAGGGGCAAAACGCAGGTGCTAGCAGGTATCTGGGCTGATCCCGCTAACACTGCATTTTTGGGAACCCTAAATTGCTGGGGACGCTAGTATAGATCTGATCAGATCAGATATTGATCTGTTCAGATACTATACCACTAAGGGGGGTGTATGCTTCACGCGTGGGTGTTAGCGTTACTGGCACTAACCTGACGCTGCCTGGGGCGACGCAGACCCTCTCTGACGCTAAAACCTAATTGATATCACCCGCCTGGCGATCAGGGGGTTAAACCTTTATTGGGTTATATACGGCGGGTGCTCTGACACTATAAAAAGCAAACTAACTAACCAGCGTCACCCGTAACACTTATATGGTGATCACTGGTGAAAGGGTTAACTAGGGGCAATCAGGGGGTTAAACCTTTATTAGGTAATATATGGGGGTACCCGACGCTATAAAAACCTGCGGTGAACCTAAAAAAAATAACTGGCTACCTATCGGCATCACCGACACCAAGACAGCGATCAGAAAAAACGATCGCTTAGTGACACTGGCAAAAGGGGGTGAAAGGGTTACCTGGGGGGTGATCAAGGGGTTAAACCTCTATTAGGTAATATATGGGGGTACCCGACGCTATAAAAACCTGCGGCGAACCTAAAAAAAATAACTGGCTACCTATCGACATCACCGACACTAAGACAGCGATCAGAAAAACGATCGCTTAGTGACAGCGGTGCTAGGGGGTGAAAGGGTTACCTGGGGGGGGGGCGATCAAAGGGTTAAACCTTTATTGGGTAATATATGGGGGTACCCGACGCTATAAAAACCTGCGGCAAACCTAAAAAAAATAACTGGCTACCTATCGGCATCACCGACACTAAGACAGCGATCAGAAAAACGATCGCTTAGTGACACTGGCAACATGGGGTGAAAGGGGTTAAACTTGGGAGGGCAATCAAGGGGTTAAACCTTTATTAGGTAATATATGGGGGTACCCGACGCTATAAAAACCTGCGGCGAACCTAAAAAAAATAACTGGCTACCTATCGGCATCACTGACACTAAAACAGCGATCAGAAAAACGATCACTTAGTGACGGTGGTGCTAGGGGGTGAAAGGGTTACCTGGGGGGCGATCAAGGGGTTAAACCTTTATAAGGGGGGGTTAGGGGGCTACACTGGACCTAACACTAACTGCCCTGACACTTTTACAGTCACAAATGTCACTGATTGCAGTGATCAGTAAATAAATGGTCACTGCAATCAGTGACACTGTGACTGGGGGGCTGGGGGGTGATCTGGGGGTGTCTGGGGGGGCCTGGGGGGGCGATCATGTACCTATGTGTGCTGGTGTTAGTGTAGTGTTTGTGCACTAACCTCTGTGTCTTCTCTCATGCGGCGCTCGGTATATGTGAGCGCCGCATGAGGGATGACATCACTTCCTCCTGCCTGTGTAAACATTACACAGGCAGAGGAAGCATTTGATTCGCCGGGAGCGATCGCGAGGGGGTGACCAGAATCAAATGGCGGCCCCCTCATCACGGATCGCTCCCGAAGCGAGCCCGGCCGCCCACTGTACCGGAGGGGGGTCCGATTGGACCCCCCCCCATACGAAGGCAGGCACGTACAGGTACGTGAGTTTGCCTGTCCGTGCCATTCTGCCGACGTATATATACAGTGGGCGGTCGTTAAGTGGTTAATGACCATTTAAAAAAAAAAAATTTTTATCGTCATTAAAAAGGTCGTGTGTACACGGCAATAGGGCTTTGCAGTGCTGGAAGCTTGGAGCTGTGACTCATCACCAAAACATTTTTAGTTAGGTTTTTATTGCTGTCTGTGTCTTTACTGGGAAGATTCACTTCTCTTTATTTGTCCTGGTGACCACTGGCTCAAGCACAGAAAGTGAGGAGAAAGACAACATTTTGGAGTTGTTTTCCAAACAGGAATAAAAAGGAAAGACCTTCAAAATAGAACATGTGTTCCAGTGCCAACTATCTAAGAGGTCATTTCTTTCACTTTTGGACATTTATTCTCACTTTCCATTGTGTGGACAAGGCAAGAAGTGATATCTGCCCACTGAAACACAAAGATAAAAATAAATAACAGTCAGAGGTTATCACCATTCCTTATGTAGCACCCCCCTCCCCAATATTTGTGGGCGCTATATGTCTATTTAGGGGTAATTTGAGCCAGTAATTGGGCTCAGACCAAATGATTGTTCTGGATTACTTCTGCTCTGGGTGTGATACTGCCTGGCAGTAGTGTTCCCTGTTGCCTGTAGGTGGCACTGTTACCACTGGCATAGGTGAACCAAGAGGGGTATCACAGCACCTTGGGTGTTCTCTCTCGGCAGCCGTGCAGTGGGCGTGGTCGGCCCGCTGTGCATGCTGGGAGAGGGTACATAAGGGGCAGATGCCATTTGGGAGGGGTGCCTTCCAGGGGACCTTTGGTCCTGTAGGTGTGCCTTGTGGCCCGTATGGCACGAGTGTGTTTGGGCCTCGGGCACCTTCAGCCCGAGGCTGCGTTGCTGCATGGTAGGCCCAGCTCTGCTGGCAGATGCCTACACCTCAAAGAAGGATCCCAGGCTGCCCATCTGTAGGGAGCCCACCTTTAGGAAAGGAGACCAGGGGAGGATCAGTCCCGGAGGAGATTAGCGATGGTACTGCTGTCTCGGGAAGATGCCTGGAAACTCACCTAAAGAGGGATTCACTGTCTTTATTATCCGTGCTCCATCCCGGCTGCTAGGACCGCTCTCATAGGGACTATCCGGGGGAGCAATACCCACTCAGGCTTGAGTGGCAATGAAAGATTAACACTGTGCTCTAGGTGTTGCATGCCTGAACCTTTTTCCCCTTACTTCTTTCATCTTTTTACTCCCTATTCAAGTTCACTGCAAAGTGTGACAGCAGGAAGGTAAAGTCACCTGGTTGCATCCAGGGGGGTAGATATATTTCTCCCAGATTCAGGCTTTATGCCGACTTATACAACTAGGGAGGGAGTTGATGAAGCCCAGCTGAGGCTAGTGGGCTCATGGATGACTCATACCTCTAGGGAGAGGGCTGGGCGTCGTGCAGGCAGGGAGTTGATGAGACCAGCTGAAGCCTGTCAGTTCGTTTAAGGCCTCTATAAAAAACTCCCAGATTCATTAGGTGTTTGCTCATGCCTGGAACCAGACCTGTGTGGACTGTCTAGGGAGAGTGAACCCCTGTGCGGTGAGAAAAAGCCTGTGTGGCTATTTGTTTGGACATTGACTAAACCAGGGACTTAGGGACTAGGACAGCACCAGGCTGATCCCAGTTGTTAGTTAGGAAACCTGCATGTTTAGTCAGAGGTCAAGCTGACCAGGATTTATTTTGTTTATGTTTCTTTTTGGCTTTGCTGTGTTTTTGTCACTGTACATAGAGAAATAAACCACACCTTTTGATTTTGAAAACCACAACCTCCGTCTGCTGGCCCTGTTTTTGTGTGGGGAGCCCAACCAGGGGGTCACACACACCCGCTACCGAGTTAACCCCCTCACAGTTGGTGGAGAACCAGTGGCAGTTTTTTTAAGCCAGCATGGAGGAGATACTGAAACAGCTGGCTCTAGCAAATGCCAATCAACAGCAGACAAATGCAGGTTTACAAAGGAGCCTTGCAGCCCAGCAGCAAGCTCATCAACAGAGCCTTGCAGCCCAGCAGCAAGCTCACCAACAGAGTCTGGAAGCTCAGCAACAAGCCCAGCAGCAATCTGAGGCCCGCTTCATAGACCTGTTACAGAAGCAAGAGCAGAGACTACAACAAATGGAAGCAGTAATGCAGCAACGTCCGCAGACCAGTGAGGAAAGCCGTCCCACTAATACCGCGTCCTTTGGGGTGAGTCGTTTATTGACAAAAATGACTGGAGAGGATGATCCAGAGGTATTTTTGACCACATTTGAAAGGACTGCTGAAAGAGAAAAGTGGCCTGAGGAGCAGTGGGCTGGACTGGTGGCTCCTCTGTTAACTGGTGAATCGCAGAAGGCTTACTATGACCTAGAGCCTGACCAAGCAAAAGACTATGTGATGCTAAAAGCTGAAATATTGGCAAGGCTGGGTGTCACCCTGGCTGTCCGGGCTCAGCGTGTGCATAACTGGACTTTCCAGCTTGGAAAACCCCCCAGGTCTCAAATGTATGATCTCATTCACCTGAGCAGGAAGTGGCTACAGCCAGAGACTTTGTCCGCACCAGAGATTGTGGAACGTGTTGTAATGGATCGGTTTTTGAGAGCTCTTCCTACTGCCATCCAAAAGTGGGTAAGCCATGGAGACCCAGAGACGGCCGGTGGTCTTGTGGATCGTGTAGAGAAATACTTGGCTACAGAGAACCTGACGGCCTCTTCCAGAGACTCTCGGACTTTCCACCCTAAGACCAGATCATCCCCAGGGGCGGATAAGAGGATTCCAAGGGGTGAGGGTGGAGAGTAGTGATGAGCCGAACACCCCCGGGTTCGGTTCGCACCAGAACCCGCGAACGGACCGAAAGTTCGAACGAACATTAGAACCCTATTAAATACAATGGATGCGAACGTTCGAATTCTAAAGTGCTAATTATAACAACTATTATGCATGTTATTGTCCTAAAAAGGGTTTGGGAACCCGGGTTCTGCACCAGGGGACATGTATCAATGCAAAAAGAAGTTTTAAAAACGGTCGTTTTTCGGGAGCAGTCATTTTAATGATGCATAAAGTGAAAAAAAAAAAGTCAAATATTCCTTTAAATATCGTACCTGGGGGGTGTCTAAAGTATGCCTGTGAAGTGCCACGTGTTTCCCGTGTTTAGAACTGTCCCTGCACAAAATGACACTTCTAAAGGAAAAAAAAGCCATTTAAAACTGCTTGCGGCTTTAATGTAATGTCTGGTCCCGGTAATATGGATGAAATTCTTTAAGAAAAATGGCATAGCTACCCCATGACCCCCCCCCTACCCCAGCCCATTACCAGCCCCTTTGGGTCTTGTATGGATATTAAGGGGAACCCCGCACATAAAATAAAAAAGGCCCTATATACTCTGAACAGCCCTATACAGGCGGTGCATACAAGACAGGGACTGTAGGTTTGTTCTTATGTAGAGTCTGTTTGTAATTTTGAACAGGTACATTGTTGAAGTGTAGCTCCAGACCAAAAATCTATTTTTAAACTTTTTGGAAAACATAGGTAAGGGTTATCACCCCTGTAACATTTGTTTTGCTGTCTGTGCCCCTGTTCAGAACATTTCACCTCACTTTCCGTCCCAATGACAACTGTTTTTGAAATGTGGTGTTTTTCTTGAAACAAGGATTGCTGATAAAGCATCAGTACAGAGGAGACACCTTTCTCCCATATTTATTCTTACAGGAGAGAATTTTCCTTCCTAGTGGTAGATTTCCTCTCACTTCCTGTTGTCTTCTTGCGTTTGCAAGTAGGAGTCGTTTGTAAGTTGGATGTTTGAAAGTAGGGACCTGCCGTATATACTCTGCAGAAATAGGCCCCTTAGTTGTTGGTGTTGGCACAACACTGTAAGCACTCACAGTTACTCTTGGTTGGTGCTGGAACGCCCTGCTGTCAACTATTATATCAGGAATTTTAATTACATATAATTGTTGAACAGTGGTAGTAAAAATTGGGCCTTTGATGGTGGTGCTGGTGCCACAACACTGTAAGCCCTGACAGTTACTCTTGGTGGGTGCAGCAATGGGCCCTGCTGTGAATTATTAGATCAAGAATTGTAATTACATGCCCCTGTTGAACAGGGGCTGAAAAATTGGGCCTTAGGCACTGGTGGCACAACACTGCAACCCCTCACAGCAACTGTACTTGGAGCACAGCAATGAGCCCTGTTGCAAAGTATTGCTTCAAAAATTGTAATGACACGCCCCTGTTAAACAGGGGCTGAAAAATTGGGCCTTAGGCACTGGTGGCACAACACTGCAACTCCTCACAGATACTGTACTTGGAGCACAGCAATGAGCCCTGTTGCAAAGTATTGCTTCAAAAATTGTAATGACACGCCCCTGTTAAACAGGGGCTGAAAAATTGGGCGTTAGGCACTGGTGGCACAACACTGCAACTCCTCACAGATACTGTACTTGGAGCACAGCAATGAGCCCTGTTGCAAAGTATTGCTTCAAAAATTGTAATTACACGCCCCTGTTAAACAGGGGCTGAAAAATTGGGCGTTAGGCACTGGTGGCGGCACCCATAAACAAAAATGATCTTACAAGCTATCATCATCAATCGTATCATTGAGGACTCGGAGGAGGAGGATAGCCAGTCAACATAACAGCACAGGCACTCAGCATCAGCATCAGTCTTGAAGGGATGTGACATGTTAAAATCAATTAGTCTGTTATATCAGCATCAGGTGTGTGGTAGCTGGTGGTGATCCAAGACTGGTTCATCTTGATGAAAGTCAGTCGATCAACCGAGTCGGTGGACAGGCGCACCCTGTGATCCGTGACAAATCCTCCAGCAGCACTGAATGTGCGTTCCGAAAGAACGCTGGATGCAGGACAGGCCAGTAGCTCAATTGCATACTGTGCAAGCTCTGGCCAGTGATCCATCCTCAAGACCCAGTAAGCCAGAGGATTTTCGGTGGGGAAGGTGTCCAAGTCTGACCTTGCCCCTAGATATTCCTGCACCATGTTTATCAGACGCTGGCGATGGTTGCTGGAACCGATCATACTTTGGGGCTGCGGACTAAAGAATTGTCTGAACGCATCGGTCAGACGGCCACCTTCCCCACCGCTCCTTCTTTGACTGGCCGAAGCCTCAGCAACTCGTTGTCCAGGACCAGGAGTTTGCAACCTCCCAGTCTCTGGGAACGCGTTGCACAGACCTTTCTGCAAGGCCTCCCGGAGTTGTCTCATCCTCTGCTCCCTCTGCGACGGTAACATAAGGTCCGCAACCTTACCCTTGTACCGTGGATCAAGGAGAGTGGCCAGCCAGTAATGGTCCCTCTCCTTGATCCGAAGAATACGAGGATCCTTCCGCAGACTTTGCAGGATCAGGGAGGCCATGCAGCGTAGGTTTGCTGAGGCATTCGCTCCGGAGTCCTCTGGGTCACTAAGGACGACATGATCCGCAGCCACCTCCTCCCAGCCACGTACAAGTCCACTGGTTTCTTGGGACTGTAAATCATCCCTAAAAGACTGCTGCTGATGATGCTGAGTGCCAGCCTCCACCTCCATGCTGACACAATCCTCCTCCTCCTCCTCCTCCTCCTCCTCCTCCTCCTCTTCCTGTGCGATGGGTGGGACAGAAGGAACACTGTCTGGGTAAAGGGGGCCTTGAGAGGCAAGGAAGTCCTCCTCTTCCTGCCTCTGTTCTGCCTCAAGTGCCCTGTCCATTATTCCACGCAGCGTGTGCTCCAACAGGTGGACAAGAGGTACAGTGTCACTGATGCATGCACTGTCACTGCTCACCATCCTCGTGGCCTCCTCAAATGGTGCCAGGACAGTGCATGCATCCCTGATCATGCCCCACTGGCGTGGAGAAAAAAAACCAAGCTCCCCTGACCCTGTCCTGGTGCCGTAGTCGCACAGGTACTCATTGATGGCCCTCTGCTGCGTGTGCAGCCGCTGCAGCATGGCCAACGTTGAGTTCCACCTGGTGGGCATGTCACATATAAGGCGGTTCTTGGGCAGGTTCAACTCCTTTTGCAGCTCAGCCAGGCGAGCACTGGCATTATAAGATCTGCGGAAATGCACACAGACTTTCCTGGCCTGCCTCAGGACATCCTGTAAGCCCGGGTACCTGCCCAAGAAGCGCTGCACCACCAGGTTAAGGACGTGAGCCACACAGGGCACATGGGTCAGTTGTCCCTGTCGGAGGGCGGAGAGGAGGTTGGTGCCATTGTCGCAAACCACCATTCCTGGCTTAAGCTGGCGTGGCGTCAACCACCTCTCGGCCTGGCCCTGCAGAGCAGACAGGACCTCTGCCCCAGTGTGGCTTCTGTCCCCCAAACACACCAGCGCAAGCATGGCATGGCATCTTTTTGCCTGCGTACTTGCGTAGCCCCGTGAACGGCTACGGAGCACCGCTGGTTCATAGGACAAACCACAGGAAGAGGCCATGGAGGAAGAAGAAGAGGAGGGGGTGGAGGAGAGAGGTGTGTCACAACCAGTAGTAGCATTTTGGAGGCGTGGCGGTGGGACAACCTCCAACACTACTGCACCTTGTCCTGAATCCTTCCCAGCTGCCAAAAGAGTGACCCAATGGGCCGTGAAAGAAAGGTAACGTCCCTGTCCATGCCTGCTGGACCATGAGTCAGCGGTAATATGCACCTTACCGCTGACCGCCCTGTCCAGCGAGGCCAAGACATTGCCTTCCACATGCCGGTAGAGAGCCGGAATAGCCTTCCGTGAGAAAAAGTGGCGTTTGGGAACCTGCCACTGAGGAACTGCACATTGCACAAACTCACGGAAGGGGGCCGAGTCTACCAACTGAAAAGGCAGCAGTTGAAGCGCTAGCAATTTAGCCAAGCTAGCATTCAACCGCTGGGCATGTGGATGGCTGGGAGTGAACTTCTTTCGACGGTCCAGCAGCTGGGGCAGGGAAATTTGCCTGCTAGAATCGGACGTCGGTGTACTGCTAGCAGAGTGGGCGCAAGTACTTGGCTGTGACACACCTAATTCTACACCTTCATTCCTCTCAGTGCATGTTTCAGAGAGGACTGAAGTTATAGTGGGGTTGGAGATCCCAGCTGATGCGGTGCAAGGAGAGGTCCGCTTTGTTCTTTGGTGTGGGTCTTTGAGGTAGGCTTGCCAACGAGCTGCATGGCAGGTCAACATATGTCTGGTCAGGCATGTGGTACCCAAGCGGCTGATGTTTTGGCCACGCGATATACGCTTGAGACATATGTTGCAAACAGCAGCTGTGCGATCTGATGCACTAGCCTCAAAAAAGGCCCACACCAAAGAACTTTTTGAATGACGGGCAGAGGCAGCGCCCTGCACAGGCGGAGCTCTGCGGTGTGATTCCGTCGGTGTACTGCCCTTACGCTGGCCACCAAAGGGCATCCTGCCTCGTTGGAGATGTGCCTCCTCCTCATCCTCCTCCTCCTCCTCTCTCCTATTAGGCACCCACGTGGAGTCAGTGACCTCATCATCCCCTCCCTCCTCATCACTGGAGCCAATCTGGCAGTATGCTGCAGCTGCTGGAACATGACTGCCAGATTGGTGTCCTTCTTGAGCATCCCCTCTGTCTGCTCTCACGCTACTGCCTTCCTCTAGCTGGGTTTCATCATCAGACCCTTCGAAACGCTGGGCATCCTCCTGGAGCATGTACCCAACACTGTGCTGAAACAGTTTGGGGGACTCCTCAGGAGGAGGACATGGTGGGTCTAGGGAAGGAGTGACTGATGATTTGTCTGACATTGATACCAGGGAAGACGACGCTTTGGCAGCTGCTTTTCCAGTACCCTGAGCCTGGGTGAGAGAGGATGAGGAGGAGGAGGAGGGCTTGGTCATCCACTCTACCAAGTCTTCGGCATGATGTGGCTCAACATGTCCAGCTGCCGAAAAGAAGGACAAGCGTGTCCCATGGCCATGTGCTGATGACAATGCACCGCGTCCACGACCAGCACTGTTGCCCCCAGACACAGAGCCTGCTTGCCCTCTTTTATTGCCTCCTGACTGTCTGCCTCTCCTTGTTTGCCTTCCAGACATTCTAATAGATGGCCTGCAGGGAGATGGGAAAAAAGCAATAAGGGCTACCTTCAGGTGTCCTTCTCTGTCCCTTGAAACAAGGACTTGCAGAGTGAAATAAACTGACACTCTCCCTACCTACAGTTTTCTGTCCCTAGAATAAATGTTTTTTTTAATCACAATATAGCACAAGGACAATTCAGTCACTGTCCTTCCAGGTCCCTGGAAACAAGGACTTGCAGAGTGAAATAAACTGACACTCTCCCTACCTACAGTTTTCTGTCCCTAGAATAAATGTTTTTTTTAAGCACAATATAGCACAAGGACAATTCACTCACTGTCCTTACAGGTCCCTGGAAACAAGGACTTGCAGAGTGAAAGAAAAAAAACACTCTCCCTACCTACAGTTTTCTGTCCCTAGAAAAAATGTTTTTTTTAATCACAATATAACACAAGGACAATTCACTCACTGTCCTTCCAGGTCCCTGGAAACAAGGACTTGCAGAGTGAAATAAACTGACACTCTCCCTACCTACAGTTTTCTGTCCCTAGAATAAATGTTTTTTTTAAGCACAATATAGCACAAGGACAATTCACTCACTGTCCTTACAGGTCCCTGGAAACAAGGACTTGCAGAGTGAAAGAAAAAAAACACTCTCCCTACCTACAGTTTTCTGTCCCTAGAAAAAATGTTTTTTTTAATCACAATATAACACAAGGACAATTCACTCACTGTCCTTCCAGGTCCCTGGAAACAAGGACTTGCAGAGTGAAATAAACTGACACTCTCCCTACCTACAGTTTTCTGTCCCTAGAATAAATGTTTTTTTTTAATCACAATATAGCACAAGGACAATTCAGTCACTGTCCTTCCAGGTCCCTGGAAACAAGGACTTGCAGAGTGAAATAAACTGACACTCTCCCTACCTACAGTTTTCTGTCCCTAGAATAAATGTTTTTTTTAAGCACAATATAGCACAAGGACAATTCACTCACTGTCCTTACAGGTCCCTGGAAACAAGGACTTGCAGAGTGAAAGAAAAAAAACACTCTCCCTACCTACAGTTTTCTGTCCCTAGAAAAAATGTTTTTTTTAATCACAATATAACACAAGGACAATTCACTCACTGTCCTTCCAGGTCCCTGGAAACAAGGACTTGCAGAGTGAAATAAACTGACACTCTCCCTACCTACAGTTTTCTGTCCCTAGAATAAATGTTTTTTTTAAGCACAATATAGCACAAGGACAATTCACTCACTGTCCTTACAGGTCCCTGGAAACAAGGACTTGCAGAGTGAAAGAAAAAAAACACTCTCCCTACCTACAGTTTTCTGTCCCTAGAAAAAATGTTTTTTTTAATCACAATATAACACAAGGACAATTCACTCACTGTCCTTCCAGGTCCCTGGAAACAAGGACTTGCAGAGTGAAATAAACTGACACTCTCCCTACCTACAGTTTTCTGTCCCTAGAATAAATGTTTTTTTTAATCACAATATAGCACAAGGACAATTCAGTCACTGTCCTTCCAGGTCCCTGGAAACAAGGACTTGCAGAGTGAAATAAACTGACACTCTCCCTACCTACAGTTTTCTGTCCCTAGAATAAATGTTTTTTTTAATCACAATATAGCACAAGGACAATTCAGTCACTGTCCTTCCAGGTCCCTGGAAACAAGGACTTGCAGAGTGAAATAAACTGACACTCTCCCTACCTACAGTTTTCTGTCCCTAGAATAAATGTTTTTTTTAATCACAATATAGCACAAGGACAATTCAGTCACTGTCCTTCCAGGTCCCTGGAAACAAGGACTTGCAGAGTGAAATAAACTGACACTCTCCCTACCTACAGTTTTCTGTCCCTAGAATAAATGTTTTTTTTAAGCACAATATAGCACAAGGACAATTCACTCACTGTCCTTCCAGGTCCCTGGAAACAAGGACTTGCAGAGTGAAAGAAACTGACACTCTCCCTACCTACAGTTTTCTGTCCCTAGAATAAATGTTTTTTTAAGCACAATATAGCACAAGGACAATTCACTCACTGTCCTTCCAGGTCCCTGGAAACAAGGACTTGCAGAGTGAAAGAAACTGACACTGTCCCTACCTACAGTTTTCTGTCCCTAGAATAAATGTTTTTTTTAAGCACACTATAGCACAAGCACAAAACACACTGACACTCTCCCTACCTATCCTTCTCTTTCCCTAAACTAAAGGAATCCAGGTTAAGCAAGAAAGAAATAACAGTCACTGTCCCTGCCTATGCTGCTCTATCCCTGCTCCGGAACACACTACACTAGGCCGCCGTGCTGGCGGCCTTTTATAGTGTGGGGCGTGTACTAAACACCCTCAGCAATAATTGGCCACAGGCATCCTGCCTGTGGCCAATCATTGCTCTCCTCGCTGCCGGCGCTGTGATTGGCCAAGCATGCGGGGTCACAGTGCATGCTTGGCCAATCACAGCGCCTGGATGACACTGCGATGGCGTAGTGCATTGTGGGCCGTTCGCGTCACTCGAATTTGGCGCGAACGGCCCAAATCGTTCGATCTTCGTCGAACGATCGAACAGCCGATGTTCGAGTCGAACGTATGTTCGACTCGAACACGAAGCTCATCCCTAGTGGAGAGAGTGAGAGGGTGGGAGCTCTACCCAAAGTTTGGCGAGAACAGCCTGGGAAGTCAGGGGCTCAAGAGGCAGCCAAATGGATTGTTTGCTACCGCTGCCGGCAAGCGGGACATATTGCAGCAAATTGCCCGGTTGTGGAGGAACCCATGCAATGTGACTTTCTGACGGACCGACGTCAGTCGCTGTGTGCGACAGTCGCATGCACTGCCATTCGGGGAACTGAGAAACATTTATGCAAAATGTGTATTAATGGTAGAAATGTTGTGGTATTACTGGATTCAGGTAGCCTTGTGACCCTGATAAAGGCTGAATTAGTTAAAACAGAGGTCTCTGGGAATAGCAAGGTAGCTGTTATTTGTGTGCATGGGGACACCCGAGAGTATCCAGTGACTACAGTGTGTTTCGAGACCCCCAAAGGTACCCTCTCTCATCCAGTGGGGTTAGTATCTCAATTACCGCATGATGCCATTGTGGGAAGGGATTTTCCGAAGTTCTGGGAACTGTGGGATGATCCTGAGCCCCCCACTGGTGCCCCTATGTACCAGGAATGTGATAGCCAGAACTCCTCTGAGAGTGGTGAGGACTCTCCAGAATTTTCCTTGTCAGTATTGGCAGGGGAGACTCAAGAAACTGGAGAGGAGCCCACCTCCTCAGACGAAAACCTACCGTCTGTGGAGTTTTCTGATCTGGAGGTTCACAGGGAAAATTTTGCCACAGAACAGTTAAAAGACCCCGCCCTAATAAAGGCACGGGAAAACGTAGTGGAAATAGATGGCGAGTTAGTGAACCCAGATAATACCTGCACTTACCCATACTTCAGCGTAGAGAAGGACCTACTGTATCGGGTGGCAAAAAGGGCAGAAGAAACCGTTGAGCAGCTTGTGGTGCCCAAACCTTACAGGAAGTTGGTGTTGGAGTTGGCCCATGGGCACATTCTTGGAGGTCATCTGGGGACAGAGAAAACCCGAGAGAGGGTATTACAGAGATTCTATTGGCCTGGGGTGATGAAGGACATAGAAAATTATTGTTCCTCCTGCCCTGTGTGTCAGAGGTCGGCCCCGATGCCACATTTCCGTAGCCCGCTGGTCCCTCTACCCATCATTGAGGTCCCGTTTGAGAGAATCGCAATGGATTTGGTAGGTCCTATAATCAAGTCCGCTAGGGGGCACCAGTACATATTGGTTATAATGGACTATGCCACCCGTTATCCAGAAGCGATCCCTCTCAGAAATACCTCGGCCAAAACCATAGCCAAAGAGCTATCTCTTGTTTTTAGCCGGGTGGGTATTTGTAAAGAACTGCTTACGGACCAAGGTACACCCTTTATGTCCCGGGTTATGAAAGAGCTGTGTAAATTGTTCAAAGTGACGCAATTGCGTACATCTGTGTATCACCCCCAAACCGATGGGCTGGTTGAAAGATTCAACAAAACCCTAAAACAAATGTTGAAGAAAGTGGTGGATAGAGATGGAAGGGATTGGGACTGTCTACTTCCTTATTTGATGTTTGCTATTAGGGAGGTGCCCCAATCCTCTACGGGATTCTCCCCCTTTGAGTTACTGTATGGGAGACACCCAAGAGGGCTGTTGGATATTGCCAAGGAAACTTGGGAAAGTGAGAGTTCTCCCCACAGGAGTGTGATTGAGCATGTCGCCCTGATGCAAGATCGAATTGCACAGGTAATGCCCATCGTGAAGGAACATTTGGCCCAAGCGCAGTTGGCACAGCAGAGAGTGTACAACCGTGGAGCCAAGACCCGTACCTTTTCCCCGGGGGATAGGATATTGGTACTTGTCCCTACGGTTGAAAGTAAATTCCTTGCCAAATGGCAAGGCCCCTACGAGATAATGGAAAAAGTGAGCGAAGTGAATTACAAGGTCAGACAACCAGGAAGGCGAAAGCCCGAACAGATCTATCACGTTAATCTGTTGAAAGCCTGGAGGGATAGAGAGTCCCTAGTCGCAGAAACTTGGTCACCAGCTCAAACTGGTTGCGTGATTCCGGAGGTTGGAATAGCAGCCACCTTGTCACAACCCCAACAACAGGAGGTTAAGGAGTTTGTGCTTCGCAACAAGGAGGTGTTCTCTGAGCTGCCGGGACAAACATCTGGGGTAGAGCATGATATTATTACCCCGCCCGGTGAAAGGGTGAAGTTAAAACCCTATCGGATCCCAGAGGCCCGACGGGAGGCAATACGGGAGGAAGTACAGAAAATGCTGAACTTAGGGGTGATAGAGGAGTCCCAAAGTGATTGGTCTAGTCCCATTGTGTTGGTGCCTAAACCGGATGGGAGCTGGCGATTTTGTAACGATTTTCGTCAGTTGAACAAAGTTACAAAATTTGACACCTACCCCATGCCACGTATAGATGAATTGATCGACCGGCTGGGAACAGCCCGATACATGACGACTCTTGACCTCACAAAAGGGTATTGGCAAATTCCCCTGGCCAAGTCGGCCAAAGAGAAAACCGCATTTGTAACCCCAGACGGGGCGTTCCAATATAAGAGAATGCCGTTCGGGTTACAGAATGCGCCGGCCACATTCCAGCGGAAAATGGACCAGATACTGAGGCCCCATCGGAAGTATGCTGCGGCTTACCTGGATGACATAATTGTCCATAGCACAGATTGGGCCTCACATCTGCCAAAAGTGCAAGCAGTCCTAGACTCTATCCGGGAAGCGGGGTTTACGGCTAACCCCAAGAAGTGTACCATTGGGCAGGAGGAGGCCAAATATCTTGGGTACACCATTGGCAGGGGAGTAATAAAACCCCAACTCAACAAAGTCGAGGCCATCCAGAGTTGGCCACGTCCCAACAGCAAGAAGCAGGTACGGGCCTTTCTGGGAATCGCGGGTTATTATCGGCGCTTCATTCCCCACTTTGCTTCTAAGGCTGTGCCCCTAACCAACCTGACGAAAGGGAAAGGGTCGGTCATGATTAAATGGACCCCCGAGGCTGAGGCAGCATTCCAATTCTTGAAACAAGCCTTATGTAGCCAGCCAGTGTTGTACTCACCCGACTTCTCTAAAGACTTTGTCGTACAAAGTGATGCGTCAGATGTGGGGTTAGGAGCAGTATTGTCCCAGGTCTGGAACGGGGAAGAGCACCCAGTCATTTACCTCAGCAGGAAGTTGAAGTCCCATGAGGTAAATTACGCCACGGTTGAAAAGGAGTGTTTAGCGGTGAAGTGGGCTCTAGATTCCCTTCGGTACTATCTGCTAGGTAGGCACTTTGACATGGTTACGGATCACGCTCCGTTAAAGTGGATGGCTCAAAACAAGGAGACAAATAGAAGAGTGAATAGGTGGTTCCTGGCCCTACAGGAATTCAACTTCACAGTAAAGCATCGCCCTGGCGTTCAAATGGGGAATGTGGATGCTTTGTCTCGAGTACATGAATGCCTGATTGCTGGTGTTCCAACCCCAAGGTTAAAACAAGAGGGGGGGTAAAGTCACCTGGTTGCATCCAGGGGGGTAGATATATTTCTCCCAGATTCAGGCTTTATGCCGACTTATACAACTAGGGAGGGAGTTGATGAAGCCCAGCTGAGGCTAGTGGGCTCATGGATGACTCATACCTCTAGGGAGAGGGCTGGGCGTCGTGCAGGCAGGGAGTTGATGAGACCAGCTGAAGCCTGTCAGTTCGTTTAAGGCCTCTATAAAAAACTCCCAGATTCATTAGGTGTTTGCTCATGCCTGGAACCAGACCTGTGTGGACTGTCTAGGGAGAGTGAACCCCTGTGCGGTGAGAAAAAGCCTGTGTGGCTATTTGTTTGGACATTGACTAAACCAGGGACTTAGGGACTAGGACAGCACCAGGCTGATCCCAGTTGTTAGTTAGGAAACCTGCATGTTTAGTCAGAGGTCAAGCTGACCAGGATTTATTTTGTTTATGTTTCTTTTTGGCTTTGCTGTGTTTTTGTCACTGTACATAGAGAAATAAACCGCACCTTTTGATTTTGAAAACCACAACCTCCGTCTGCTGGCCCTGTTTTTGTGTGGGGAGCCCAACCAGGGGGTCACACACACCCGCTACCGAGTTAACCCCCTCACAAAAGATAAAAGAATATTTGGACATTGGCCTTATTCTGACATTGGCCTTATTCTGAGGAACTTCTACCTAGACAACAGAGAGAGGGGATCCACTTGAGAGAGGTAATTTCTGCAAGACCCAAACAATAACACAGCTCGCTCCTCTCTATACAAAGGGAGGGGATACCGGGCAAGTAGCAGGTGGAGGACGGCAGGAGAGAAAAAGGGGTTTGTGTGCTACACTTATTGCATCCAAGATTTAAAAAATGGCTTTATATACACATTCTAAATAGGAATTTCCAGACATCTACACCCTATGGAGCATGAAACTACAGACCAAAGCCTACACGTATACACAAATGCTTGATGCTTTCAGCAGGCATTAGTGAAAGACCACAGTTTGGAATGGTGTTATGGGAGCCTTAAGGATAAAATCCAGAAAACCAAACTATGATCTGAAAGGAGACAGACAAACACAGAATTGGTAAGGGGGTGGGGCTTTCAATTATTTTTGTGTGTTTCCTGTTAGGTAGGAGGAGTCTCTTGGTTTACTGTCATGGAGAAGAAGGGGTAAATTAAGAATTGCGTTGTGACAATAAATAGAGGAACACAATTCTAAAGGTTTACTAACATACCAGTGGTCGGCTGGTGCTCAACATTTTTGGGGGGCGCAAACAAAATTGAAAAATACTGAAAGAAAACCCATCAATTGCAGCCTCACTGTGCTCATAAAATGCAGCCACTGTGCCCCAAAAAATGCAGCCACTGTGCCCATCTTATGCAGCCTCTGTGCCACTGCCCATCATATGCAGCCTCTGTGCCCATCATATGCAATGCCAAGTATAAATCCAAGAAAAAAAAGAAACTTAATTACCAACCAGCCCACAGACAACCGAATCAACCTGTCTAACAGTATGCGTTAAAAACAGGGCTTTAGTCTGCACACATTTTCAAATGCATGTGTAAGCTACTGAGCCTCGCCAAGTCACCCTGGTATCTGTGATTCCTATTTCTAACTAATAAGCGACTCCACAGTGGAAGCACATGCATTTTGATGGATAGGTGGAGTGCAGATGGACTGAAAGGGAGCCCACCCCTTTTTATGCATGCATTTGCAAATGTGTGCAGACTAAACCCTTGTTTTTAACGCATACAGTTAGGCCCCTTTCACACTGGGGCGGGAGGTGCACTGTGGGTATAGCGGCGCTACTTTTAGCGGCGCTATACCTTCGTTTTTACCACGGTATGTGGTCTCCCATTGCTTTCAATGGGCAGCAGCGGTAAAGGAACGGTGAACACACCGCTCCTTCACCGCTGTAAAGATGCGGCTAGCAGGACTTTTGGAGCGGTCCTGCTAGCGCACCGCTTCAGTGTGAAAGCCTTTGGGCTTTCACACTGAAGACTGCAGGGCACAATTTTTTCAGGCAGTATAGCAGCGCTATTATTAGCGCTAAACCGCCTGAAAAACGTGTCAGTGTGAAAGGGGCCTTAGACACGTTGATTTGGTTGTCCGCGGGCTAGTCGGTAAGTAAGCTTGTTTTTTTCCTTGGATTTATCCTTGGCCTTGTTTATATCTTATGTTGCCCTCCAATGCTGCCTAATGCAATGGGCAGTTATAGGTGGGGGTAGTGGCTGCCTTTTTGTATCACTGTATATTGGTCAGGCAACACACTGACACCTTTGCAGCCATAGAGCTATATGCTGGGTGCTCAGTGTGCTCCTGTACCTTTAAGAAGGGGTGGGCTCCCCTTCAGTCCATCTTCCCTCCACCTATTCATCAGAATACATGTGCTTCCACTGTGGGGTCACTCATCAGTTAGTGATAGGAACTACAGATACCAGGGTGCCTTGGTGAGGCACTGTAGCTTACACATGCATTTGTAAATGTGTGCAGACTAAGGCCCTGTTTTTAACGCATAACATTAGACAGTTTGATTTGGTTGTCTGTGGGCTGGTTGGTAAGTAAGCTTGGTTTTTTCCTTGGATTTATCCTTGGCCTTGTTTATATCTTATGTTGTCCTCCAATGCTGCTTACTGCAATGGCCAGTTATAGGTAGGGGCAGTGGCTCCCCTTTTGTGTCATTGTGTGCAGCCTCTATGCCCATCGTGTGCAGCCTCTGTGACCCCCCCGCTCGCCCACTCGCCATTTGACCGACACTTACCCCATCCTGGTGGCGGGTTAGGCAGTGGGTGACATCGGCGAGCTGTGGGACATGCAGCGGGTCAGGCGATGGCTCCTGCATCCTCCATGCTTCTCTGCCCTCCCGTGCGTCTCTTCTTCCATTCCGTTAGACGTCCAATCGGAGCGCCTGTGCCT
Organism: Rana muscosa; assembly: GCA_029206835.1. NCBI lineage: Eukaryota > Metazoa > Chordata > Amphibia > Anura > Ranidae > Rana > Rana muscosa. The sequence continues at coordinate 319,318,899 of CM055121.1, forward strand.
TCAGTCAATCAGGTGACGTTTTGTGTAGTTTGCGGACAATCGGCAGAAGTGGCCCGCCAGAGGCGTGTGTTGCGCCCCCTGCAGGCAGAAGTGCCGCCCTGTAGCAGTAAAACTGCTATAGGGCTGCCAGCAAGTGGTTCAACAACATACACTGGGCATAATAGCTTTTGCAACGAGCATATTACCACCTATAAAAGGGTTAACAACTATTGGGCTGCTTTCACAATGATCAGTGACTGCAATACAATGCACCTGCGGCTTTCCTGCGAGTTAGCTGCACTGAGCCATAGACCACTATTATATCCTTTTATGCTATTATATCCTGAATGCAGAAGTTTTGGTTTGCTTTCAGAAAGTGCATCACAACCGCAAGAGAGTCATAGTGGGTAAACATCCAACAGGATTGGTCCCACGGAAAATGATGATCCTGATTGCTGTTTAACCACTTCAATACAGGGCACTTTCACCCCCTTCCTGCCCAGGCCATTTTTCAGCTTTCAGCACTGTCACACTTTGAATGACAATTGCGTGGTCATGCAACACTGCACCCAAATACATTTTTTATCTTTTTCTTCACACAAATAGAGCTTTCTGTTGGTGGTATTTAATCACTGCTGGGATTTTAATTTTTTTTACAAAGAAAAGTTTTTGTAAGGAATTTTTCTCCTTCACTGATGTGTGCTGATGAGGCAGCACTGATAGGTGGCACTGACATGTGGCACTGATAAGCACTGATAGGGGGCACTGATGAGCAGGCACTGACTGGCATCACTTATGGGCACTGATTGGTGGCGCTGATTGGTGGCACTGATGGGCACTGCTTGGGCTTTCCTGTAATCAGGGCACAGATGATCAGTGCCCCGATTACCAGCCTAGGTCTCCCCTGCAAGGAGATGCCGCTGATTGGCACTCCTCGCCACACACTCTGTCAGTGTGAGGCGAGGAGAACCGATTCACGGCGCACTTCCTTGTTTACATGTGACCGGCTGTGATTGGACACAGCCGATCACATGGTTAAAGTGCCGCGGCCGTGGCTCTTTACAGAGATCGCGGTTGCGCTGTGTCCTAGCAATACAGTGCGACCCCGATCGCAAGAGGGGCCGTTCTGGGCGCCATCATATGACATCCACCCAGAACGAGAGCCGCACACACCCTCCGTCATTTGACGGTGGGTAGGCAGCAACTGGTTAAAATTTTGTTGCTATTCAAAATAAAAAATATGTGAAGTTCTGAACCATTTCCTTTCGCTCGTCAAAAGGTTGAGCATCCCCTGTTTTAATCTCTCACCCTTACTGTTATTTTTTATTCACTTAACAAAAACCAGAGCTCACTGACTTATGTAAGTCACCTGGAAAGATCAATGTATAATGGTTATTTATTCATTTTTGTTATCTTTATAACATAGAAACATAGAAGAGTGGTGGCAGAAAAAAGACCAAGTCATCCATCAAGTCTTTTTTTTTTTCAGCGTATAGATCTGTTTGTCCAAGTTTGTCTGGATCCACAGTTAAACTGGAGCGTGTCTAACCGAAAAGAGGATGTTATGCTTGGAACACGTTCTCTTTTTCAGCGGCACCAGCCCGCCCTATTCATGCACACGACTAGGGATGAGCTTCGAGTTCGAGTCGAACGTGAGTTAGACTCCAACATCGGCTGTTTGATCGTTCAACGAAGATCGAACATTATGGGCCGTTCGCGCCAAATTCGACCGTCGCGTCACGGCCCATGATGCACTGTGTCATCACAGTGCATTGCTCGCTGATGATTGGCCAAGCATGCACTATGACCCGTATTCTTTGGCCAATCATTGGCCCGTCAGCACAGAGAACCATAATTGGGCAAAGACAGGGTGCCTTGGGCCAATCAGGCTCAGGGGATTAAGTGCATGCCCCACACTATATAAGCCAACCTGCACGTCGGCCTTATGTAGTGTGTTGCAGCGTTGAGAGAGAGAGATAGAGAGAGAGTGTGTCATTTAATTTCATTTAGATAGATTGAGCAAGCAGGCGATTTAGTTAGCTAGAGTAAGCAGGCAGTTGATTCAGTATATTTAGTATATATATGCGTTCCAGGCTTTGTGTATGTATGTATATATTGTGACAGCAGGAAGGTAAAGTCACCTGGTTGCATCCAGGGGGGTAGATATATTTCTCCCAGATTCAGGCTTTATGCTGACTTATACAACTAGGGTGGAGAGTTGTATAAGCCCAGCTGAGGCTAGTAGGCTCATGGATGACTCATACCTCTAGGGAGAGTGTGGGGCGTCGTACAGACAGGGAGTTGATGAGGCCAGCTGAAGTTGTCAGCTCATTTAGGCCTCTATAAGAACTCCCAGATTCATTAGGTGTTAGCTCATGCCTGGAACCAGACCTGTGTGGACTGTCTAGGGAGAGTGAACCCCTGTGCGGTGAGACCAAGCCTGTGTGGCTATTTGTTTGGACTTTTACTAAACCAGGGACTTAGGGACTAGGACAGCACCAGGCTGATCCCAGTTGTTAGTTTAGGAAACCTGCATGTTTAGTCAGAGGTCAAACTGACCAGGATTTATTTTGTTTGTTTCTTTTTGGCTTTGCTGTGTTTTTGTCACTGTACATAGAGAAATAAACCGCACCTTTTGATTTTGAAAACCACAACCTCCGTCTGCTGGCCCTGTTTTTGTGTGGGGAGCCCAACCAGGGGGTCACACACACCCGCTACCGAGTTAACCCCCTCACAGTTGGTGGAGAACCAGTGGCAGTTTTTTTTAAGCCAGCATGGAGGAGATACTGAAACAGCTGGCTCTAGCAAATGCCAATCAACAGCAGACAAATGCAGGTTTGCAAAGGAGCCTTGCAGCCCAGCAGCAAGCTCATCAACAAGCCCAGCAGCAATCTGAGGCCCGCTTCATAGACCTGTTACAGAAGCAAGAGCAGAGACTACAACAAATGGAAGCAGTAATGCAGCAACGTCCGCAGACCAGTGAGGAAAGCCGTCCCACTAATACCGCGTCCTTTGGGGTGAGTCGTTTATTGACAAAAATGACTGGAGAGGATGATCCAGAGGTATTTTTGACCACATTTGTAAAGAACTGCTTACGGACCAAGGTACACCCTTTATGTCCCGGGTTATGAAAGAGCTGTGTAAATTGCTCAAAGTGACGCAATTGCGTACATCTGTGTATCACCCCCAAACCGATGGGCTGGTTGAAAGATTCAACAAAACCCTAAAACAAATGTTGAAGAAAGTGGTGGATAGAGATGGAAAGGATTGGGACTGTCTACTTCCTTATTTGATGTTTGCTATTAGGGAGGTGCCCCAATCCTCTACGGGATTCTCCCCCTTTGAGTTACTGTATGGGAGACACCCAAGAGGGCTGTTGGATATTGCCAAGGAAACTTGGGAAAGTGAGAGTTCTCCCCACAGGAGTGTGATTGAGCATGTCGCCCTGATGCAAGATCGAATTGCACAGGTAATGCCCATCGTGAAGGAACATTTGGCCCAAGCGCAGTTGACACAGCAGAGAGTGTACAACCGTGGAGCAAAGACCCGTACCTTTTCCCCGGGGGATAGGATATTGGTACTTGTCCCTACGGTTGAAAGTAAATTCCTTGCCAAATGGCAAGGCCCCTACGAGATAATGGAAAAAGTGAGCGAAATGAATTACAAGGTCAGACAACCAGGAAGGCGAAAGCCCGAACAGATATATCACGTTAATCTGTTGAAAGCCTGGAGGGATAGAGAGTCCCTAGTCGCAGAAACTTGGTCACCAGCTCAAACTGGTTGCGTGATTCCGGAGGTTGGAATAGCAGCCACCTTGTCACAACCCCAACAACAGGAGGTTAAGGAGTTTGTGCTTCGCAACAAGGAGGTGTTCTCTGAGCTGCCGGGACAAACATCTGGGGTAGAGCATGATATTATTACCCCGCCCGGTGAAAGGGTGAAGTTAAAACCCTATCGGATCCCAGAGGCCCGACGGGAGGCAATACGGGAGGAAGTACAGAAAATGCTGAACTTAGGGGTGATAGAGGAGTCCCAAAGTGATTGGTCTAGTCCCATTGTGTTGGTGCCTAAACCGGATGGGAGCTGGCGATTTTGTAACGATTTTCGTCAGTTGAACAAAGTTACAAAATTTGACACCTACCCCATGCCACGTATAGATGAGTTGATCGACCGGCTGGGAACAGCCCGATACATGACGACTCTTGACCTCACAAAAGGGTATTGGCAAATTCCCCTGGCCAAGTCGGCCAAAGAGAAAACCGCATTTGTAACCCCAGACGGGGCGTTCCAATATAAGAGAATGCCGTTCGGGTTACAGAATGCGCCGGCCACATTCCAGCGGAAAATGGACCAGATACTGAGGCCCCATCGGAAGTATGCTGCGGCTTACCTGGATGACGTAATTGTCCATAGCACAGATTGGGCCTCACATCTGCCAAAAGTGCAAGCAGTCCTAGACTCTATCCGGGAAGCGGGGTTTACGGCTAACCCCAAGAAGTGTACCATTGGGCAGGAGGAGGCCAAATATCTTGGGTACACCATTGGCAGGGGAGTGATAAAACCCCAACTCAACAAAGTCGAGGCCATCCAGAGTTGGCCACGTCCCAACAGCAAGAAGCAGGTACGGGCCTTTCTGGGAATCGCGGGTTATTATCGGCGCTTCATTCCCCACTTTGCTTCTAAGGCTGTGCCCCTAACCAACCTGACGAAAGGGAAAGGGTCGGTCATGATTAAATGGACCCCCGAGGCTGAGGCAGCATTCCAATTCTTGAAACAAGCCTTATGTAGCCAGCCAGTGTTGTACTCACCCGACTTCTCTAAAGACTTTGTCGTACAAAGTGATGCGTCAGATGTGGGGTTAGGAGCAGTATTGTCCCAGGTCTGGAACGGGGAAGAGCACCCAGTCATTTACCTCAGCAGGAAGTTGAAGTCCCATGAGGTAAATTACGCCACGGTTGAAAAGGAGTGTTTAGCGGTGAAGTGGGCTCTAGATTCCCTTCGGTACTATCTCTGCTAGGTAGGCACTTTGACATGTTTACGGATCACGCTCCGTTAAAGTGGATGGCTCAAAACAAGGAGACAAATAGAAGAGTGAATAGGTGGTTCCTGGCCCTACAGGAATTCAACTTCACAGTAAAGCATCGCCCTGGCGTTCAAATGGGGAATGTGGATGCTTTGTCTCGAGTACATGAATGCCTGATTGCTGGTGTTCCAACCCCAAGGTTAAAACAAGAGGGGGGGGTATGTGACAGCAGGAAGGTAAAGTCACCTGGTTGCATCCAGGGGGGTAGATATATTTCTCCCAGATTCAGGCTTTATGCTGACTTATACAACTAGGGTGGAGAGTTGTATAAGCCCAGCTGAGGCTAGTAGGCTCATGGATGACTCATACCTCTAGGGAGAGTGTGGGGCGTCGTACAGACAGGGAGTTGATGAGGCCAGCTGAAGTTGTCAGCTCATTTAGGCCTCTATAAGAACTCCCAGATTCATTAGGTGTTAGCTCATGCCTGGAACCAGACCTGTGTGGACTGTCTAGGGAGAGTGAACCCCTGTGCGGTGAGACCAAGCCTGTGTGGCTATTTGTTTGGACTTTTACTAAACCAGGGACTTAGGGACTAGGACAGCACCAGGCTGATCCCAGTTGTTAGTTTAGGAAACCTGCATGTTTAGTCAGAGGTCAAACTGACCAGGATTTATTTTGTTTGTTTCTTTTTGGCTTTGCTGTGTTTTTGTCACTGTACATAGAGAAATAAACCGCACCTTTTGATTTTGAAAACCACAACCTCCGTCTGCTGGCCCTGTTTTTGTGTGGGGAGCCCAACCAGGGGGTCACACACACCCGCTACCGAGTTAACCCCCTCACAATATATATATATATATATATATATATTATACACACTGTATAATCTGTATACAGTTTAGCTAGTTCTTACTGCAGAGCGTTCCTGGTGTACTGTTCCTAATATACTACAGTTAGCTGCAGTGTATTCAGTACTGTATCCTGAACACAGTGTGCAGCTAGATCTGACTGCAGACCATGACCAGTGTAATCGAGATACCTTCCCACACGTTACTCATACCAATTTTCCCTTATTTAACCTATACCTTAACTTAGCCAATCTATAATCATTTAGACCACACCAGAGTTGGAGTATAACTGGCCATAACAGCCTTTTTATTAAAACAATATTGGGTAAAAACTCCAATATAAAATTATCCTTTTCTTAAACAAATTTATTAACACATTTTCAAACATTATAACTCCCAGTCTGTTGGTCTCTGACGGCACCCCTAAACTTTTTAAAACCTTTTTCCACCAGTACACTGCGGGACCAAATTTTAGTACCATACCAGGCCTCCAGCCGTATCACAGCTCAGAGACAACCCCTTCCCGCAGTGCAACCATACCCGTACTCCAGCGGACACCGTTCCACTGGAATACATCAGAGGGGCACATACCACCGATGAGCCCCCCACCACTTCCATACCATCTGTTTTCTGCCACCGTCAAAGACCAAAGACACCGCCACCGCCTGCAAGGGTAACCCCTTCCCTATAAGGGCCCCTCCACACCTGCAGGGCACGCTGAATGCCAACCAGAATCCCCCTAACCCATGAGTACATCCCCACATCATCAAGATGCACACAATCCCTTCACAAGTACATCCCCATATTAACCTCCAACTCCAAGTGCCGAACCACCAACCCCTCATTGGCCGCAACGAAGTCCATCCCCACATCAACAAGATGCACACCATCCCTTCACAAGTACATCCCCACATTAACCTCCAACTCCAAGTGCCGAACCACCAACCCCTCGTTGGCCGCAACGAAGTCCATCCCCACATCAACAAGATGCACACCATCCCTTCACAAGTACATCCCCACATTAACCTCCAACTCCAAGTGCCGAACCACCAACCCCTCGTTGGCCGCAACGAACATGACCACCATTTCGTTCCCTTTGATCCGAGCATTATTGATCCGAGGTACCGATCCTGCCATCCGCCACGAGGGTCGTACGACCCCGCAAACCATACCAACAACGTCCCCGGGAAAACCTCCCTAAGTGTCAAAGAATCCGTCTACACCGCCGAGAGCAGGGCCCCAATAGCCCTGACCCCCAAGTCATTACCCCCCACATGAGTGACCAGTACGCCCGGCGGTCTGTCCAACCGAGCGTACCGGAAACTACCGGCACCCCCCTACTCCACACCATCCCAGGGATGCCTATCCACCTGATGCAAGCCTCCCTCCTGGGTATCCCCAACTGCCTGCCGTCCTGCCTAACGTCAGCCCTCTTTGCCCCCAAAAGACATAAGAAAAACCCCAGAATCCCCTTGCACATCCAACCAATGGGGGCGAACATACGAACGAAAACCTCCTGGACTCCCATCTCCCAATCCGTTCTACCGCTGTCTCATCCAAACAACAGCGGGAGCCCCTGTGGCCGCCCCGATGTGGAAAGAAAGAGAAGCAAATTGCGTGCAGTCGTACCCCGCCGCCCTCAGACACTTGCGGAAAACTGCCATGAAATGAAAATGCAATAAAATTGACCCATCCTCATGAACCAGAAAGGGACCCCCCCAAAGCTGGCCTAACTTCCAAAAACTCCCTCACCACTTTCACTGGACAAACCATAGACCCGGGCAGAGCAAAAATTTGCACCAACCCACCTTTACCCTTTTTATTCGTCTTCGACCTCCTCAACCTCAGTCTCACCCTATCACCCCCCGCTTCCACGTCTTGAACCAGTAGTCCCCCAGCCCTCCATTTCGACGGGCACACCAGCTCCCCTACCCGAAAATTACCAAAAAACGCATCAGAAAAAAACGCTGAAAACAATTTAACCTCATAGACCGAGGAACACTCACGGCGGCCAAACCCTCGCAAAGCACCTGCAGAATGGCAAAAGATACCGTCCGCCGTGTGTCACTATGTGGGTGCTCCTTCCGATACCCTTACAATGCCTGCTTCACCCATAAGTCCTTAGTGCCATCCGGCACTCCTTGGAGCTTGAACAGAAATGCCAAGCCTGCCAGCGCCTTCTCAATCCCCGACACTGAAACTCCCGCTTCCCTATGCCTGGTTACAAAGTAAGCCACAAGCAATCTGGTCCCGGCCACGTACAGCTCAGCATCCGCTGGCCGTATGAACGCAGCCCGCTCCCTCCAGATTCTAGTATACGCCCCCATGTCAGCCCACTTACCGACTTCTGGATCCAGCCAGCGGCGGCTCCAAGGCAACCTCCAGGAGCCAACCCCGGGAAGGTGTCCCATCCCTCTCTGCAGCCGGCGCCAATTCCCTGAACGTTCCCACTGAAACCGAGACAGTGAATCCGCCTGAGTGTTTTCAACCCCAGGCACATGTACCGCACCAAGAAAAATATTCAACCGTAAACAACGCAGTACCAGATGGCCCAGCAACCGTATCACCGGCTTCGAAGAAGCGGTATTCCGATTGACGACTTCCACCACTCCCATGTTGTCACAGTTCAACCTAATCCTAAGGTTTGTACACTGCGCCCCCCACTGTTCCATAGCCAAGCCCACTGGAAACAATTCCAGCAATACCAGGTTACGAACAAATCCTGCTTCCACCCAGGACCCGGGCCACGCCTCTGCACTACACAGCCCTTGGACAAAAGGCTACATAACCCATGGACCCAGCAGCATAAGGAACCAATTCCAAATCGAAATTGCTCACCGGGTCACCCATCCACAACGATCACCCCTTGTAGGTCTCCAAGAACGAGTGCCACACCTTCAAGTCCTCCCTATGATCTGCCTGAAGCCGGATGAAAGCATGCACCCCGGCCGTAGCCGCCGACAGCCGTTGACAAAAACCCCGCCCCATGGGAATAATCCTGCACGCGAAATTCAACTCACCCAGCAAGGATTGAAGTCCACGCAGCTGTACCTTTTTCCCCAATAACTCCCTAATCTCTTCCCTAAGGGCATCCGCCTGCTCACTGGGCAATCTTCATTCCATAGCCACGGAATAAATCATGATCCCCAAAACAACTCAGCTCCGGACACATCCTGCACCACCCATTCCAAAAGGAGCTAAATGTTTCAAACATGGCGCATAAGATGGAGCATCCCATGCGCAAGCAATGATCAACGTAAAACGCCCCTCCCAGCAACACCCCAACAGCCAAAAACTGTCCGGGTGTACCGGCAGCAGATGAAAAGCGGACTCAATGTCAGCCTTGGCCACAAGTGCACCGCGCCCATACCTCCTGACCCAACCTACCGCCGCATCAAAAGACATGTAATACACCGTACACGCCTCAAGATATATGGCGTCGTTGACTGACCCCCCTTTTTTGGAAAGACAAGGGGTGGATAAGCCAAGACTAATTTGGTTCCTTCTTAGGCACCACCCCTAGCTGAGACGCCACCAGGTACTGGGGGGTTACTCCCAAAACGGCCCCCCCCATTCGTCCCAATGTCACCTCTTTTGACAACTTCTCCAAAACCACCCCAGTGTTAGCAAACGCAGCCCTCAATTACGCGCCACTGGAGGCACCACCTCCAGAGAACACGGTATCCTAAAACCCTCCAAAAAACCCACTGTCCACAGCTCCGCAGCCACCCTGTCCGGGGACCCACTTAGAAAATCTGCATCCTTTCGTCGCTCACCGGTGTCGTCCCCCTTGTGAGCAGCGTCACCGGCACGTTTACCTTTTTTAAAGCAACAGGACAGGGGGTGAGTACCCCCGTATCCCGAGCATTCGTGTTTGAAAACGACAGGTTCCCACACACTTGCAGGAACCCTCGTTGAACTGCCAGCACACACCCCATTTTCTCCCGGCCGGCGGCACTGAGGTACTCGTCTCCCCGCCCCCCCCCCCTGAAGAAATATGACTAGGCGTCCTTGCTGAGGACAAAGCCTCATCCAGAGGCTTATGTCCTTGCGCTTCCACCGAAAAAGCAGGACGGACCGCCATACGCTGACGAAACTGCTCGTCATAACGCAGTGTTGTGGAAATTTTATTATATAAGATTTATGTGGACATTTTATTCTAGGATGTGCGTTTTATAGATTGTCATCTGTCTCCCTGTGTCTGATGTTTAATCGAGGAGCGCTCTAGCAGAGCGCACTTGGGTTGAATCGAGACCAGCGGTAAAAACGGTCAGTATGAAAACCTTCTTATGGGATTGAAACGTGTTCTCTGCGTGTGTGGGCGTATGTTGGTTTGTAGATATCAAGCGCAATGCGCTGGACTGCATGCTTTCCAATGGCTATACACTTTAGAGAAGCGAAGTCCGCATAATGAGAGAAACCTATTAATTCTCTCTTGCGGACTTCGTTATCCGCTTTATGGATACATATCTGTATTTATAAGAGGACATTGATATCTGCCTTGTCGGTGTACTTGTACCGTATATTGACAACAGCAGTAGCAATGTCCCCGCAGATTGTCCCAAAACTATAAGAACAAGTAGAATGATCTCACTAGATACTGTTTACTTTGAACAGTATTGTGTGGGCTCCATGCTGATTAAGATGGGGGGTGTGCACTTCCTCCCCTTTCCCTCCTGTGAGTGCCCTCCCCTTTACTGTTTGTCATTTCCTGTGATGTCATTTTGTATTAAGGGAAGTGATTGGCTGTTGGGGCCATCACTTCCTGTTTTGTTATCCTTTTTGTTTCCAATGAATAAAAGAATCTGGGTGGCTGAGCTCTGCCCAGACGCTTGAGACTCCAGCTTGAAGCAGCATCGTTTCTGATTCTACCTGGTGCCATTGAAGTATTTCATATTCCTTGTACCAAAGAGCTTGATACAAACGTGCTTTTAAGCACGAAGGAATTGTTTTGTGCTTTGTGTGCATTTAGACGCTGGAAGTCCACATTTAGGCGCGGTGTGGATTTGCGTACAAAGCCCAAGGGAATTCTTCCACGACATTTCGGCGAGCCAGCTTGGAGCCAACGTAGTTCCAGCGCAGCGATCCGAGAGGAGAGATTGGGTCCGCGGTTCTGGGACAGGAAAAGGCCGGCAAAGTTTGGTAAGACAGACTCCATTTCAACTTTTGAAATTTTTGTTGTTCTAGAACCGGAATCTGGTCTCTCTGCTCGCTGTTGCAGGTAACTCCGCTTAGCAAAAGAACAAATTTTTGCGGTTTCACTCTTTGTGTACAAGGACGGGCATTTATATTTGTACTGGGAGGAATAGCTGTATTGGCTTGGGATAGAAGTCTATATTACTGTCCTCTGTGTAGACCCCATAGTCAATACAGCCTAGAGGGTCTTTGTATGGGGTTTATGTTAAATGTAAAACCATTTCCTGTTGTACAACGTGACGGTATGCATGGAGTGTGCTAGTTGATGTTTTAAATGTGCGGCAGAGATTGAATGACAAAACATTGTGTGGCTGAGTTATTTCATAGTGCTGGTCACCGTGTGAAATAACTTTTGTAAAGTGTGTAGCCATTATAGTTCGTCTAACGTTTAGTATGAGTTAAGTAGCACAGTCTGTTTTGTGTTAAAACAGTGATTTTTGTTTGTAAGAGGCACGGTTTGGTCTTGTTTTGAAGACACCATTTTGTTTTCCTTTGTGTTTGTTCAGCCATGTGGCCTGAGGACACCATCTTGTTTTGAAGACACCATTTTGTTTTCCTTTGTGTTTGTTCAGCCATGTGGTCTGAGTCACCATTTTTGTTTTTCTTTGTATGAACCCAATCTTCAGGTTTGGTTATTTTTGCATACTTTTTTGTAAAACGATTGTGTTTTCTTTTGGTTTTAATTTCAGTTTAAAGTGAAGACTCTGCTTTACACTGAATTTCAATAGATAGTAAAACTAACTTTAACTGAGTTTTTGTACTCTTAACGGGGTGTGTGTTTTAATTTTTTTATTTTAATTGTTTGGTCATTTTCTTTGAGTTTCTCAGAAGGCAATTCATGCCCCTTCCCCATTGGTTTTGGTTTTAGAGCTGCATCTTTTATTGTATAGCTTGCGGTAGGAAAGAAAGGCTTTGGTTTTAAAACTCGCTTTATATTCACTTTTATTGTTAATTGAGTTACTTTTGCACAGCAAGTAGTCAATTTTTTGTTCACGCTCAGACTGTTAGTTTATTAGTTTGATCGTGTAACTACTGAGACATCGTACAACTGCTGAAATAGACAACAGAAAGCTATCCCCATTTAATTTTTTTATTTTATTTTTGTGATTATTTAGAGAAGCCACATTGCTCTGTAGCCAAAATAAACGGAAGTGTGCTGTGCAGTTTAATCTGACGACGCAGTGTACAGTCGTACAGAGGTATGTATGCATACACTGTAAGGGGTAGAGACATAATTCGGGGGGTGGTCTGTGGTTGTTGACTAATCATTGGCATAGTTATTACGAGTATTGCGGTGTAAAAGAGTAGTACTCTGTAGTTCTGTGCCAAAAGTGTTGGGGCAACAAGCCATAGAGTTAATAACACCTCGGTTAGGTTTTCTAGTTGGGGGACTGGACCAGATATAGTGGTTGCAGTTCGTCAATCCACCGTAGAAGAAGGCACCTGACGGTGCTCTCCTAAATAGGTGCAGGGGTTTTTCCTGGACGCAGGAATAAGACTATAAGCCGATTCGAATCGCCATGGGCAATTTGAAGTCCATGCAAGGGAAGGAATGTGAGGCTTCCCAGAGTCAGACGGCTGCACAGTACATGAAATCTAGCTTTGGGGCAAAGGTCATAAACCTCTAAAGGAATGGCATAGTTGGTCCAAGGATACTACTTAGGCTATTCCTCTAGAGGGGACATTTGATGCCTGGAGGTGGGAGACATTCATAACTGAGTTTAAACCCAGGCTCTGGGCAGCAAAAACCTTAGATGTAGCTGAGCTGTGGCTTCAGAAGTCTATTATGGTAAGCAGGCAGGGTATACAGAAGGCAGTTTCAGTCCGGAAGAACCGCATTATGTACACCTGGCCTGAGGGGATAGCAGTGACTGGTGATCCAATGCTGGAAGCGGAAGAGGGTCTTTCTGGGCTAACTCTGCTGAGGCAGGCTGGATCCACCAACACTAGATCTGTTGTAGTTTCCTCTGATGCTTCTGCCATCACCAATCTAACCAACCCTACTCTGCACTCTCCAACTAACATCTCTCTCTCTCCCACGTCTCCATCTAACCATGTCACCTCTGACGCTAAACCTCAAGCTAACCCTCTCTATCAGTCGCCTTTCCCTATATCTGGGGCATTTTCTCCGCCGATTGCGGCTGATTATGAATCATTTTCAACTGGTGATCTACAGATGCTATGTGAGTCTAAGGGAATTGAGACCAGACTAAGGAACCGTGGGGATTGCATAACTGCGCTGAGAGCTTTTGACTCAGTCATACCTACCATCTACCCTTCATTGGTTGGCTTCCAGACAGGGAACGTTGTGGGCAAGGTAGCACACATTAGCCAACCAATGAAGCCACAACCTCCAAAGTACACACCTAGCCCCACTTATGTCACTGAACCTGGTACTTACCCAGTCCGGGTGCAACAATATGAGGGTGTTCCAAATACCAACGGTGAAAGGACTTTGGGGGAAAGGGTGGTATGGCATGTCCCTTTTGCTTCCTCAGAAATCAGGACCATACTGGCCGAACTGCCTGACTATAGAACAAATCCACGAGGGTTCGCGAGAATGTTTTGTCAAAATCAATTTAGCTACGGCATGAGTGGAACAGATTGTGCCCAGGTTCTGAGGGCGAAAGTAGGAGAAGAACTGGCAGGGGTTATAATCTCCCGTTGCGGCATTGTCACCCACGAACAAGCCACTTCTGGAGGTAAGCAATTCTGTGTAGCCCTGCTAGCCAAACTTCCAGAGTTGTATGGTGCATCTTCTACCACAGATGTGATGAAACTCAGTCAAAACCCAGGCGAGGAATGTGCTTGTTTCTGGCGTCGCCTGAAACAAGCTGCATTGGATGCAGATCTGGAGGTTGGTCCGGATGTGCCAACCGACGGAGGTAAGTTATCCGCCATTCACCTTTTGCTAAGAGCCAAATTTTTAGAAGGCATCCATATGAAAATTCGAGACCGGCTATTATTAGCCAGACCCGAATTTAATGAAATGACAATACCTGCCATTCTATCCACTCTCTCCGCTATAGAGAGAGAGATGGATAGGAAGAAACAGGACAAAGCATCCAAAATCCTTGTGTCTCAAGCCCCTTCTGCAGGACAAACGGGCCAGGATGGTGGGAAAAAGACACAACGCTGGAAAGCCCGAACTTGTTACATCTGTGGAGAGGAAGGACATCTAAGGCGCGACTGCCCTAACAGACCCAAGGGTAAGTGGCAGTTCATCCCAGACGATCCGGTACCAGGCTCACGCGATCCAACAACTTCAGTTGTAGCGATGGTCAGCCACGACTATGATTCTTCATAGGACGCTGGCAAAGCGGTGTCAGGACATATCAACCTGTTTATCGAGGAATTAAAATATCCCCTCCCTTGCCTCATTGACACCGGTGCCGTTCGAACTGTTCTGAGATCCAAAGATCTCAGAGGCAAGGTTCCCCTTTCTGGGGAGACTATACCCACTGTGGGTCTAACAGGTCAGACAGTGTCTCTACATACCACCAAACCACTCCATTGTAGGTTGGGCCAACACACAGAAGCCATTAAGTCGGTACTGGTATCGGATGATGTTCCCATCAACCTATTGGGAGCTGATATTTTATCTGAGATACAAGCGGTCATTGAGTACACTCCAACAGGTGTTGTGGTTAGCAGTGCATTGACAGATGAGCGCCTATGTGCCATGGTGGCTCTACCGTATATGATAGAACCTGGTTGTTTTCTGGGGTTGGATGTGCTAGCAGAAGTGGATCCCAAACTTTGGGCGTTTGATAAGTATGATGTGGGTCTTCTGCCGGTCCCGCCAACCACAGTAAACATCAGACCAGGGAGTATTTTGCCCCAATTACCACAATACCCTTTGAGTGTGGCTCCGATGGATAGCCTTAAAATCCAAATAGACCGGTACCTGCTGATAAAAGTTCTTACGCCAACCAAATCCCCCTGTAACACCCCTTTGTTTCCAGTGGCTAAAAAGTCTGTCAAGGGTCAGGAAACAACTTTCCGTTTAGTACATGATTTAAGGGCTATCAATAAAATCATTATCAGCGATGCCCCTTTGGTACCCAACCCACACACCTTGTTGGCCTCTATACCACCTAACGCAATTTTCTTCAGTGTTATTGATCTGACTAATGCATTTTTTTCGGTACCACTGGACCCCCAGTGCCAGTACCTTTTTGCTTTTTCATTCCAGGGTCGACAACTGACTTGGACACGTCTCGTTCAGGGGTCTGTGACTAGTCCCTCGGAGTACAGTTGCAAACTTAAAATAGTGTTGGATCAATGGACCCCAACGAATCCAGAGGTGGTGCTGATCCAGTATGTTGATGACTTGCTGCTTTGTTGCCCTGCAAGGGATGTCTGTTATCAGCATACTGTCTCATTGCTTAACCATCTGGCGTCCACGGGGAATAAAGCTAGCAAGGAGAAATTGCAGTTTTGTAGGGAGAAGGTCACCTTTTTAGGACATTGTATATCTCAGGGTACTCGACACCTGACAACCCAGAGAATTCAGACACTGAAAGACTTCCCGAAACCCCGAAACGCACGACAAACGAGAGCCATTCTTGGTCTTATCAACTACTGTAGAGACTGGGTCCCTAACATCTCTTCGACTTTAGGACCCCTTTACGAAATCCTATCCCAAACTTCCTTTCAACTGACTGATGATAACTGGTCAACCCTACAGGACTTGATCCAAGAACTCTCCAAAGCACCTGCTTTAGGTTTGCCCAACTATGACCTCCCCTTCTACCTTTTCTGCTATGAAAGCAAAGGCCACGCCACTGGAGTACTGACCCAACTACATGGGTCCAGGTACCGACCCATCATGTATCTATCAACTGCCCTAGATCCAGTCATTCGAGGTTCACCAGGTTGTGTACGAGCCGTAGCCGCCTGCGCTGTATTGTTACAGAAGGTAGGTGACATAGTCTTGGACTCCCCACTGACCCTCTATACTCCCCATTCAGTGCAGGAAATCCTAAATCAAGTTCAGACAAAACACCTCTCTGCTGCCAGATTGACTAAGTACGAAGTGGCTCTCCTAACCCCTACTAACCTGACTTTAAGACGATGCACCATTTTAAACCCAGCCTCTCTTCTTCCTACTGAGGAGGAAGAGAAGGGGGGAGATAATGGTGTTAAAAATGATACTCAAACCTTCCAGACTAACAATACCAACCTCTCTACCTCTAACCAACTTGTTAATTCAGAAGGACAACATGCTGATGATCACCACGACTGTGTTTCTCTGATGGAACTCGAGTCAACAACCATCAGCCCGGTGAAGGAGACCCCCATCCCAAACGCTAAAAACCTTTTTGTCGATGGTTCCAGGTATTACACCCCAGATGGTAAGCCACACACAGGTTATGCAGTGACTACAGTCAGTGAATTTGTGGAAAAGGGTTCATTGAGTTCCAACATGTCTGCACAGGAAGCTGAGCTGTGGGCACTGGCAAGAGCCTGTGAGACCCAAGAGGGTCAAAGGATCAATATCTACACGGATTCTAGGTATGCTTTTGGGATAGCCCATGATTTTGGTCCTATCTGGAAAGCAAGAGGCTTTCTGACTAGTTCAGGGAAGCCTGTGAAACATGCGCAGTTAATCAACAGGTTATTTGTTGCTTTCAACCTGCCGCGTGAGATAGCCATTCTAAAAGTTAAGGCCCACACGACTGATAGGACTTTGGAGGCCGATGGCAATGCCTTGGCAGATAGAGCTGCCAAAGAAGGTGCTCTGCACCCTCCTGTGAAAACCCTGATGCTAGCCATCCCCTCTGATGTGTCTCTGGAAGAGTTTAAGAGACTACAGTCACAAGCGGAATTACATGAAAAGAGGAGATGGACAGCACTAGGGGCCATGAGAGGTCCAGATGACATCTGGGGTCTTGGTAAAAAATGGTGTCTGCCAAGATCGCTTTTTCCAATGATGGCCCATTCGGCTCATTATCCAGGGCATCAGTCAAAGATGGTTATGTGTGCGCAGGTGGATGAGCATTGGATCGCCCCTGGATTTACTACTGCAGCTGCTAATTTTGCAGCAGCCTGCCTGGTTTGCGCATTGCACAATCCAGGTAGGACGGTACCAGTACCCAAACGACATTCCCCCCGACCAGAATATCCATTTCAGCGCATCCAGATAGACTACATTACATTGCCAAGGAGTGGGCCGTACGAACATGTCTTAGTCTGTGTAGATATGTTTTCAGGTTGGCCAGAGGCATGGCCGGTTCAGAAAGCAAACGCCACAACCACAGCCAAAAAGATCCTGTCCGAAATAGTGTGTCGCTGGGGCCTACCTGAAACGATCGAGTCGGATCGAGGCTCCCACTTCACTGGTCAAATATTTGCAGAAGTGTGTAAAGCCCTCCATATCAATCAGGGATTACACACTCCTTATCACCCCCAAAGTAGTGGTAAGGTTGAAAGGTTAAACGGAACCCTTAAAAACAAAATCTCCAAAATAATAGCTGATACTGGGAAACCTTGGCCTGAATGTCTCCCCATAGCTCTCCACTCCATCAGAAATGCACCTAGACGACCTCACGGGTTATCTCTATATGAGGTTTTGTTCGGATGTCAACCAAAAACAGGGTTGTACTTTCCCCAGCAGCTGTCGTCTTTACATTCTCAGCTGACGGGGTATGTGCAGTCACTGCAACGTGAGCTAAAAAAAATCCACCACAGGGTTCATGAGTCCCTTCCAGACCCTGACTCAATAACCGGTTTACATTCTATCCAACCAGGTGACTGGGTCGTTGTAAAGAAATACCAGAGGACGGGACTAGAATCGAGATACGTCGGACCATTCCAGGTTCAGCTGACCACGCCGACCTCACTAAAGCTTGAAGAACGGGACAACTGGATCCATGCCAGCCACTGCAAGAAGCTGCTCAACTACATCAAAGAATGAGGAGTATCTTCTTTATTTAAAGTTTTAGTTTAGTGTATTTTAGCAAGGGTAATGATGAAAAGCATCCCAATTTATTGTTTAAAATGCATCTCCAGCTGGCAAAAATGGCGAACAGGACCAACTGCTGGGTATGCTCCAAACCTCCACCAAGCCTTGATGCCCCGGCAATGGCAGCAGTACATGCGATATATGATGTCCGTATCGGTATGAGGAAACTAAAGACTCCAAACAGACACTTGTCAATAGAACTTAATGATACATTCCTAGAGGGTAAAATTAGTTATAGTTTTAACATTAGCTCTGGCTTTTGCCCCTCCCTCACAAAACCAGTATGGGTATCGGGACAACTAGGTAGCCCACAAGTGTGCTTCAACTTTAGTTTCGGTAGAGGGGATAACTTTGTTGGGTCCACCACCTGTAAAGAAGGTATAACAGTTAATCTAACCAACGAAACCCCCGTCTTCTTTAATAACACTAATAGACCAGATTACATCTGTTGGAAGGAAGGGTGTGACGTTCAGACCGAGGGAGCAATCCCCCAGTCTATCCTGTTACTACTCAATGCACGTAACCGTCAGAGTGGTTCCCCCTGTGCGACTCTGACTGGCCCCTACTACTTCTTATGCGGTACCTCAGCTTATAAGGTAATCCCCCCTAATGCAAGAGGTTCATGTGTCCTGGTTAAACTAGTCCCAGCATCTTACATCGCGGATGATCGAGAGGATCTGATGGCACGAGAGAAGGTAAGAACGTCAGGAAAAGCTAGAAGGGAATTGTTCACCAACTCTGACCAGGCCTGGGCATGGTTTCCTGCTTGGACGGGTTGGGGGATTGAACTTATGAAACGATTGAATAATTTCTCATCCATTGTGGATGGGATATTCAATGAAACCGTAGAGGCTGTAAGGGAAATCTCACAGGAACAACGGCAGATCAGGACCCTTCTTTTACAGGAAAAGATGGCCCTTGATTATCTGTTAGCATCCAAGGGGGGTTTCTGTGAATTCATAGGTGAAGATTGTTGTACCTGGATTGAGGATACCAATGACAAAGTTCAGGCCCATATGGATAAGGCTAGATCCCTGCAAGGCAAAGCCAGAGCTATAGCTAGTGAGGGTTGGAATCCTTTTAAGGGTTTGGGAAACTTTGGGGATTTTTTATTTTCCATTGGATCGTGGTTGAAGGAAGTAGAGGTGTATATACTCATGTCATTTTTGTTTCTGTTCCTTCTATATGTCGTGATGAGGTGCTCCTGTTGCCTGATTGGACGCGTGACCAGAGCCCGAGCAGATGACCACATTTTCCTCAATGAGATAAGACGCCCCGAAGCCCAACCAACGTATCAGATGCAGAGGATTCCAGACCGATCGGCGATTACTACAGCTCACCATTTCATACCCTCCTTATAAGTCATGTCTCCTGAAGAACAGAATCTACATGTCAAGCCGCATTTTCCTTTTTATGGATTGTAAGGACTGATTCATTTCCAGTTGTAAGAAGATCAAGTTTTGAGAGACACATGGGAGCATATGACAAAAAGGAGGGACTGTTGTGGAAATTTTATTATATAAGATTTATGTGGACATTTTATTCTAGGATGTGCGTTTTATAGATTGTCATCTGTCTCCCTGTGTCTGATGTTTAATCGAGGAGCGCTCTAGCAGAGCGCACTTGGGTTGAATCGAGACCAGCGGTAAAAACGGTCAGTATGAAAACCTTCTTATGGGATTGAAACGTGTTCTCTGCGTGTGTGGGCGTTTGTTGGTTTGTAGATATCAAGCGCAATGCGCTGGACTGCATGCTTTCCAATGGCTATACACTTTAGAGAAGCGAAGTCCGCATAATGAGAGAAACCTATTAATTCTCTCTTGCGGACTTCGTTATCCGCTTTATGGATACATATCTGTATTTATAAGAGGACATTGATATCTGCCTTGTCGGTGTACTTGTACCGTATATTGACAACAGCAGTAGCAATGTCCCCGCAGATTGTCCCAAAACTATAAGAACAAGTAGAATGATCTCACTAGATACTGTTTACTTTGAACAGTATTGTGTGGGCTCCATGCTGATTAAGATGGGGGGTGTGCACTTCCTCCCCTTTCCCTCCTGTGAGTGCCCTCCCCTTTACTGTTTGTCATTTCCTGTGATGTCATTTTTCTATTAAGGGAAGTGATTGGCTGTTGGGGCCATCACTTCCTGTTTTGTTATCCTTTTGTTTCCAATGAATAAAAGAATCCGGGTGGCTGAGCTCTGCCCAGACGCTTGAGACTCCAGCTTGAAGCAGCATCGTTTCTGATTCTACCTGGTGCCATTGAAGTACTTCATATTCCTTGTACCAAAGAGCTTGATACAAACGTGCTTTTAAGCACGAAGGAATTGTTTTGTGCTTTGTGTGCATTTAGACGCTGGAAGTCCACATTTAGGCGCGGTGTGGATTTGCGTACAAAGCCCAAGGGAATTCTTCCACGACAGCAGCCAAGCAGTTACGCCATACACTCTATGAGCCTCCCCGATCGCGTCCATTTAACAGAACAAAGCCGAGCAATGTTCCGGTGATTTCTCCCCAATCACGCGGGCCGGAATGGCGAACTCCTGTAACCAATTCCCAACGACCGAGGTATCCACCTATATCCCCTCCTTCTCCTAATCCTCCTTCTTGGTGTCATCAGGCTTCACCCTATCCAAATTGAACTTCTACAGGAGCAGCAAAGAAAAGATTTCCACATACTCACCCTTGCCGATCTTGTCCAGCACCTCCTGTTTAAGGTGTGCCCCCAGAGGACCCTCAAAGCACACATACACCTCACACTTGGCCGTGTCAGCCAGACGCACTACCTCCACTTGGGCCGTAGTAGCAGGCTCCACCACCTTAGCCCCCCTGCCGTACTCACCTGTACCACCAAAGGGTCAGCCGACCTCCCAGCAGGGGCCCCCTGCACCATCCCCCCCAAAGAGCGACCTGTGGGGAACCCACCTGTGCCCCCGAGAACTTTTGCAACAGATCCTGCAACCCCCCAACGCACCCGCTGTCTCGGGAGGAGTGGCGGACCGCCCGCCCCACCAGGTACAGACGGCATGGAACCCCCGTCACCCGCAGAGACCCCCCCACGGTACCAGACCCCCCAACCCCAACACCTAACAGTATACATAAAACAGCAGTTAAGTCAGAAGAAGAAACAATAGAGTTCGACTTACCGGGCTGACTGGGAGCGACCCCCACAGCCGCTGCTCTCGACACCCTTGTTGAGGCGACGTCCACTCGATCCTCCCCTTCCGATACGGACAGCTCCCCTTCCGACCTGGACTCCTGGGCTGGTGGCATGGATGCGATGAGCCCCCCAGGCGAGACCTGCCCGGGGGCCGTGGGACCCCTCTGCGCCGACCGGATGTCCCCTCCACGTGACCCGACCGTCACCTCACCTCTGCGCCTGTGCTCTCATGATGAGCCCCTGTTAGGCCGTGCCAGTCTCTCCCCACCGTCCTGCCCCTCTCTCAGCCCCGCTCCAGCATGGACACCGCCAGCCTCGTCTGTTAGAGGCCCCGCGGACGTAGCACAGCTTCTCCCCCGATGAATCCCCCCCTCGGTGAAGAAGGGGGGGATCGAAGCCACCGTGGTCCTCAGCCTCGAGGGCGAGGGACGGGCGCCATTGCGGCCCGTAGCCCCGCCCCCCGCACCGCGCTGTCCCCACACCGGCCTCAGCAGCGGCACGCTTAACTGGGGGGACCGACGAGTCCAATTGCGGGCTCCTGGGGTGGCGCGACCGCCTCGGCGGCGGTGAAAAACGCTCCGGCGGCCGCGACCGCCGAGCGCGCGCTCCGATGTCCTGCCGCTGCTACCCAACCCCCCGCCTGCCCCACTAAAAGCGGACCCACCTGAGCCGCCCTAAGCCGCGCTAACAGGAGATCCACGGCCGCCATTTTTGCTGCTGGAGAGAAGTGCAAAACTTCCTCTCCCTAGCTGTCCCCACACAAAATGATCCCGGGCATCCCGCCCCCTTGCTATTTAAAGCGCTCCTCCCCCCCAGAACTATTTGATCCTGTCTCCTCCCTCTCACACTCTGCAGTTACAGTTAACCCATTGCTGTCTGTACTCTCCACCTAGTCATGCACGGCCCTCCATTATTTTTCTTTGCTGTCTCTTCATTCCGGGCCTCCCTTTCCTGTTGTTCTCCTCCTAATATACTACAGGCAGGCAGTTGATTCAGTTAGCTGCAGTATATAAAGTACTGAATCCTGAGCACAGTGTGCAGCTAGTTATGACTGCAGACCATTACTGTTGTTCTCCTAATATACTACAGGCAGGCAGTTGATTCAGTAAGCTGCAGTGTGTTCAGTATCCTGTACACAGTGTTCAGCTAGATCTCACTGCAGACCATTCCTGTAGTTTTTAGTTTTCTTCCTAATATACTACAGGCAGGCAGTTGATTCAGTTAGCTGCAGTATATAAAGTACTGTATCCTGAGCACAGTGTGCAGCTAGATCTGACTGCAGACCATTCCTGTTGTTCTCCTCCTAATATACTACAGTCAGGCAGTTGATTCTGTTGGTTGCAGTATATAAAGCATACCTTCCAACTTGGACGGGGGTTGTTGAGTGGTGGGGGGGGGTGCCGCTGGACGGGGGTTAATTTTTAATGCTGAAGTTGTTGGGGGGGGGGGGAACAGCCACTGGGCAGGGGTTAATTTTTTAGGCTGAAGTTGTTGAGCAGGGGGGGGTGCCGCTGGACGGGGGTTATTTTTTTATGATGACGTAGTTGAGGGGGGGGGGGGGGCTGCCGGTGGGCTGCAGGGGGGGCGGCGATCACGGGGGCGTCTTACCTCCCTCCAGGGCTTCATTCACTGGCTCCCTGGCTCCTCTTCCTCCACTTCCATCCACCTGCGGGAAAATGTACACTCTCGCGGGACTGCAGGAAAATGTAGTCGATGCAGGAAAAACCCGCAGAATCTGTGCGTGTTGGGAGGTATGTATCCTGTGCACAGTGTTCAGCTACATCTCACTGAAGACCATTCCTGTGGTTCTCTTTCTAATATACTACAGGCAGGCAGTTGATTCAGTTAGCTGCAGTATATAAAGTACTGTATCCTGGGCACAGTGTGCAGCTAGATCTGACTGCAGACCATTCCTGTTGTTCTCCTCCTAATATACTACAGGCAGGCAGTTGATTCAGTTAGCTGCAGTATATAAAGTACTGTATCCTCAGCACAGTGTACAGCTAGATCTGACTGCAGACCATTCCCGTTCTCCTCCTAATATACTACAGGCAGGCAGTTGATTCAGTTAGCTGCAGTATATAAAGCACTGTATCCTCAGCACAGTGTACAGCTAGATCTGACTGCAGACCATTCCCGTTGTTCTCCTCCTAATATACTGCATGCAGTTGATTCAGTTCGCTGCAGTATATAAAGTACTGTATCCTGAGCAGTGTGCAGCTAGATCTGACTGCAGACCATTCCTGTTGTTCTCCTCCTAATATACTACAGTCAGGCAGTTGATTCAGTTGGCTGCAGTATATAAAGTACTGTATCCTGTGCACAGTGTTCAGCTACATCTCACTGAAGACCAGTCCTGTTGTTCTCTTCCTAATATACTACAGGCAGGCAGTTGATTCAGTTAGCTGCTGTATATAAAGTACTGTATCCTGAGCACAGTGTGCAGCTAGATCTCACTGCAGACCATACCTGTTGTTCTCTTCCTAATATACAACAGGCAGACAGTTGATTCAGTTAGCTGCACTATATTCAGTATATATATATACATCCCAGCTTTGTGCAGCTACATCTCACTGCAGGCCATTCCTGGTGTACCTATTCAAATACATCAAATACAGTATGACTGGAAGGCCAATAAGGAGAGGCAGACACTCACAGGCCACTAAAAGAGGGCAAGCAGGCTCTGTGACTAGAGCCAACAGTGCTGGACGTGGACACGGTGCATCCTCAGGAAGTGGCCGTGGGGCACGCTCGTCCTTTTTTCCGTCAGCTGGCCGTCTTGAGCCACAACATGCAGAAGAGTTGGTAGAGTGGATGACCAAGCCATCCTCATCCTCCTTATCCTCTGTCACCCAGGCTCAGAGTACCTTGGCTGCCAATGCAAGTGCCAAAGCAGCCTATTCCATCGGCTCGAGGTCATCAGTTACTCCTTCCCTAGCCCCACCATCATGCACGGAGGAGTCCCCTGAACTGTTCGACCACAGTGTTGGGTACATGCTGCAGGAGGTTGCGCAGAGTTTTGAAGGCTCCGATGATGGTACTCAGCTTGAGGAAGGCATTAACGTGAGCTCAGAGAGAGAGGGTGCGCAAGAACAACAACAAACTGGCAGTCATGTTCCCCCAGCTGCAGCATACTGCCTGGTTTGCTCCAGTGACAAGGAGGGAGGGGATGATGAGGTCACTGACTCTACGTGGGTGCCTGATAGGAGAGAGGAGGAGGAGGAGGAGGCACATCTCCAATGAGGCAGGATGCCCTCCAGGGGCCAGCTTAAGGGCAGCCAACCGACTGCATCACACTGCAGAGCTCTGCATGTGCAGGGCGCTGCTGACTCTGCGCAGGTTTCCAAAAGTTCTTTGGTGTGGGCCTTTTTTGACAGGTGTGCAGCAGATCGCACCGTTGCTGTTTGCAACATATGTCTGAAGCGTATCAAGCTTGGCCAAAACAGAAGCCGCTTGGGCACCACATGCTTGACCAGACATATGTCAACCTGCCATGCAGTCCGTTGGCAAGCGTATTTAAAAGAACCGCACCGAAGAACAAAGCGGACCTCTCCTTGCTCCTCATCAGCTGGGATCTCAAACCCCACTATACCTTCAGTCCTCTCAGAAACCTGCAATGAGAGGAATGAAGGTTTAAAATTAGGTTTGCCACTGCCAAGTACTTGCGGGCAATCTGCTATCACTACACCAACGTCTGATTGTAGCAGGCAAATTTCCCTACCCCAGTTGCTAAACCAGCAAAATAAATTCACTCCCAGCCATCTACATGCCCAGTGGTTGAATGCTAGCTTGGCTAAATTGCTAGGACTACAACTGCTGCCTTTTTAGCTGGTAGACTCTGCCCCCTTTCGTGAATTTGTGGAATGTGCGGTACCTCAGTGGCAGGTTCCCAAACGCCACTTTTTTTCACGGAAGGCGATTCCGGCTCTCTACCAGCATGTGGAAGGCAATGTCTTGGCCTCGCTGGACAGGGCGGTCAGCGGTAAGGTGCATATTACAGCTGACTCATTGTCCAGCAGGCATGGACAGGGACATTACCTATCTTTCACGGCGCACTGGGTGACTCTGCTGGCAGCTGGGAAGGACGCAGGACAGGGTGCAGTCTTGTTGGAGGTTGTTCCGCCACCACGCCTCCAAAATGCTACTAGTGGTGATTCTGACACACCTCTCTCCCCCACTCCCTCCTCCTCTTCTTGTTCCTCCATGGCCTCTTCCTCTATATATTTGTCCTCAGAACCAGCGGTGCTCCGTAGGCGTTCAAGGGATTACGCAAGCACTCAGGCCAAAAGATGCCATGCGGTGCTTGAGCTGGTGTGCTTAGGGGACAGGAGCCACACTGGGGCAAAGATTCTGTCAGCTCTGCAGGGGCAGGTTCAGAGGTGCTTTACACCACGGCAGCTTCATCCAGGAATGGTGGTTTGCGACAATGGCACCAACCTCCTCTCCTCCCTCCGAGAGGGACACCTGACCCAGGTGCCCCGTTTGGCTCATGTCCTTAATTTGGTGGTGCAGCGGTTCTTGTGCAGGTACTCTGGCTTACAGGATCTCTTGAGGCAGGCCAGGAAAGTCTGTGTGCATTTCCGCCAGTCATATAATGCCAGTGCTTGGCTGGCTGACCTCCAAAAGTAAACAGATTAAACACTCTTACCAGAGTCCGTGGATCTGCCTACCGTGGTAGCAGATCATATAAGCATGGGAAATCCAGCCACAGGACCAGTCGACTTGTCTGATGACTCCTAAGCTGTTGGAATCTTGGCCGTTACGACTCGACAATCCTCGGATCCGAACCTTGGATGGATATCCCCAATGGATACAACGAACCTGGACTCCTAGGGTATCACCCTTTTAAAAATCCGCCTTTCTATACGTCAGCTCACATGGGATGGACTTCATTCGATGACAAACAGAGCTGTGAAACTGAACTAGGTCCGGGCCGGGCCATAGGGGAAGCGCACTGCATCCTGGGAAATGATGACACACATTTCCCAGGAGCAGTAGCAAGCTGAGGGAGATGATGTCAGAATCCGAGGTGATTCAGAAGGCAGATTTTGTGGGACCGCCTAACAACAGGTACTTCCAGGTGAGTAAAAAATTATTATTTTTTCAAATGTTTTTTTTTAGGCTATTATATGCACAATAATGCTATTTTGTATTTTTGGTGGAAACTCCACTTTAAGAACAAACCTACAGTACCTGTCTTTCTTGAGACTGCCTGTATACTGCTGTTAAGAGTATATAGGGCCTGGGGGCCCCACGCCTTTTCTTTTTTTAATTTGGGTGCAGGGTTCCCCTTAATATCCATACAAGACCCAAGGGGCCTGGTAATGGGCTGGGGGGGAGGGGGGTACCCATGCCATTTTTCTCAATAATTTTCATCTATATTGCCGGAACCCAACATTACATTAAAGCCGCAAGCAGTTTTAAATGACTTTTATTCCTTTAGAAATGTCATTTTGTGCAGGGACTGTTCTGAACACGGGAAACACGCGCCACTTCACAGGCATACTATAGACACCCCCCAGGTCCGATATTTAAAGGAATATTTCACTTTTATTTTTTCACTTTAAGCATCATTAAAATTACTGCTCCCGAAAAAACTTAAGTTTTTTCAACTTTTTTTGCATTGATACATGTTCCCTGGTGCAGGACCCGGGTCCCCAAACCCTTGTTAGGACAATAACTTGCATATTAGCCTTTAAAATTCGCACTTTAGATTTCTCACGTTCGAGTCCCATAGACTTTAACAATGAGTAAGTTACCCTCAATAATAGACGGTGAGAAACTCTGTTTCCTGTTGCCAACATGGCAGCATACATGTGATATTATGCTGGCATCGATTGGTACTAGGGGAAAATTATGGTAAGTATTTGATAAAAAATGTAATTTTCCTGGCACCAACATGCCAGCATACTACCACACGTATGCTGCCATGGATTTAATGCATCAGGAAAGAAAAATTACAATAAGTATTTGGTGCGCAGCTGAAAATGAGAAGAGGACATCACTCCAGGTGTATCCACTATTTCTTCCACAGGGAATCAGGTGTCGATCCAGCTTGCACTGAGGTGCATACAAGAAAGAGATTTGTTGATAACCGCACTCTGATGTCGCGTACACACTACATTTTTCTCGACGTGATTCTTCTCAAGCCTGCCTTGCATACACACTATCGTGAAAAAAAATGCTTGAGCAAAGCGTGGTGACGTACAACACGTACGACGGCACTATAAAGGGGAAGTTCCATTCGGATGGAGCCACCCTTTGGGTTGCTTTTGCTGATTTCGTGTTACCGCTAGTGATGTCGCGAACATAAAATTTTCCGTTCGTGAACGGCGAACTGCCGCAAATGTTCGCGAACGGGCGAACCCGGCGAACCGCCATAGACTTCAATAGGCAGGCGAATTTTAAAACCCACAGGGACTCTTTCTGGCCACAATAGTGATGGAAAAGTTGTTTCAAGGGGACTAACACCTGGACTGTGGCATGCCGGAGGGGGATCCATGGCAAAACTCCCATGGAAAATTACGTAGTTGACGCAGAGTCGGGTTTTAATCCATAAAGGGCATAAATCACCTAACATTCCTAATGTGTTTGGAATAACGTGCTTTAAAACATCAGGTATGATGTTGTATCGATCAGGTAGTGTAAGGGTTACGCCCGCTTCACAGTGACAGACCAAACTCGGACAGACCAAACTCCCCGTTTAACGCACCGCAAACAACTGCAAACAGTCCATTTGCACAACCGCAAGGCTTTAATGATCACCTTAGATGATCACAAAGAAAATTTATGTTTTTTCTATGCAAAATTATCAAGCCGATCGCTTTTGGTCTGTTCACAATGAAGCAACGACCTTACCATCTGGGGTGTGCCAACAACGCCATTGCCAACACACTCATAGAGGTGGTCGCTTCATTGTGATACGCAAGCCCCTTCACCACAACAAGGTAATGATCACGAAGGGGAATTGACACAGGTATGTGTTTTTTTGTTTGTTTTTTTTGCAGCCACAGTGCAGCACCAGAGGCCAGAAAAATTAGGCATGTACACATGCCTGTAAAATTAGGTATTGTTGCAGCCGCTGCTGTAGCAGCGGCCAGAAAAAATTATGTTTTTCAGGCAGAAAGTGCCCTAAAACATTGCGGCTTGTGGACCATTTTTAGCCCAAGGCAGCTCATCTCATCAGGCCTTTTTTAGTCAAATGTATCGCCCACTGTCAGTCCCTTCGGGATCCATGCCTCATTCATCTTAATAAAGGTGAGGTAATCTAGACTTTTTTGACCTAGGCGACTTCTCTTCTCAGTGACAATACCTCCTGCTGCACTGAAGGTCCTTTCTGAAAGGACACTTGAAGCGGGGCAGGCCAGAAGTTCTATCGCAAATTGAGATAGCTCAGGCCACAGGTCAAGCCTGCACACCCAGTAGTCAAGGGGTTCATCGCTCCTCAGAGTGTCGATATCTGCAGTTAAGGCGAGGTAGTCTGCTACCTGTCGGTCGAGTCGTTCTCTGAGGGTGGACCCCGAAGGGCTGTGGCGATGCGTAGGACTTAAAAAGCTCCGCATGTCCTCCATCAACAATACGTCTGTAAAGCGTCCTGTCCTTGCCGGCATGGTCGTGGTAGGAGGAGGATTACTTTCACCTCTTCCCCTGTTAGATTCCCGTTGTGCTGTGACATCACCCTTATACGCTGTGTAAAGCATACTTTTTAATTTATTTTGGAACTGCTGCATCCTTTCCGTCTTCCTGTAATTCGGTAACATTTCTGGCACTTTCTGCTTATACCGGGGGTCTAGTAGCGTGGCCACCCAATACAGGTCGTTCTCCTTCAGCCTTTTTATACGAGGGTCCCTCAACAGGCACGACAGCATGAAAGACCCCATTTGCACAAGGTTGGATGCCGAGCTACTCATGTCCTGTTCCTCGTCCTCACTGATCTCACTGAAGGTCTGTTCTTCCCCCCAGCCACGTACAACACCACGGGTACCAGATAGGTGACAACGAGCACCCTGGGATGCCTGCTGTGGTTGGTCTTCCTCCTCCTCCTCAAAGCCACATTCCTCCTCTGACTCCTCTTCCTCAGACTCCTCTTCCAGCGTTGCCGCAGGTCCAGCAAGCGATGCTGATAAGGCTGTTTCTGGTGGTGGTGATGGTGACCACAACTCTTCCTCTTCCTCTTCACGCTCATCTACGGCCTGATCCAGCACTCTTCGCAGGGCACGCTCCAGGAAGAAAACAAATGGGATGATGTCGCTGATGGTGCCTTCAGTGCCACTGACTAGGTTTGTCACCTCCTCAAAAGGACGCATGAGCCTACAGGCATTGCGCATGAGCGTCCAGTAACGTGGCAAAAAAATTCCCAGCTGCGCAGAGGCTGTCCTAGCACCCCGGTCATACAAATACTCGTTGATGGCTTTTTCTTGTTGGAGCAGGCGGTCGAACATTAGGAGTGTTGAATTCCAACGTGTCGGGCTGTCGCAAATCAAGCACCTCACTGGCATGTTGTTTCGCCGCTGGATATCTGAAAAGTGCGCCATGGCTGTGTAGGAACGCCTGAAATGGCCACACACCTTCCTGGCCTGCTTGAGGACATCCTGTAAGTCTGGGTACTTATGCACAAAGCGTTGTACAATCAGATTTAACACATGTGCCATGCACGGCACATGTGTCAACTTGCCCAAATTCAATGCCGCCAACAAATTGCTTCCGTTGTCACACACCACTTTGCCGATCTCCAGTTGGTGCGGAGTCAGCCACTGATCCACCTGTGCGTTCAGGGCGGACAGGAGTGCTGGTCCGGTGTGACTCTCTGCTTTCAGGCAAGTCAACCCCAAGACAGCGTGACACTGTCGTATCCGGGATGTGGAATAGCCCCTGGGGAGCTGGGGGGGTGCTGTTGATGTGGAGCAAGACGCAGCAGCAGAAGAGGACTCAGCCAAGGAGGTTATCGAAGAGGATGGAGTAGGAGGAGTAGAGGAGGTGACAGCAGGCCTGCCTGCAAGTCGTGGTGGTGTCACCACCAACTCCTCTGCAGAGCCACGCATTACATGCTTGGCAGCCGTCAGCAGGTTTACCCAATGAGCAGTGTAGGTGATATACCTGCCCTGACCGTGCTTTGCAGACCAGGTATCAGTGGTCAGATGGACCCTTGCCCCAACACTGTGTGCCAGACATGCCATGACTTCCTTTTGCACAATACAGTACAGGTTGGGGATTGCCTTTTGTGAAAAGAAATTTCGGCCGGGTACCTTCCACTGCGGTGTCCCAATAGCTACAAATTTTTTGAAGGCCTCAGACTCCACCAGCTTGTATGGTAAAAGCTGGCGGGCTAAGAGTTCCGACAAGCCAGCTGTCAGACGCCGGGCAAGGGGGTGACTCTGTGACATTGGCTTCTTACGCTCAAACATGTCCTTGACAGACACCTGACTGTGGGCAGATGAGCAGGAACTGCTCAAGGCGAGAGACGTAGTGTCAGATGGTTGAGAGGGGGCAAGGAGGACAGCAGTGGTTGACGTGGCTGAAGATGCTGGACCAGGAGGAGGATGGTGGCTTTGAGCTTGTGTGCTGCTTGTACTCGTCATCATGTGTTGATCCCATAGGCGTTTGTGATGTGAGATCATGTGCCTTCGCAAAGCAGTTGTACCTAGGTGGGTGTTGGATTTCCCACGACTCAGTTTCTTTTGGCACAGGTTGCAAATGGCATCGCTGTTATCAGAGGCAGACACACAAAAAAAATGCCACACTGCTGAGCTTTGCAATGGCGGCATTCTGGTGGTGGCAACAGCATGCGTTGATTGGCGTGCTGTCTGGCTGACCCCGGGTGCCGATACATGCTGTCTGACTGTGCCACTAGCTCCTTGCGACGACCTACCCCTCCTTCCAACTCGTCTCCTCCTCCTCTCTGTCTCCCCATCTGAACTTTCCCCCTGTTCTTCTTCTCTTCGAGCGGGCACCCACGTGACATCCACATCGTCATCATCAACCGCTTCACTTGTATCTGACAACTCAGCAAAGGAAGCAGCAGCGGGTACAACATCATCATCATCACACCGTACATCCATGTGTGTAATGCTGCCTGACTGAGACATATCCCTTTTATCTACATCCTCTGGCAATAATGTTTGCGCATCACTCATTTCTTCCAACTCATGTGTAAATAACTCCTCTGACAGATCAAGTGAAGCAACTGTGGTGCTAGTGTTGGTGGTGGCGGCAGGCGGGCGAGTGGGAACTTGAGAGGTGCCCAAAGCTGAGCTGGAGAAGGATGGTGCGTCAAGGTTCCGAGCGGAAGCTGTAGAAGATTGGCTGTCCTGTGTTAGCCAGTCAACTATGTCCTCAGAACTTTTCGAGTTCAGGGTACGTGGCCCCTGAACACTGGGCATTATTCTTGGGCCAAAGGGAATCACAGCACCACGACCACGACAGCCCCTGCGGGGTGGCCTGCCTCTGCCTGTCATTTTTTTTAGATTAGTTTAGTTGTACTATGCGTGCAAGCTACTGTGACACCAGATATGAGTGGCACTGTGCACTGGCAGAAGTTGGCACAGTAGACACTGTAGGTCTGACACACACGCTGGCAGGCAACTGACTGCTCATCTACTGCAGTCAAAACTGTTGTGGTTTTTTTTATGTAAGCTACTGTGCCGGGGAAAAAAAACAAGCAGACTGGTGTTTTACCAGCCCTAAAAAGGGCTTTTTGGGGTGCTGTCAGGATGCTGTGCTTACAGCAGAGATCAGATGAGTCTT
This sequence comes from Rana muscosa, assembly GCA_029206835.1. Lineage (NCBI taxonomy): Eukaryota > Metazoa > Chordata > Amphibia > Anura > Ranidae > Rana > Rana muscosa. The sequence goes on from CM055121.1 coordinate 319,350,816, forward strand.
TCAGGAGTGGAGTGAACACTGAATACACTTGCCTATAGCTTTCCCTATAAAATCAGCAGCAGCTAAACTGTCCCTCCTCTGGCTAACACTGCAGCTTAAGTACAGACTGAATCTAAAATAGATGCTGTCCAGGAAAAAACAAAAAAGCAGACTGGTGTTTTACCAGCCCTAAAAAGGGCTTTTTGGGGTGCTGTCAGGACGCTGTGCTTACAGCAGAGATCAGATGAGTCTTTCAGGAGTGGAGTGAACACTGAATACACTTGCCTATAGCTTTCCCTATAAAATCAGCAGCAGCTAAACTGTCCCTCCTCTGGCTAACACTGTAGCTTAAGTACAGACTGAATCTAAAATAGATGCTGTCCAGGAAAAAACAAAAAAGCAGACTGGTGTTTTACCAGCCCTAAAAAGGGCTTTTTGGGGTGCTGTCAGGACGCTGTGCTTACAGCAGAGATCAGATGAGTCTTTCAGGAGTGGAGTGAACACTGAATACACTGGCCTAGCCTAGCTTTCCCTATAAAATCAGCAGCAGCTAAACTGTCCCTCCTCTGGCTAACACTGTAGCTTAAGTTCAGACTGAATCTAAAATAGATGCTGTCCAGAAAAAAAAACAAGCAGACTGGTGTTTTACCAGCCCTAAAAAGGGCTTTTTGGGGTGCTGTCAGGACGCTGTGCTTACAGCAGAGATCAGATGAGTCTTTCAGGAGTGGAGTGAACACTGAATACACTGGCCTAGCCTAGCTTTCCCTATAAAATCAGCAGCAGCTAAACTGTCCCTCCTCTGGCTAACACTGTAGCTTAAGTTCAGACTGAATCTAAAATAGATGCTGTCCAGGAAAAAACAAAAAGCAGACTGGTGTTTTACCAGCCCTAAAAAGGGCTTTTTGGGGTGCTGTCAGGACGCTGTGCTTACAGCAGAGATCAGATGAGTCTTTCAGGAGTGGAGTGAACACTGAATACACTTGTCTATAGCTTTCCCTATAAAATCAGCAGCAGCTAAACTGTCCCTCCTCTGGCTAACACTGCAGCTTAAGTACAGACTGAATCTAAAATAGATGCTGTCCAGGAAAAAACAAAAAAGCAGACTGGTGTTTTACCAGCCCTAAAAAGGGCTTTTTGGGGTGCTGTCAGGACGCTGTGCTTACAGCAGAGATCAGATGAGTCTTTCAGGAGTGGAGTGAACACTGAATACACTTGCCTAGCCTAGCTTTCCCTATAAAATAAGCAGCAGCTAAACTGTCCCTCCTCTCGCTAAGACTGCAGCTTGAGAATGAATCTAAAATGGATGCTGTCCAGGAGGTGGGAGGCTCTGGGAGGGAGGGTATGCTGCTGATTGGCTGGAATGTGTCTGCTGACTGTGAGGTACAGGGTCAAAGTTTGCTCAATGATAATGAATAGGGGGCGGACCGAACATCGCATATGTTCGCCGGCCGCGGCGAACGCGAACAAGCTATGTTCGCCGGGAACTGTTCGCCGGCGAATAGTTCTGTACATCTCTAGTTACCGCGTGTTAGTAAAAGTTTGGTGAGAGACGATTTGCACTTTTCAGTCTCCGTGCTTTTCAGTCCGTTACAGCATGACGAATGTGCCATCTCCATTACAAACGCTAGTTTTAACAGAACGAGCGCTCCCTTCTCATAACTTGCTTCTGAGCATGCGTGTTTTTTTCCCGTTGTTAAAGCGTACACACGGCAGTTTTTCACGATGAGAAAAACGACAACGTGAAAAACGACGAGAAAAAATAGAGCAGGTTCTAAATTTTTAATGGTAATTTTTCTCGTCGAGAAAAATGCTCTGGAGGCTACACACAACCCGTTTCTTTTTCGTACATCACGGGACACAGAGCGACATAGTCATTACTAATGGGTTATATAGATACCGTCAGGTGCTGGCACTGGCAACTTCCAAAACCGGAAGTACCCTCCCCTATATAAGCCCCTCCCATCCGGGAGCACCTCAGTTTTTTTGCCAGTGTCTAAGGTGTTGGCCAAAGAGTAACATGTGTTTTCACTGGGCTTGCGTACAGGTTCTTTTATGGGCCTCAGTAAGCTGTTCCGGATCCGACCAAAAATCTTCATAGCCAAACGGTCGGTACCCGGGCCTTGCAGAAAGAAGAGCAAGGTTTTGCCTGTAATGCTTCTCTTAGGAGAGCTGGACCCTGGGATCCAGAGCTCTGGTCATACCCACGACCAAGATGTTTTCTGTGCAGGGTGCTATACAGGTCCAGGGGAGTGGAATCCTTGGGAACCCGGTCCCTGAAGGTTTGATTACAATGCCTGCCGTGATAGGTGAAGTTTGGGCTTTTGTGGACCAAACAAAGTCCTGCGGCGGGGAACAGGTAAGTGGGGGCCCCCAGGAACTTGGTTCTATTGGGGGACCCCCAAGCCTAATTTGTCTTTCTGTCTGTTACCTAATGGTATTCCCGCAAAATTCTGTGCATGCCTGTAACTACTAAAAAAATGTAATAATTTTTAATGGTGGTCAAGAAAAAAAAAAAAACATTTTTATATATATTTAATATATTAGACTGCGGTACCTGTGTTTGTCCACTAGAGGCCGCTGTGGAATGTTTTCTTGTCATGTGGACTAGCTTCTTCTCAGCAGAGCAAAGTCCAGGCAGATGGTGAGTTCTCTTATAGGAAACTGCTTCCTCTGCCATGTTGCAGTGTTTGTCCATCCCCCGGCCTGCGGCAAAGAGGGGCCCTGGCTCCTGTCCCTTGTTACCATATTTGAAATTAGCGCCGAAGGCGCACGTGCCCGCGCGCGTGCACGCGCCTCTATATATAGAGGTGAGCCGGGAAAGGGGGCGGAGCCTGGGGGATGACACTCTGTGCGCGCCGCAGCGCTTCTGCGCATGTGCGGGCGTCCCAGCAGTTTTAAAAAAACCACAATATTGTAGTGAGCTGGCTATGAAGTACAGAGACAGAGCTGGCAACATTTAAAGGCATACAGCAAGCGGTTGATACAGGCATCCCCTAGAAAGGCACATTAGTAGACACCAACTGTGATATAGCAGCAATTGTGCTAGACTATTCTCAGTAAAAGTGGTGTATTACGGCTGGAATACCTCAGCTTTAGGCTTAGGAATATGCCGTCCAGAAGCTCCGGAACTGAATCTTCCAGGAAGCGAAGGGGGTCTCATCGGGCTCTGAGGATCTTGGGCATACTTCTGCTGCACCAGTCTCCCCTGAAGTTCAGAGGTAAGTGACCGTAGAGACCCCGCAGGGGTACTTGGTACTGTGGCTGTCCTCAGTCACCTGCTCCTGTGTATGTAACAGAGGAGGTTTTTTCCTCAGCTCTGGGAGGATTAGAGAGAGATTGTCAACATTTATCGCTGCCTCCCTGTCAGGGAAAGCACGCCCGATCTCCGTCTCCTCCTTCAGAGTGCCTGTTAGCAGAGCAACAGTCCCATACAGGGATCGACCTGCCTGAAGGGGATCAGGATGAGGTTGATTCTGTTATAGAGGAATCAACAGTGGGGGAACCTTTTCTCAGCATCTCAAGCTGAAAGATTATGGGTTCAGTCTCTGACTAACATGGTCCGATCAGCATTTAAAAATGCACCTTGCGGAACCATCAACCACTACTGTATCCTCGTTGGGGTCGCTAGAAGCCCCCAGACTGTTTGTTCTTTTCCACTTCACCCTTTACTGAAAGGGCTCATTTACCAGGATTGGGAACGTCCTGAGAAAATATTTATTCCCCCAAGAGATTTCCGGTGGTCTATCCCATGGAGGATAAGTTCATCAAAAAAAAAAAAAAAAAAAATGGAAGGTCCCTACAGTGGACGCAGCCATCTCTTGTATGTATAAATCACTGACATGTCCAGTGGATAATGTCCAAATGTTCAAGAACCCAATAAATAAAAGGTTGGAGTCCTTATGAAAATCTGCTTGGTGATACAACCAGCAGTAGCAGCTATTGGGGTCTGCTAAGCAGTGAAGGATCAGTTGAAACAGGTCTTGAGGGACTTGACAGATCAGCAGGCTTTGCCCTAGCTGATCTACCTAGAGCCTTAGGCTTTGCGGTTGAAGCCATAGAGGATTCAGTCCATCAGGCCTCCCGCCTTACGCTGTCTATAGTACATACGCGTAGGCTCCTATGGCTCAAAAACTGGTCTGCTGAAGCTCCCTGTAAAGAATGGCTGGTTAGCGTCCCATTTCATGGTGAACGCTTATTCAGGGAAAACCTGGACAAATATATCCAGAAAATTTCCAGCGGTAAAAATACGCTCTTGCCGGTTAAAAGCAGAGTTAGAGGTCCCTCTTTAAGAGGCCTGCTTCTCCAGTCCCTGGGGCATCGGCTGTGTAACAGTTCCGACGGCCTCCTCGGTCAAATCCCGGGGATAAAAAACAGGGACAGTAGCAGGGTATGAGAAACCCTGGGTCAGGGGAGGTACAAAACCTCCCCCAAAGTTAAATTCATTGAAGCCCCCACTCAGTCGGGTGGGGGGAGGACTCCAGTTGTTCGCAAGAGACCTGGCGGGACACGATCAAGACAGATAGGTGCTCTCCGCAGTAGGTTTGGGATACAGTTTGGAGTTAAAAGACTCTCCTCCTTCCCATTTTTGAGGTCAAACGTGCCAAGGGATCCCCGGAAGAGAGAGTCCCTCCTGTTGGCACTAGAACAACTATTGCTCCAAGGAGTAATTATGGAGGTTCCCCTGGAAGAAGGAGGGTTCGGGTTTTACTCAAACCTCTTTACAGTCCCGAAGCAAACGCGGACGGGAGGCCCATATTAATTCTAAAAGGGCTATACAAATTCCTGTATATCAGGTCTTTCCGATGGAGTCGATCCGATCGGTGGCCACTGCCCTACAAGGGGAGGATTGGTTAGCCACGATCGACATCAAAGATGCTTATTTGCACATTCCCATCTTTCCAGTCCACCAAAAATTTCTACGCTTTGCAGTAGAAGGGCGCCATTTTCAGTTCAGAGCCTTACCCTTCGGTTTGGCCACAGCACCACGAGTGTTTACAAAAATTCTGGCCCTTTATTGGCCAATCTAAGAACACAAGGTGTAATGATAATGGCATATCTGGATGACTTGTTGCTGATAGACCACTCAGTGAAAAAACTAGACGTGGTCGTTCACAAGACGATCAAGTATCTGGAATCTCACGGTTGGATTATCAACCGAGACAAGTCAGCCCTAAAAACCAGTCAAAAGTCTGGAATACTTGGGGCTAAGGTTGGATTCAGGCCAGAGAAAAATATTCTTGCCTCGAGGAAAGGTGTTGTCTTTGAAAGATTTGATCCACTTAGTGGGTACAAAAAAGACAGCCGTCCATACGCCTGTATATGAGGCTGCTGGGAAAAATGGTGGCATCATTCGAAGCAGTACCCTACGGTCAATTCCATTCAAGGAATTTGCAAGGGGCCATACTGTCAGCCTGGAACAAAAAAATTCAGGCCTAGACTTACAATGTCCTTGTCCCCTTCCGTTCGCAAGAGCCTCCGTTGGTGGTTGGTTTCCCAGAATCTGGAAAAAAGGAAATCCTTCAGTCCGATTTCTTGGAAGGTGGTCACTACAGATGCCAGCCTTATAGGCTGGGGAGCAGTACTGGAGCAATAGTCTCTCCAGGGCAGATGGTCGGATGCAGAAAAGGCCCTGCCCATCAATCTCTTAGAGATACGAGCAGCCCGGTATGCCCTAGTAGCATGGACATCCAAACTCCAAGGGTCCCCTGTCAGAATTCAATCAGACAATGCCACAGCAGTGGCATATATCAATCATCAGGGGGGCACCAGGAGTCGTGCAGCCCAGAGGGAAGTAAATTACATCCTGAAATGGGCAGAAAAAATATGTCCCAGCCATATCTGCGGTATTCATTCCAGGAGTGGAGAATTGGAAGGCGGACTTTCTAAGTCGCCAGCAATTAGGCCCAGAGGAAGGGTCCCTTCACCCCGAGGTTTTCTGGACAATATGTCAGCGGTGGGGAACATCGGATGTAGATCTTCTAGCATCCAGATTCAACGCAAAGGGGGACAGGTTTGTCTCTCGGACAAGGGATCCCCTAGCTTGCGGCTCGGATGCCCTAGTGTTCCCTTGGGATCAGTTCAAGCTGATATATGCATTCACACCGCCACAATGGTTACCTCGATTACTCCGCAGAATCAGGGTAGAAAAGAAACCAGTGATTCTGGTGGCTCCAGCGTGGCCCCGAAGAGCGTGGTACGTGGAGATTGTAAAATGTCAGTGGGGAGTCCTTGGACTCTCCCACATCGTCCGGACCTGCTTTCGCAAGGACCGATATACCACCCTTCCTTACCAGCCCTAGGTTTGACGGCCTGGCTATTGAAGCCCACATTCTAAAAAAGAGAGGTCTCTCTAATCCTGTGGTAGCTACCATGATCAATGCCAGGAAGCCGGTATCCAGGCAGATCTACTATAGAATCTGGAAGGCGTACGTCGCCTGGTGTGAAGCCAAGAAATGGCATCCACGTAAGTACGTAATAGGTAGGAGTCTGGACTCCCTACAATGGGCTGTAGATAGGAAGCTTGCCTTGAGTACTATCAAGGGTCAGATTTCGGCCTTGTCAATATTTTTTCAAAGGCCCTTGGCTTCGCATTCACTAGTCAAAGCCTTTATACAAGGAGGGATGCGTATTAGTCCTCCGGTTAATATTCCCATATGTCCATGGGATCTAAACTTGGTTCTGTCGGTTCTACAGAAACAACCATTTGAACCATTACAGCATATTTCCTTGGTGCTTCTCACCAGGAAATTGATTTTTCTAGTAGCCATTTGTTCGGCTAAAAGAGTATCGGAATTAGCAGCTATGTCCTGTAAGGAGCCATATCTGGTTATCCATAAGGACAGAGTAGTGTTACGTCCTCATCCAGCCTTTCTTCCTAAGGTGGTATCGAGGTTTCATTTGAACCAAGATGTGGTTCTTCCTTCTTTTTTCCCCAAACCTACTTCGGTAGAGGAAAAGTTATTGCATTCTTTGGATGTAGTAGGAGCAGTTAAAGCTTATCTAAAAGCCACTGCTCAGATTCGCAGAACGGATACTTTGTTTATTCTGCCGGAAGGCCCCAGAAGGGGTCAGGCAGCGTCAAAATCTACTTTAGCCAAGTGGATTCGACAGGTCATAATACAAGCCTATGGCTTGAGAAATAGACCGCCTCCGTTCAAAGTTAGGGCGCACTCCACGAGAGCAGTTGGAACTTCATGGGCAGTGCATCACCAGGCCTCCCTGGCTCAAATCTGTAAGGCCGCAACATGGTCTTCAGTACACACGTTTACTAGGTTCTACCAGGTGGACGTTAGAAGTCAGGAGGATGTCGCCTTTGGGCGCAGTGTGTTGCAGGCCGCAAAAGATCCTCATGTCTGATAGCGCTCAGCTTATATATGGTGTATCCCCCCCCTCATTTGGCATTGCTTTAGGACATCCCATTAGTAATGACTATGTCGCTCTGTGTCCCGTGATGTACGAAAAAGAAAATAGGATTTTTATAACAGCTTACCTGTAAAATCCTTTTCTTGGGGTACATCACGGGACACAGAGCTCCCACCCCTCTTTGGGGACACTTATTGCTTTGCTACAAAACTGAGGTGCTCCCGGATGGGAGGGGCTTATATAGGGGAGGGTACTTCCGGTTTTGGAAGTTGCCAGTGCCAGCACCTGACGGTATCTATATAACCCATTAGTAATGACTATGTCGCTCTGTGTCCCGTGATGTACTCCAAGAAAAGGATTTTACAGGTAAGCTGTTATAAAAATCCTATTTTTCATGACCAATTTAAAAAATGGCATGTTTTTCGTCATGAAAAACGGTCGTGTGTACGCGGCATGATATATCTTTAATGACGAATAGTCATAAAAACAATGGTAAACAACGGAATAAAGAGAAAATGCAAAACATGTTCGCTCTTTTTGTTCACTTCGCATTGCTTTTGTGAATATTCTTCAATAAAGGCAAATATATCAGAGTGCAGTCATCCACAAATATCTTCCTTGTAAGTATTTGATACAATTTTCTGCTTTTAGCTCTTTGCAATTTACACAGCAGTTGATTAGGTATGGGCTACGCACAGCTGTGGGTTTACGGTATTTGTTACTTTGTCATATACTTATGTAGAACCAAACAGTTAAAACAACTTACCCTTACTCTAGGGGAACCCAGAAGTCTTACATTCTCATTAACTAATCTCATGAGCCTCTGTATAGTAGGGTCCTCATACTCAAATCTACGGCTCAGTAGTATGGATACAATAATGTTGGCCACAGCTGCATTTATGATAGTGTGATTGTCAAAAGGCTTCCCTGGAATTGGAATACAGATGGAAAAAAATACATAAAAAAGACATATCAAGTAAAACTGAATAGTTTTCCATTAAGTAATCTTGTTTAATATAAAAGATCAAGGGCAATACAAAATTGAACCTCATTCACCCAATAGAAGTGACTTAAAGTGGGGATTAAACTCCAAAACAAAATTTTTATATATTGCATCTTACCAGATTTTAGATGTGGTGGCTGCATTCATTTTTTTTTTGGGGGGGTGAACGATTACCACCCGAAAAACTGACCGCCTTTTTCCTCAAACCAGCACCTAAGGTCAGTCACAGCCAAAATGGCACCAGTACGACCGCGCTACATGGATCTCCCAAATGATATCCAGGAGGACCATGACCCCCAAAAACTACCCTCATCCCCAAAACACAGATCAGAGGGAAACCCCCACACAGGCAGCCCAGCGAAAGTCTGCATGTGGATGGATCCGCCGCCGCTGCCTGCACAAATTGAGGCCCAGGCTTTCAACCCCCTCCAATCCAACCAGCCCTTACACACATCCATGGCCTCATTCCCCACTACAGGGCAGCCTAAAAGACATTCTGTTATCCCTCCAATCCTTATTAATTACTGATCTTTCATCTTTATTCACCAAGATATCCACTGACATGCATGTCCTAGATGAAAGAGTGTCATGCATTGAAACTCGCATGGGAGGAATGTACCACAACTGTCAATGATCTAATCGACACATATGATGAAGTGAGAGAGGAACAAACCTGGGTAAGGGCCAAACTGGCTGATTTAGAAGATAGATCCAGAAGGAATACTATAAAACTGAGAGGGGTTCCTGAATGTATTCTGCCAACTGACCTTACCAAATATGCCAAAGAGCTCATGCATACAATTCTTCCTGATGCCTCACCTCAAGATCTGATTGTAGATCGAATCCACAGGATTGCTAAAACATTTCACCTAGCAGCCTCCAACAGTAGGGTCTCCCAACGTGTTTTGCATCCAAATGTATCGTCTGGGGTGATCCCCCACTGCTGCCCTCCATGAATTTATAGATAGTGTGACCCCTTGTTTGAGAAGCCATCCCCTGGGCGTCCATGTGTTGATAAATCACTTCCTGGTTCAACCAAGATGGAATCCCAGTGTGTGTGTTCCAAGCCTCTACCTGGAACGCACTCCATATAATGTAATAGTACAAAGTTTGGAGGTGTACCAACATGGCCGCCCACCTTGTGTATCAAGCCTCCCTTTGGTTCTAACTTAATGGACTGGGCTGTCTGTTAGATATTGTGTCTAAATAAAAGAAAGGCATGCCCAGCCTTTATGTGTGCAAGGCGACAGGCTTAATATAACTAGGCAGTGCCATTGTATGCAGCGGAAACACCGCCAAGCCACGAGTCTAGCGGCCACATTAGATTTCTGGCTTGTGTGTCAAGCCTCGTTCTGATTTCCCAATGCGGATCTGGCCTCGCTTTGACATTCTGGAAGTGACACAGTGCTGCTTGCGTGTCACGCCTCGATCAGACGTTCGGGCACGCACCAAGCCTCACTTTGAAATTAATGACGTTGCACGTCCGCAATTGAGATTGGGACGGGCGGCGCAACGTTACCTGCAACTCCATAAGGAGATGCCCATAGATGGGGATATACTAACGGCGTAAGTGCGATCACATGACGCCTCGCCAGCCAATCAGAATCTGGGCATCAGCCTGGTGAAAATTTATTGTGAGTTGGAACGCAATAACAAATTGATTGATTAATCAATCTATAGAAAAAATCTAATAAAGGACTTTACACTATGCAAGTCATTCCACCAAAGGGTAAAAACCATACGAATTGTAAATATTTAATTAAAACCAGAAATGACTTGGTATAATAAAAGGTAAATCACGATTATGGAGTGCGTTCCAGGTAGAGGCTTGGAACACACACTGGGATTCCATCTTGGTTGAACCAGGAAGTGATTTATCAACACATGGACGCCCAGGGGATGGCCTCTCAAACAAGGGGTCACACTATCTATAAATTCATGGAGGGCAGCAGTGGGGGATCACCCCAGACAATGCATTTGGATGCGAAATGCGTCGGGAGACCCTACTGCTGCCATTTTTTGATAAGCGCTGTTATACTCTTCTAAATGTAAGTGTTCCTACCTACATTAAAATACCCTTTTTATACAGTATTACACTATGTGCCTTTTCTTTCCTTTTACTTTTCGCAATTCATCTGGTAAACACCACCTGGCCCTAACCGGGCACTGTCCGTAAGTCTCATCGCATATCCGGATAGGAGCGATAACTTTTTTCCGCCTTGGATTGAAGCTTGAGGTTTCCGTTTGAATTGCTGCTGAAGATTCACTGTCCACAGCGGCTTACCCATGCCTGGTTGACCCTCTGAACGTATGTTTTTGGGGTCCACTCTCTCCGGTAAGCCTTCTCTACGACCAATTGGTGGTGGTCACTTCACGTCAAGTTTTTTTGGGAGCACTATTATTTTGATTGTCATTCATAATAATTTTTTCATCAGCATTCAATTTATTTTTGTTTACATTAATGAACTTAATTTTTTCTGGTGACTTTTTATGCCACACAATTCATATCACTGTGGATTATTTGAACATTTTATATCACGGTGGATTATTTGAACGTTTTCATATATCTGTTTTTAGATGTTATGTTGACCGTTTAATCATATATCACTACCATATACTACACTCGATCAGAGTGCAGTCCTCATTTAGTTTAGCGCTACACATTTTTGTTTTGTTTGTTTTTTACCATTTTCAACTGGTTGTGTGAGCTGCTATACAACTAGGCAGCACGTTTTTTCTTTTATTTATTTTCCTCTTGTTCTTCTAATTCTGCAGCAGCCTTTATTGATATACGCCATCTATGATGTACGTGTTTGATTACAGGGCAGCCCGTACTGTTAATACAGAGGGCGTTTTTATCGCCACAGGTAGTGATACCGAGATAGGTGGTCTCTTTGTAAGATTGAAAAATGTGATGTCTTCGGAACTTCACTTACAGTGGGACCTTGCGTTTTTGGAACGTTACATCACAGACCGTATGGTCCAGAGAAGCCTTAGGTGGGAGGTCCAACCTCAACAAGGCAATCTCGAGATAGATTCTTGGTTTAACTATTTTAATGATGCTGGCATCAAGTTTTTGGGCGTTTTGATCTCTAAGAAAAAGGTTAGGCTGACGGTGTTGGATAGAGAGATTAAAGATCTCTAAGACAAGTTATTGTCACACAAAAACTCTTTAGAGTATGCATCCCTCTCAGCTAATCTACAAAACTTCCTGGAAAAGGAAGATAGGGATCAAAAGCACAAAAAACATAAGAAATATTTCAGGGATATGGGTGAATTTAAAAATGGCACTGTTTTTGCTTGGCAAAAACTTTTTTCTGCTTCCTCTGGAGCAGATATGGATTCCACTCCATCTTTGTTGCCTTCCACCTCATCTGCCCCTACCTCTTTAAGAGGTCCAACTATGAGTCAACTTCCGGTTGTACCTCCTACGGCTCCCCCTCCACGCGATACACGAGGTGCTGATTCTCGAGGTTCTCGGACCAGGGCACACCAGTCCGGTCCTCATACTCCAAATCAGCATCACAGAGGGAGAGGTAAATCCAGAGGCAATAGAGGTACTAGGGGTCACTCTAGAGGGTATCCCCAATATTCTAATGTCCAGTATAACCATGACTATGATGATTATTATCATGACTCGTCACCAGCCAGGTATGGGGAAAGTTTCGGGTATCACCGGGACCAGTCCCCATATTATGGCCCTCCACCCATTTCTACTCACAACAGATTCTCTCTACTTGGTGAGGTGCATGATGATGGCTATCACACGCACACTAGGTATCCCCACTATCCATCCAATTATGGTTATGATTCTTCCACTAGAGGTCGGAATTTTCACAGGGATCTAGCCCCACGCAAAAGGGGCCCCGACCCATGAGAGGAACCAGAGGGTGAAGGAGAATTCAGAAAAGGAAAGAAAAGGTGCATGTAAAGGGCCAAGGGGTTTTTAATTTAAGCTCTTTACGAACGATGAATTATATGTCTTGGATAAGGGCCTCAAGTTTGCCCCACCCAAGAAATTTAACAAATTCGATACATTCATCGATATACAAAAGTATATTCGTAAAGTAAACATACAACGTTACCTTATCACCAATCCCATCATGAGTGAAAGTAGAGCGGCCACATCTGGAACTGTCCACTCGGGTTTGTCTAATCCGTCCTTATTCAACCCACCAGTCCCGGAGGCACCTGCAGTTAGTATTTTCAAGGATCTTGTACTTAAAGATCTAGCAGAGTTGCCGGTGAGCCGTACATACCGCCGCCCATTGTCCGATATTGGCCTTAAGTCTCTGTGTCATAACAGAGATTTGGTCATTCGTCCGGCGGACAAAGGGGGCGGCATAGTCATATTAGATAAATGTGACTATGAAAAAGAAATGTACAGGATTTTAAACGAGCCTGGTACATACCAGATGTTAACTACTAACCCCACATCTCGCTTCAGAGCTGATCTTCAAAAGTTGGTTAACAGTGGTTTTGATTGAGCTATTTTAAATAAGAAGGAGAAAGCTTTTTTAGTCCCTATAGTCCCTAGGATTCCCACTATTTATTTTTTGCCCAAGGTCCACAAGGACCCTATACACCCACCTGGTCGACCAATTGTAAGTGGTATCGACTCGTTCACTTCTAGGGTAGGTCGGTACATTGACCACTACTTACAGCCCTTGGTAAGACGGGTGCCATCCTATCTGTGTGATACGGGTGCCACCATTAGAAAACTGGAAAGTGTTAATATATGCAGCGACATCATCATGGTAACAGCGGATGTCGCTTCACTATACACTTGTATACCTCATGATAAAGGCTTTGAGGCAGTTCAGTACTTCTTGGAGAAGGAGCCCTTTTTGGCCCCATTTCAGTGCCAGTTTATCATGGAATTATTAGAGTTTGCCACTAAACATAGTTATTTTTGGTTTAATGACAATTTTTATTTGTAATCACGCGGCGTGGCTATGGGGGCAAAATTTGCCCCCAGCCTCGCCAACCTTTTTATGGCTAAGTGGGAGGAGGATGTCTTCTATACCCATGACACCCCATCACTGGTGTTATGGGTAAGATACATAGACGACATTCTCCTCCTCTGGGATGGTGACATGGCGTCACTAGAGACCTTCATGTGCCATCTCAACCATAATGACAGAGGCATCTCCCTTACACATACAGCCAGTAGCGACAAAATACAATTTCTGGACTTAGAGATCAGCATTATAGATCAGAGGTTCCAGTTTCAAACCTTTTTTTTTAAAACTGATCAAAACTGGTTCATCCCCATTGATAGCTGTCACCATCGCTCCTGGTTGAACTCAGTCCCACGGAGCCAGTTTTTAAGACTCCGTAGAAATTTTACCACCACAGAGTCATTTAAAGTACAGGCTGATGTTCTCAAACTTGGATTTATTGAGAAGGGTTATAACCCCAGAGATATTGAACGGGACCTTGAAAGGACTCTTGAAATAGACAGAGGTTCTCTTTTAGAGGTCAAACCGAAAAAAGAACAGGATGACAACTTTAAATGGGCAATGCTTACATCTTTTTCTACCCAACACAAACAAGTTAGAGCCATCATAGCGAAACACTGGGGAGTGCTGAAAAATTACCGAGTCCTACATAGTGTATTACCGGAACAAGCTAAAGTGGTGTTCAGAGGTGTCCCTACACTTCAGAGTAAAATCGCATCCAATATTATTAATCCCCCGGTGCGACCCTCCTTTTTTTACCAACTAGTGGGTTATCACCCTTGTAAGAAATGTTCCGTGTGTAAATTCAATTCTTCAGGGAGAAGTAAGACTTTGGAATTTAATTCCACCATTACGGGTAAAATTTATCCCATCAAGCGTTTTTGCACATGCGCCACTAAATACGTGGTTTACCTCATAACTTGTCCGTGTGGTAAACAATATGTCGGCCACACCATACGATCTTTTTCTGTGCGTGTTGGAGAGCATGTAGCTCTTATTCTTAGTGGTGACACACAGCACACAGTACCGAGGCACTACAGGGCACATCATAATAGAAACCCTGCAGGCACGCAATTTCTGGTAATAGATCAATTTGTCCCCCCTTGGAGGGGCAGCCCTAAAACCAGGGGTGTATCGCAACTTGAAACATACTGGATTTATGAGTTACAGTCGCACACACCTTCCCGTTTGAATGTCGAGTGGGACATTAATTCATTCATCAATAAATCCTAGATAGATATGGGCCCATTTCAGTTTTCTCCTTCATTAATATTTTAACTCATCGTATTTTATTTATTTTTGTAATTCATGTTTTTATTTCATAATTATATGTATACCAGTAGGCCATGTACATATAGAAATATATATAATGTCATCTTATGTACCTTGTGGGAGTACATTCCTTGCGTGTGTTTAAACACTAACATATGGGGGGCATCCACCCATTTAATCACATTCCATGTGAATCACTTCCAGCACACCAATATGGCCTGCATAGGGACACAGGGGTGTCATTGAAGCCCTTCAGAGGAGTGTGATTTATTTCACACACCTCCAAATACCACATAATGGACCGTGTACAGGTTTAGTTCTAATATTTTATTTTTGTGATTTTCCTTTTATTATACCAAGTCATTTTCTGGTTTTAATTAAATATTTACAATTCGTATGGTTTTTACCCTTTGGTGGAATGACTTGCATAGTGTAAAGTCCTTTTAATAGATTTTTTCTATAGATTGATCAATCAATCAATTGATCTTAGTCCTTTCGTCAGCCTCAGTTGGAACGCATTTATTATTGCGTTCCAACTCACAATGTATTTTCACCAGGCTGATGCCCAGATTCTGATTGGCTGGCGAGGCGTCATGTGATCGCACTTACGCCGTTAGTATATCCCCCTCTATGGGCGTCTCCTTATGGAGTTGCAGGTAACGTTGCGCCGCCCGTCCCAATCTCAATTGCGGACGTGCAACGTCATTAATTTCACAGTGAGGCTTGGTGCACGCCCGAACGTCTGATCGAGGCGTGACACGCAAGCAGCACTGTGTCACTTCCAGAATGTCAAAGCGAGGCCAGATCTGCATTGGGAAATCAGAACGAGGCTTGACACACAAGCCAGTAATCTAATGCGGCCACTAGACTCGTGGCTTGGTGGAGTTTCCGCTGCATACAATGGCACTGCCTAGTTATATTAAGCCTGTCGCCTTGCACACATAAAGGGTGTGCATGCCTTTCTTTGACTATTTATTTAGACACAATATTTAACAGATAGCCCAGCCCATTAAGTTAGAACCAAAGGGAGTCTTGTTGGTACACCTCCAAACTTTGTACTATTACATTATATGGAGTGCGTTCCAGGTAGAGGCTTGGAACACACACTGGGATTCCATCTTGGTTGAACCAGGAAGTGATTTATCAAAACATGGACGCCCAGGGGATGGCCTCTCAAACAAGGGGTCACACTATCTATAAATTCATGGAGGGCAACAGTGGGGGATCACCCCAGACGATGCATTTGGATGCGAAACGCGTTAGAGGACCCTACTGTTGCCATTTTTTGATAAGCGCTGTTACGCTCTTCTAAATGTAAGTGTTCCTACCTACATTAAAATACCCTTTTTATACAGTATTACACTATGTGCCTTTTCTTTCCTTTTACTTTTCCATCTGGTAATCACCACCTGGCCCTAACCGGGCACTGTCCGTAAGTCTCATTGCATATCCGGATAGGAGCGATAACGTTTTTCCGCCTTGGATTGAAGCTTGAGGTTTCCGTTTGAATTGCTGCTGAAGATTCGCTGTCCACAGCGGCTTACCCATGCCTGGTTGACCCTCTGAACGTATGTTTTTGGGGTCCACTCTCTCCGGTAAGCCTTCTCTACAACCGATTGGTGGTGGTCACTTCACGTCAAGTTTTTTTGGGAGCACTATTATTTTGATTGTCATTCATAATAATTTTTTCATCAGCATTCAATTTATTTTTGTTTTCATTAATGAACTTAATTTTTTCTGGTGACTTTTTATGCCACACAATTCATATCACTGTGGATTATTTGAACATTTTATATCACGGTGGATTATTTGAACGTTTTCATATATCTGTTTTTAGATGTTATGTTGACCGTTTAATCATATATCACTGCCATATACTGCACTCGATCAGAGTGCAGTCCTCATTTAGTTTAGCGCTACAAATGTTTGTTTTGTTTGTTTTTTTACCATTTTCAACTGGTTGTGTGAGCTGCTATACAAGTAGGCAGCGCAAATTTTTTTGTATTTGTTTTCCTCATGTTAGTAAAGTTTGTTGAGCGACGATTCGCACTTTTCAGCCTCGTGCTTTTCAGTCCGTTACAGCGTGACGAATGTGCTATCTCCATTACAAACGCTAGTTTTACCAGAACGAGCGCTCCCGTCTCATACTTGATTCTGAGCATGCGCGTTTTTTTCCCCTCGTAAAAGCATACACACTACCGTTTTTCACGGCGTTAAAAAAAACGACGTGAAAAAATAGAGCAGGTTCTAATTTTTTTAAACCATTTTTCACGTCGTTAAAAATGCTCTGGAGCCTACACACGATCGTTTTTAATGCCCATTTTTAAAAATGGCATTTTTAACGTCATGAAAAACGATCGTGTGTACGCGGCATTAGGTTACACCTTCTCCAATCCTTTGAAAATACACAGAGAAAACTAAAAGCTACATCATACTTCACCTCCAATAAAACAGGCAAAGCCCTAGTGCAACACATTAAAGGCAGGAGAGCAAAAAACAAAATAGAATATATACACCATCCTCACACGAAAGGAAAACGAAGAAACCCCAAGCAATAGCTGATGCTTTTAGCACTTACTACAGTGATTTGTACAATATAAAACAAGACCCTGACAACTTACACCCTTCATCTAAGGATAATAATGAGTTCCTAAA
Organism: Rana muscosa; assembly: GCA_029206835.1. Classification (NCBI taxonomy): domain Eukaryota; kingdom Metazoa; phylum Chordata; class Amphibia; order Anura; family Ranidae; genus Rana; species Rana muscosa. The sequence goes on from CM055121.1 coordinate 319,368,048, forward strand.
CCAAATTAAACTCCCAACGCTGTCACAAGAACAACTGACCCATCTAAATAACCTTTTCACAGAACAAGAAATCATAACGACCATCAAAACCCTCCCTGCAGGTAAAGCACTGGGTCCTGATGGAATCACAGGAGAGTACTACAAACAATTCACCCACCACCTAGCGCCACACCTAACAGCCCTATTTAACAACACTGCCTCTTCTTCATTGTTTCCTTATGAATACCTGCAAGCATTGATCATAACACTACCAAAACCAGGGAAGGAGCCGATAGCCCCCAAAAAGTTTGTCCGATCTCTCTCCTAAACTTAGACCTGAAAATTTACGCAAAAACAAATTGCCACACGATTACTCAACATTATGCCAACACTAATCCATGTAGATCAGTCTGGCTTCACCATTGGACGACAAGCGTCAGATTCCACCAGGAGACTGATAGACGTAATACACTATGCCGAGTCCAGCGGAACGCCTTTTCTGCTCCTATCACTGGACGCAGAGAAGGCGTTTGAGAGGATACATTGATCATACCTTTAGAAGGTCCTCCAAAAATATGGATTCAGTGGACATATGTTAAAAGCTCTACTAGCACTATACTCCACTCCCCCAGCCCAAGTTTTCTCAGCTAACATGTTATCCCAAACATTTTCTATAACAAACGGCACTAGGCAAGGATGCCCGTTATCCCCACTAATTTTTAATTTGTTTATGGAACCCCTAGCGGAACGTATCAGACAAAACCCCAAGATATCAGGATTTGAGATAGGCCAAACATCCCACAAAATCAGTCTGTTTGCGGACAATGTTATTCTCATGCTCACTAACCCGGCTTCTTCCCTGGCAGAGGTACAGAGAATCCTTCATTGGTTTAGTAGTGTATCCTACTACAAGTTGCATGCATGGTGAATGCAACAAAATCGTATATCCTAAATGTAGGTTTAGATGCCACAACCAGAAATTTACTCCAAGCCCAATACTCTTACACTTGGGCAGAAAACGACATAACCTATCTAGGAGTACAATTAACAAAATCAACGAAAAACCTTTTCACAACTAACTTTAAACCATTTCTTACCAAACTCCAGAAAGACATCCAACACCTTGCAAAACACGAGTCTTGGTCAGGCAGACTGGCACCATTCAAAATGATACATCTACCTCAAATACTGTACCTATTTAGAACCATTCCCATCCCTATTCCTGTATCCCCTATAAAAAGAAAGGAATGCTTGTTGACAATTTTTGGGCAATTTGGAGCAACATTTAGGCTTTTTGCTCAAGCACCTCTGAAAAATGCAAACAGAACCCTGGTTGAAACAGGCTGATGTATACAGTAAAAGTAATATAGATCTACCTCATGAAAATTATTTAATCAGCTTAAAATTCATGTTTCTATGTAACGTTTGTAATTATTTAGGCATAGGAAACTGTCTTTATTTTTTCCTTACATATGGAGACTCAGCTTGATGGCTTAAAGAAAGCTTGGTTTAAAGTTGTTTAGTTTGAGTGTGAGTTGTTTAATTAACAGTCAATTAGTAGAACAATGGCATCATGGAGTTGTCCCTGAGAACACTTACCTCTATGTGACTTAATAGTCTGTACCAAGCATTCCGCTTCCTCGCTAATCTTATCTTCTATAGTTCTCTTTCCCATCCCATAATCCCGTAGTGTGGAAAGAGCAAATCTTCTCATCACCTTCCAGGTCTCTCCATTAGTAAAGACAAGACCTAAGAATAAAACACAAGCACTTAAAGCTAAACTCCAGCCCTATCTTTAGTCCTACACAGTTGTACAGGCTCTTCTTCTGTACTGAAAATGCTTAGGTATCATTCCTACCAGGAGCACTGATCAGTGAAAATGGTCTGTTCACACCACACGTGCAGTAAAAATGCAGCATGTATGCAGTGCAACGCAAATTATCATGTCAACTCAATGCATAGAGTTCAATTAAATGTTATTTTGTGACATTTTGATAAAGCTAAAGATAAAGAAAAAGTAAAGAGTGCAAAGCAATGCAACAACACATTTCATCGGCCCTACCAATGCAAAACAGTCTGCTGTTGTGAGCTTCTCACAGCAATCATTGGAAGTTGCAGCAAGTCAGATAGAACCTGCCTCTTTTCTTGGCTGGAGGATGCTCAGCTTCTTCTGGATCTTTTCACCTTCAGCCTTGTACCTGGCCCACCCCTTTCATTCATTGGCTTTCAGTTTTCTCATGAAGGGTCAGCATAACATATGCCTCACATTGCCATTACCCAGGGCAGTTGACATGCAAATGCAGCTAGCTTAGAAAATGCCCACTCCTCCAGCCTGATATCTACCTATCATGGCTATTGGATACTTGAATAAATCCTCCCAAGAGCCAGTCCACTGCTACTCGGGGAGTATCGAGGCAGGATGCTGTGTTGTTTTCAGGAAGTTATATGCAACACCTTGCCCGCTCCTCCCAACACCCATGGCCTAACCTGCTCTGCATAGAGCACAAAACATCACATATACACTATATTGTCAAAAGTATTAAGACGCCTGCCTTTACACGCACATGAAATTTAATGGCATGCCAGTCTTAGTCCGTAGGGTTCAATATTGAGTTGGCCCACCCTTTGCAGCTATAACAGCTTTGACTCTTCTGTGAAGGCTGTCCACAAGGTTTAGGAGTGTGTCTATGGGAATGTTTGACCATTCTTCCAGAAGCGCATTTGTGAGGTCAGGCTGTTGGATGAAAAGGCCTGGCTCGCAGGTGTTCTATCATGTTGAGGTCAGGACTGTGCAGGCCCGTCAAGTTCCTTCTCCCCAAACTCGCTCACCCATGTCTTTATGGACCTTGCTTTGTGCACTGGTCCAAATCATTTGGTGGAGGGGGGATTATAGTGTGGGGTCGTTTTTCAGAGGTTGGGCTTGGCCCCTTAGTTCCAGTGAAGGGAACTCTTAAGGCATCAGTATAGCAAGACATTTTGGACAATTTCATGCCAACTTTGTGGGAATAGTTTGGGGATGGCCCCTTTCCTGTTCCAACATGACTGCGCACCAGTGCACAAAGCAAGGTCCATAAAGACATGGATGAGTGGAGGAACTTGGCTGGCCTGACCTCAAACCGACTGTGAGCCAGGCCTTCTTGTCCAACAATAGTGCCTGACCTCACAAATGCGCTTCTGGAAGAATGATCAAACATTCCCATAGACACACTCCTAAACCTTGTGGACAGCCTTCCAAGAAAAGTTGAAGCTGTTAAAGCTGCAAAGGGTGGGTCAACTCAATGGTGAACGCTACAGACTAAGACTGGGATGCCATTAAAGTTTATGTGCTTGTAAAGGCAGGCATCCCAATACTTTTGACAATATAGTGTCGCAGCACAGAAACCCAGTGATGATGTTACTAGGTCTAAAATAAGCTATGAAATGAAAAGGGAAAGGTTTTATTTAAAAGGAATGTATATTCAGGGCTGCAAACCTTTAGCGTTGATCATCAAGTTAACTTATTTACTTATACACATTTTTTAATGTTCATATATTTTAAGCAATATGTTTTCATGCTGCTTCATTGAATAAACAAAAAAATACCATTTTCTCTTTGCATTTTATTAAGTATTGGTGCCCTTGGCCTGTCAGAAAACTCCTCGGCATGGTTGATTAAAGCATCTTTCACAGCGTCATATCCACAGAGGGCAACCATCTTCTGCATCCCCATTTGGACACCTATCACTGGACCGTACGTTTTGGATAACTGAAAACAAAATAAAATCAAGAGATAGAGTGAAAAAATAACTGTTTAACTTTAAAACTGGTCTGCAAAAAACAGTATTCAAATTTATAAAAGGTCTTCTGTTGAATGTTGAGATTATCAACTGTTCTCTTAAATATGGATTTCTTTCTCAGATGAAGTTTTTGTTGGAATTCCTGTATTGTATCAGATGATATAGGACAAGAAGTTTGTTACCTCTATAAATGTCTTATGTGGTTTCTTCATGTCGATACTAAGCATATTTCCAATAATTGGCCATGGTTTGGGTCCAGGTGGGAAATTCTTGTACTTGTCTTGTCTCTTGTTGTATACATAGGCCAAGAAGAGGATGACAACAACAGACAGAAGGATCGTCACTGGGTCAGTTGTGAACATCATCTTGTAATATCTACTGAAAGGAACACAGGTACATTGTGGGTAAAGACAGCAATTAACTTCACTTATTTGCTTCCTTTTGGTATTTTAAATATACAAGTGAAAGCGTTTTACTATATCTGTTTAATAAGCACAAAAGACTTGTTGGTTTTGCCAGAAATCCAGTGCAAATATGTCATGTGGATTCTGCAGTGTTATCTTGAACAATATGATCAAACTGGGACTGATGTGGTGGTAATCAGGTACACTGTTAATGGTGCGCACTGGTCTAGTGACACTGGGACTGGTTTGGCGGCAATCAGGAACATCAAGAACAGTTTTGATGACATACACTGGTCTGGCCACACTGGGACAGGTGTGGCAGACCTATACTGGTGTGATCTGACCACATTGAGAACTGGTGTCCCCGTTATTGGGAACACTGTTGCTGGTCAGGTCAAACTGGAACTGGTGTGATGGTGATCAGGAACACTGTCAATGGCGTACACTGGTCTGGTGACACTGGGACTGGTGTGGCGGTGATAAGGAACACTGATGGCGGCTTACAGACTTTTGGTGACACTTGGACTGGTGTGGTGGTGATCCGGGAACACTCTTGCTAACTGCACTGGTTTAGTGTAAAGGCGTTCAGGAACGCTGCTTCTGGCTACACTGGTCTGGCAACACTGACTGGTGCATTGGTGATTGGGGACACTGACAAGTGCAGTGGTAACTGGGGACACTGTAACTGGTTGCATTTGTCTGGTGACATTGTACTGCTGTGGCGGTGATCAGAGACAATGACTGGCTGCACTGACATACAGTGTTTTCAGTGCAGCCAGCCACTGTACCTGATTACTAGCCGCAGCAGTACATTGTCACCATAGGGACACTTGCACTGCTCTGGTGACAATGTGTTAAATACCAACGGTCAAATAACCAATGGAAAACCAGCAGCCAACCAGCTCCCGATCAACGCTCTCAACCAATAGCTGAGAGCGTGGACCGGAGTGTTCTGGCGGGGGAATGTCCCCCTGTCAGAACACAATAGAACAGCAGGGGTAATCGATGTACCAACATTGTATTGTTAGTACAGCGGCTCCGAGCAGAGCTGTCAGTTTTTTTCATTGAACCCAGCTGGGCTTTAATCTAAAAGAGAAAACTGTAGTAGTGTAAACAGGGCACATGTAAAACAATGGTTTCCTGTGTTATCTTGCAGAGACCTGCATTTGCACTGCAGAAAAGCTCAGGTCTCCTCACAGGTGTGAACAAGCTCTGAATTGTGCTTTTTTTTTTTTTGAAAAGGTGAAAACTTAAGCAATGCAAAACTGTAAATAAGTGACTTAAATATATTTAATGTTAACTTTAATCTGCTTTTGTCAGCCATAACAATATACAGTATGTGCTGGCACAGTGGTGGGCTTTATGCTGTGCTGCTACATACTGTATATGCATACAACCAGGGTCATTTTATTTCCTGGGGTGCGCTCAATTACATGGCCCCAACACTATGACTGAGCTGTCATCAATAGGGCTGTAGGGCAGGCGACCTATCAGTTAAAAACTGTAGGAGCCAGGAAAGAACATTGAATAATAACACACTAATTGGCAGGTTTAATAGGTAATAAAACTATGCTGCAGTTATGACTCAAAGTCTGCTGTGTTAATGCTATTGACAGACTGTACCATATAACATTTTTTATTTTACCTGTAGTTCCACTTTAATTTCTCTACAATGCCTAAAACTCCATTCACACCTAGGCATTCTGGATCATGGGCAGGAATCGCTGCGATTCTGCCAGCGATTCCAGAATTGCGGCATAACGCAGAACACGTTTGCAGTGCCATTATTTCTTAATGGCACCACAAATGCGGTGCAATTATGCCGCAATATTCGAGCGACAGATCGTGGTATGATCACGGCAAAACGGTTCTGTGCCAAGATTTGGTACATGAGCTTCTTTTTGATTTGTTTTTGGAGCAGAGGGAGGCCCATTTAAAAACGCCCAAGTAAAAACAAAAAGCTAAAAAAAACAAGCGGCTGCAGCAGCTCTAGTCAACACGGTTGACACGTTTTCGTGGCAGCTGTGGCTTCAGCCAAAGTTCCGCAGGCAGTATTGGACAAAAGCAATCTGTTAAAGAAAGCACGGCCAGGCTTCCATGGCCAAGAGACAATATTCCATTAGCGCCAAAGAAGTTGCCAGCGCCATGCTTATGCTGAGGGTTTTGGACTTGTTTAATCACCAGAATCAGGTTCAAGTTCTCTTTGTGCATGAAAGAAATCCCTTTGGCCCCACATTTAAATATCGATTGGCATAGGAAAAGCCAACATAGCAGAGGATGGTTTAGATCCATCGACCTCTGGGTTATGGGGCCAGCACGCTTCCGCTGCGCTACTCTGCTCTTGATGCTAAGAGCCATCAACGACAAAATGTGCTTAAAAAAAAAAAAAAAAACCCTGATTGGAATCCATACGTCCGGCGCCCCGCATGTAGATTGAGGGGGGCGGACACATGGATAGGGCCGCCACTGAATTTGAGTTTATACAAACACAATATAATATCCAGTTATTTGGTAAAATATAAAAGACAATATTGTGTCAAGTATATGGATACCAAACGTATCAAGACTCAAAATTGGAACCTGTGAAGATTGCGACAAAATGCGGTACCAAAAAAATGCTTTAAAAGCCTCTACAGGTTATCACTGTAAGGTTAATCATGAATGGTGGCCCTAGAATCATTGCTCTCACTCTCACTGTATGCCTGTGTGGTGCAATCATTGTTTACATACATGTGCACAAACTAAATGCGCATTTCAATTTGTGCATTTTGTGGGGGGGGGGGGTGCTTTTAATGTTTTTTCTTACTTGATTAGCTTCCTACAGCCAGGGAATGACAGCTCTGAAACTCGAAGTTGCAACCATAAACTTACTTTACCCGCTTAAATCCGGGACATTATTAAATGTCCTATGGAGAGAAAATTGTCCCTGTCCCAATCCTGGGCATTTCATTTGAGCACATGATGAAAAAATGCAATAAAAATGAACTCCAGTGAAAACAGCATGTTAAAATGATCCGTACATTCAGAGATCTAAAGAAATAATCTGTGAAAATATATTATACATTTATTTACCTGTAAATAATTTGCACAAAAATATCAGAATGATATACAATTTTATGGAAGCAACTTACTGTATCTTCCTGCTGAAGATATTCCGCAATCAGGTCTGGTCTTTCCTGCAGTGACTCTTATACCTTTTACTATCGGGGGAAATATTTGAACCTTGTACAGACAATAGTCTTGCAAACATTCAACCTTTCCTCCACCCACAGTATATAATGTATGTAAACGAACTGCTCTTGAATTGTGTAGGTTTCTAACTAGTACACTTTGATGCTTTGATTTTAAGATATTCTGTAATAACAGGTAGGTAAAAAAGTGATTCTAATCTTGGATTGTAAAGTGAAAAAACAATATATTTGAAATCACGATGAGGTGCTTTTGATGTAAAATGTGAGTCGGTCTTTCACGCTACTGTGAGTAGATAGTGAATGTGAATACCACATGCAGGGATGAGCCGAACACCCCCCTGTTCGGTTCGCATCAGAACCTGCGAACAGACAGAATGTTTGCGTGAACTTTAGAATCCTATTAAATACAATGGACTCGAACGTTCGAAATCTAAAGTGCTAATTATAAAGGCTAATATGCAATTTATTGTCCTAAAAAGTGTTTGGGGACCGGGGTCCTGCCCCAGGGGACATGTATCAATGCAAAAAAAGGTTTAAAAAATAGACGTTTTTACGGGAGCGGTGATTTTAATAATGTTTAAAATGAAAAAATAAAAGTGAAATTTTCCTTTAAATTTCGTACCTGGGGGGTGTGTATGATATGCATGTGAAGTGGCGCATGTTTCCCGTGCTTAGAACTTTCCCTGCACAAAGTGTCATTTTTGAAGGAAAAAAAGTCATTTAAAACTCACTCGCGGCTATAATGAATTGTCGGCTTTTATCAATACATAGAAAAGTCATTGATAAAAAAAAAAAAAAAAAAGCGTGGGGGTCCCCCCAAATTCAATTACCAGGCCCTTCAGGTCTGGAATGGATATTAAGGGGAACCCCGCCGCAAACTAAAAAAAAAATGGAGTGCGGTTCCCCCTAAATATCCATACCAGGCCCTTCAGATCTGGCATGGATTTTAAGGAGAACTCCACCCCAAATTAAAAAAAATGGCGTGGAGTCTCCCCAAAAATCCATACCAGACCCTTATCCGAGCAAGCAAACTGGCCGGCCGCAGGGGAAGAGGGGGGGATGAGAGAGCGGCCCCCCCTCCCTCCTGAACCGTACCAGGCCACATGCCCTCAACATGGGGAGGATGTCCCCATGTTGATGGGGACAAGGGCCTCATCCCCACAACCCTTGCCCGGTGGTTGTGGGGGTCTGCGGGCGGGGGGCTTATCGGAATCTGGAAGACCCCTTTAACAAAGGGGACCCCCAGATCCCGCCCCCCCCTATTTGAATTGGTAAGGGGTACATTGTACCCCTACCATTTCACAAAGAAAGTGTAAAACAATGTAAATAAAAACACACAAACACCTTGGAAAAGTCCTTTATTAAAAAAAAAATAATAATAAAAAAAAAAAAAACATTCCAGCGATGAAATCCAGTGTTCCACCGCAATCCGATGTCCAGCGCTGTCCGTCATTGGTTGTGCCAGAGCGGACCTGATGGGGAACTTCCTCCGCAGTGTTTTAAATGTATAGACCAGCCCCTTCTAAAGTTCCCCATCAGGTCCGCTCAGCGGACCAGATGCGGAACGCGAGAAGGGGCGGGTCTATTCATGTATTACACAGCGATCAAAGTTCCCCATCAGGTCCGCCCCCTCGGTATGTCCGACCCCGCCTACGTCATTGGCCTGAGCGGGGAACTTCCTTCACTGTGTAATTTAAATTTACACAGTGAAGGAAGTTTCCCGCTCAGGCCAATGATGTAGGCGGGGTCTGACATCCCGAGGGGGTGGACCTGTTGTGTGTTTTTTGTGTGTTTTTATTTACATTTTTTGACACTTTCTTTGTGAAATGGTAGGGGTACAATGTACCCCTTACCAATTCACATAGGGGGGGCCCGGGATCTGGGGGTCCCCTTTGTTAAAGGGGTCTTCCAGATTCCGATAAGCCCCCTGCCCACAGACCCCCACAACCACCGGGCAAGGGTTGTGGGGATGAGGCCCTTGTCCCCATCAACATGGGGACATCCTCCCCATGTTGAGGGCATGTGGCCTGGTACGGTTCAGGAGGGAGGGGGGCCACTCTCTCATCCCCCCCTCTTCCCCTGCAGCCGGCCAGGTTGCGTGCTCAGATAAGGGTCTGGTATGGATTTTTGGGGGGACTCCACGCCATTTTTTTTAAAATTTGGGGTGGAGTTCTCCTTAAAATCCATGCCAGATCTGAAGGGCCTGGTTTGGATATTTAGGGGAACCGCACGCCATTTTTTTTAAATTTGCGGCGGGGTTCCCCTTAATATCCATTCCAGACCTGAAGGGCCTGGTAATTGAATTTGGGGGAACCCCCACGCTTTTAAATCTCATCGTCACTCACACTCTTCAACTATGGAACAGACAAATCTCTAATTTTAAGTTATCCTCAGATGTTCCCCCCTTAGCTTCCTTTATGGGTGACCCACGTTTTTCCCCCCCAGATAGAGCTCAGGATGAGAATTTGCTAACATATTGGAAGTCACATAATCTAATACATTTAAAATCGCTCTCCCAAGACAATGCATTTCTTACTTTCACCAGACTACAAACAAAATACAATATCTCTCCTACCGAACTAGAGATCTATGCGAAAATAAAAAAATTCTATGAGAAATATTACTCACTTACACTCCACCCCCCTTATACACAATTTGAGCAAATTTGTATCTCCTCCCCTCGTGACCGGGGTTTAATCTCCAGAATATATAAAAATTTAAATGAGACAAACATGCCTGATAAATCGCATCCCATGCTACAATGGGAATCAGATTTAAATACCTCATTTACTCTTGATCAATGGGATACGATTTTTACAAATCTCCACAAATGTACCAGAACAACCTCGATTAGAGAATCGGCCATCAAACTACTTTATAGATGGTATCTTACTCCCGCTAAACTCAATTCATTTTATCCCTCAGTGTCCCCACTCTGCTTTAGGGGTTGCCCCACCCAGGGAACACTTTTACATATATTTTGGGATTGCCCCCACATTAAAGACACTTGGCATAAGGCAAATATTATAATAGATAAAATATCCTGTAGAAAGATCTCTCTTACACCCCAAATAGGCCTTTTATTCACCCCTATACAGGACATTCCAATGACTAGTACAAGGTTGATACATACACTCCTTAGTTCCATCCACTGGGCCATAGCATTTAATTGGCGCTCCACTACGGTACCTTGGCCACAAATTCTTAACCGCATGTCAAACATTAAGCTTTCAGAAAGAATTCATCACACATTATATGATTCTATGCCCCTTTACCAAAAAAAATGGACTCTCTGGGATACCACCTCTCTGGTCTAGTACCTTCCCGTTTTTTTTTTTTTTTTTCCTCCCACTCTTAAAATATATACAATCGTCATTTAGCCCTCTCTCCAATACAATGCTCTTGATTGACTTTATTTGAACAATATACATTCCTATACCAGTCTTAAGAAATAAAAAATAAATAAATTAAGAAAGAAAAAAAAAAAAGAAAAAAAAAAAAAAAGAAGAACCTTTTCTCCTTCCTCTGTACAATGCTCAATATGTACAATGTTTATATATATACCTGTACCATCATTGTGATTTGTGTTTATACCTTGACCTTTTCTATAATAAAAATCGTTTGTAAACAAAAAAGCCGACAATTCATTAATAGCCGCGAGTGAGTTTTAAATGACTTTTTTTCCTTAAAAAATGACACTTTATGCAGGGACAGTTCTAAGCACGGGAAACATGCGCCACTTTACATGCATATTATACACACACCCCAGGTACGAAATTTAAAGGAATATTTCACTTTTATTGTTTCACCTTAAGCATTATTAAAATCACTGCTCCTAAAAAAACGTCCGTTTTTAAAACTTTTTTTTGCATTGATACATGTCCCCTGGGGCGGGACCCGGGTCCCCAAACACTTTTTAGGACAATAACTTGCATGTAAGCCTTTATAATTAGCACTTTAGATTTCTCCCATAGACTTTCCGAATTTGCCGCGAACACCCCAAATTGTTCGTTGTTCAGCGAACGGGCGAACAGGCAATGTTCGAGTCGAACATGAGTTCGACTCGAACTCGAAGCTCATCCCTAACCACATGTAGCGGGGTGGTCAATTTAGGGGAAGTCTCTGAGTGGTAATTAGGCTCAGACACCTTGATTGTTAGTGGCTATGGACCATTTTTTGTCTTCAGGGGATAATGCTGGTGATGAGTTCCCTGTGGCCTGCAGGTGGCGCTGCCATTCTGGCCCGGGGTTGAACCACGAGCGTAGTGCTGTGCCTTTTGTGTCCCCTCTCGGCAGCCATGCAGTGGGGCTGGAAACCTGCTGTGCATGCCGGGAGAGGATATAAAAGGGGCAGACATCTCCTGATCCTGGTCCAACCCCCAGGCACCTTCAGCCTGGGAGTGAGTGTGGTTCATCTCCGGGTGCCCTAGGCCCGGAGGCTGTGTTCCTGTTCCATCTCAGGCACCTTTAGCCTGGGATGAGGTACTACCCTGCTGTCCTGATCGCCTGGGTATGAAGACCCAGGGGATGCGGAGAAGGCCCGGGGGCCCAGCACTTCAGCTGGGGTCCGCTAAGGATTGAGGAGTCCAGGGTGCCGCCTTGTGAGGGGACCCCTACTCTCAGAGAAGGGAGGATCATTCTGAAGGACCGATGCAGGAGTCACGGTGAAGGAGGGGTCTGTTGACTCTCTGGGGGGACATCTTCTCCTTGAAAAGGGCCATGTTCTAAGAAGGAAGTTCACGTTCATCAGGTCAGTGGCAGTGGCCTTATACACCGGGTCTGTGGTAGAGAGCAAAATCACGGTCTGTGGCAGAGACTTTGCGCCTAGTATACTGCTTGAGAATCTGAGTAGTACAGTAAAGAGCTACGTTTGTGCCTGGACCTCCTCCACACCTTTTGCTGTTCTGTTTCCTTTGCTCCAACCTCTTTTTCCTATCCAAGAGACTGTGTATTGTGAAGCGAGAATAAATCTTAAGTTGAAGCTTCAGCTGGTGTGGACATTCATGCTACTGGGGAAGTAAGGACTTGTCTCTACTCACGGTAGAGGCAGAAATCATTCTCGGGAGGATTCTGGCCTGGCTGCAGACAAGACCCAACAATAACACCGCTCAACCTTTTGCACAAGAGGGTACAGGCTGATAGTGCGGTGTGCCTCTCTTCCCCTGCGAGGAGCCAAGTTAAATGCAGGCTGGGGATAAGGTGAGTGCGCTACATACAGAAAAAATTATAAAAAAATCAAAAGGTGCAAAATCTAACAGTGTTCACTATACACAAAGTCAAATATAAATACAAAAGGTGATCTTGCGCTAAAGAGATATATCACTACAAATAACACCCTGTTGAAAAAGGTGATATAAACGTGCAATAAATAAGGAACGTGTAAATAACGGAATAATGTAGAAAATGGGTAAAAAACAGTGGGTAAAAAGAATCAATATATATTGTCCCTCTGTTACAAAGATAATAAAAGAGTCTCTGTAGTAGCTATAATATATGGACAAATAGTTGAGGTGAAATAACTCGATGAATTAACGCCTTCCTATGGGATAGATGACAGTCTGCGTGAAGTGAACAAGTCCCTTTAGGAGTATCCATAATAGAAAAAGTGAATGATGCATGTTATCCACACACTAGTCTCCCAGAACTCTCACCTCAATATGAGTAGCAATTCACATTGATAGAACATGCATGTGATCCAGCCTCGAACTATGTTTTCTCCAAACCGCTGTTCCTGCAGGTGGCCAATTTCTTCCACTAACCTATTACCATAAGCTCCAGAATATGGGGTATAGGAATGGGGGAGGAAGAGAAGAAGAGGCCTCCAATAGTGTAGTATGTTAAAAACAATTTAACAACTTTATTGGGCGCTATACGGTTGGACTCTTACATGGGGAAACATTAAAACAAGCAAACAATGAAATTGCGTAGTTTCCAGCACCTTCTTACGTCACTTCCGGTCTGCGTCAGCCTTTCACACTCCCTACACCGTTACGTCACACCACGTGACTTCTTCAGGGGACTCTCCCTTTTCTATTGTGGATACTCCTAAAGGGACTTGTTCACTTCACGCAGACTGTCATCTATCCCATAGGAAGGCGTTAATTCATCGAGTTATTTCACCTCGACTATTTGTCCATATATTATAGCTATTATTTATAGCTATTACAGAGACACTTGTATTATCTTTGTAACAGAGGGACAATATATATTGATTGTTTTTACCCACTGTTTTTTACCCATTTTCTACATTTTTCTGTTATTTACACGTTCCTTATTTATTGCACGTTTATATCACCTTTTTCAACAGGGTGTTCTTTGTAGTGATATCTCTCTTTAGCACAAGATCACCTTTGAATTTATAAGGTGCTTTTGATGATTTCTTTGATTAGAATTGAACTCCAGTTTTCTTTTTAGTCTTGCACAGTTGTGCAGGCTCCTCTTACGTACTGAAACTGCTTATTATGATTTCACTAAACACTGTGAGCTTCTAGCAGTGTTCATTAGAAGCTGCAGCAGGTCAGAAAGAGCCTGCATCATTTCCTGGCTGGAGGATGCCCAACATCATTGAAACTTTTCTTCCCCAGCCTTTAAGTGGTATTAAAGGTTCAGCTTTAAAAAAAAATACCAAACAATGTCACACTTACCCACTCTAAACAATGGTTTTGCACAGAGCAGCCCCGATGCTCTTTTTTTCGGCTTCCCCGCTGGTGCTCCATCTACTCCCCCTTGCCCCCAATAGCAAGCCGCTTGCTATGGGGGCACTGATGCATGCTCACTCCCAAACCCTGCTCTATGTTTCTGTAATGGTTGTTTAACCACAAAGGGGTTAATATGGATTCTACTACTGTTCCGAATTGTAAAGGTTAGATAACATTGCATGCATGCTGAAAGTAAAGCCCTGTACACACGATCGGATTTCCGATGGATTTTAGTCCGATGGATTTGTCCATCAGAAATCCGATGAAACTGTTTTTCATCAGTCTTGGCCACACACCATCAGTCCAAAAACCGACCATCCCAAACGCGGTGACGTAAAACACTCCGATGAGCCAAGAAAAATGAAGTTCAATGCTTCTGAGCATGCGTCGACTTGTTTCTGAGCATGCGTGGGTTTTTTACGGAAAAATTTAAAACATGTTCTATTTTTTAAAACCGATGGAAAAAAGACCGATGGGTCCCATACACGATCGATTTGTCTGATGAAAACAATCCATCGGACGTTTTTCATCGGTTAAACCGATCGTGTGTACGGGGCTTAAGACTCGACACGTCCGTTCAGGTCCGTTACTTTCGTATCTAATGATTTATTCCAGGCAGTACTAAACTTTTTACACACAGCATGATACGTCACTATTATGTTAATGTAAGACTGCAAACCACATCTGATTGGCTGCAATACAAAAAAGAGTACAGAAACGTGATGATTAAGCTGGGCTGTCCTCTGGTCCTATCTTCATATCCACATTCCAAAGATGTGTGGGAGAAGGGGGTATCTGCCATTTTCTGTCTTCTCCAGTCTTTTTGGTGGGAGAGGGGGTTGTTAGAAATTGATTTGAGTAAGGAAGAATTTACAGCAGTGGTGTACATGAAAAAGCAATCTAGACTTTATAGTATAGTGAAGATGCATAGAGAATAGACATTTTCTAGTTTAACATTATGCTCATCACATTCCTTCACATTTCCATAAGAGATGGTTTGGTCCCGCCCACTCTTTCTCCCGATTGGATCACTGCCAATGGCTCCCGCTGCTGTCACAGACGATGTGGAGAGTCCCAGGACTCAGCGTTGGATCAAGAGGGGGCTTTTTTTTTTATATATATATTCTTTATTTAGAAGAAGTGGTACAACGTGTTCTTCAACACATACATATCAGCATGAAATGCAGACAACATTGTACACCAAAACATAACGTCAAATACAGATAGATCAAAAGTGTTGGACTGAGGGGTGAACAGTATTGGTTATGCGTATTTAGCAGTGCTTCTAGTACATACCATTGAAGTATACCGTTTCCTCCTACGCATGTTTGCTTTTTCCTTGTTTACAATACGCAGAGAAAAACTAACACCAGTGTTCTACTCACCTCTTTACTCAATATAAAACTAAAAATAAAGTTTTGCCTTTAGTTATACATTAAGCTGGCCATACACTAGTACACTAGTAGGACTTTTCCCAAACAAAAACCGCATACACTGTGAAATTAGTTCAGTTGAGAACATTTTTGATTTCATGTATTTCTATCTGATGTTCAGCTGTGTACTGCACAAGGAGTTATGGAGTTGGAGAATGTTACCGTACTATAACCATTAAAAGGCTATTATGTGGATATTTTTTTATTCCAGTGATGGGCCTCAGGCCAGGAGAATGCGAGTTGCTAAGATAGTTGAGTTTCTCCCTATACATTTGTGTGTATGCCCTAATTAATCTCTGAGCATAAAGAAGATGGGAGAAGCTCATGGTTGGTTTGGAGGAGCTGATGGCAAATCAAGGATGTATTCAGGGTTATCCACAAAAAACACACTCACCTACCCAGAAATCCAACACTGCATTACATCCATTCCAGCACCATCATCTTCTTCTCCAGGAACAAGCTCATGCAGCTGCGAGGCGGGAAGGCCTTGGCTGCTTATGATCGACAAAGAACAGAGGCAGCTGCCCGTCAGGATCGCTCAGGTGGGTTTGAACTAGGATCCTAACCTGTCTGGCCTCATCCCTTGTCAATGGCAGCCAGCTGTATCTTCCATGTACCTTTCATGTCAAATACCTGGTTAATCCTTCCAGTCTCCCTTTTCCTTGAGGTAAACTGACCACATCAAGCACAGAAACAGATTTATGCTTCCATGGTCACTTTGCGCCCAAATATTTGCTTTACAAGATGTCATGCCTATGCATGATGAACCGGTCTCTTCCCTAGTCAGTTTACCTGCCCCTTCCCCCGATCAGGCCTAATATGCTCCCTACATAATAAGTACTTATTTACTTAACAGTTGTGTGTTTACATATAAATTAAGCATGAGCTAATATGTTTAGTAAAGGCATACCTTAAGCTTGATCTAACATGTTCAGCAATAGCACACCTTAAGCATGAGCTAATGTGTTTAGAAATAGCATACCTTAACCACTTCAACACCAGGCTTTTTTTACCACATCAATACCGGGCCTATTCTGGCACTTTTCTCCTACATGTACAAATCATCATTCTTTTGCTAGAAAATTACTCAGAACCCCCAAACATTATATATGGTTTTTTTTAGCAGACACCCTAGGGAATAAAATGACGGTCATTGCAACTTTTTTTCTTGCACGGTATTTGCGCAATAATTTTTCAAACGCCTTTTTTGGGGAAAAAAAAGGGTTTCATGAATTAAAAAATAACAAAACAGTAAAGTTAGCCCAATTTTTGGGGAGAATATGAAAGATTATGTTACGCCGAGTAAATAGATACCTAACATGTCACGCTTTAAAATTGCGCACACTCATGGAATGGCGTCAAACTTTGGTACTTAAAAATCTCCATAGGCGACGCTTTAATTTTTTTTACAGGTTAACAGGTTAGAGTTACATAGGAGGTCTAGTGCTAGAATTGTTGCACGCGCTCTAACGCACGCGGTGATACCTCACATATGTGGTTTGAACGGCAATTACATATGTGGGCGGGACTTACATGCGCGTTCGCTTCTGATCGCGAGCTACCGGGGACAGGGGCGTTTAAATTTTTTTTTTTTATTCTTTTTTTTACTTATTTTTTTTTTAACACTTATTTAACTTATTATTTTTTTTTGATCACTTTTATTCCTATTACAAGGAATGTAAACATCCCTTGTAATAGGAATGTGTGTGACAGGTCCTCTTTATTGAGAGATGCTGGGTCAATAAGACCCCACATCTCTCCTCCAGGCTGGAAAGCATGAGATCAGTGAATTTTTTTTCACTAATCTCATACTTACTAGCCGCAATGGCGGCTTTGTTTACATTTGAGGACCCGGGCGTGACGTCATCACATCGCGCCCGGGCCTCCGACGATCATAGAGATAACTGGTGACCATCTGCTCACCAGTCATCTCCATGCTCGTCACGTGACCCACCACCGGCGCCGACAATTCTCTCCGGGTCCCCGATGGCACGGGAGAGCCCAGAGAAGCAACGGATGGCGGCGGGAGGGGGGGATGTCCCCTCCCGCCGCCTATAAGAACGATCAAGCGGCGGAACCACCGCTATGATCATTCTTATGGTGCGCAGAATCGCCGGCACAAGAAAAGGATATCTGAACGATGCCTCTAGCTGCAGGCATCATTCAGATATCCCCCCTCAAAGCTGAGGACGTCATATGACGTCCACCCAGGATGGGAGATCCCATCTGTGGACGTCATATGACTATGGGCGGTAGGGAAGTGGTTTTAAGCATGAGCTATTTTGTTGAAACAGTTTGAACAGGCTTTTTGTAATGATTAGTTTGAGATTGTTTTATGTTGTTCTGTGGATTGTCCTACCCATATGAACCTTTCCTTTAAACTAGTTATACATTAATCTGAACAGTTATGATTTTTGCTTTGCTATTTTGCTTAATAAGAACAGTACATGCAGCATGCTTTTACAACCTTAGAGCAGTTGGAAGCATTAAACAACCTGCACCTTCAATTTGAAGATGGTAAAGATGTCTTGGACCACTTTCACACTGAGGCGCTTTGCAGGCGCTTTCACGCTAAAAACAAAGCGCCTGAAAAGCTTACGGAAACTTATTCCCATTAAAATCAATGAATGCTTTCACACTGGAGCAGTGCGCTGAAAAAACGTCCCTCTCCATTGAAATTAATTGAAAGCGCTTCAAAAGCGCCTGAAAAGCGCTTCAAATGCGCTCAGTGTTTTACTGGCAGTTTTTCAAGCGCCTCAGTGTGAAAGAGGCCTTAATAGAGGATGGAAGTCTAGTGTAACCTCCACCTCACCCTGAGACAACACCACCTGGAACTTAAAAAAAAAAAAAAAAAAACACATATCTATTCCCACCTGATTCCTAATCTTATGGCGCTGTCTAGCGAAATATTCTGTGTTAGGGCCTGGGGTGGAGCCAGGCTGGGAGGAGAGATTATAAAAACAGCCAGGTGAGAGAGTCTGGCCTCTAAGGTGAACACAAGAGGAGGAAGGTAAGATGGCAGACAAACATTACTGCATATACATGACAATTGTGAGCTCTGCCATTCAACAAGACTGAGGACAATTTAGTGGCAGAACATAGATACTGTGGGTGACGTTTTTTTTTATGTTTAACTTTAAAGTGGACGTAAACCCATCCATAAAACAGTTTCATTTCCGGCTTGTGCCGGAAATGTTACACTCCCATTGGTTGTGCTCTCAACCAAACCATCAAACTATCCAATGGCTGGTGTCATAACTGATCACATGTGCAGCATTATGGCAGTTGTAGATTAAACAGAGGCAAAGATGGCAGCTTCCTTGGCTGAAAACGATAGGGCTTACATTTTAAATAGTTTATTTATTAGCCATATTGTTAGCTTAGGCAAGGTTTTGAAATTTCTACAAAGTCCAGTCAAGACTCATTAGATTTAGCTTGATGCCATGGGGTCAGTCCATAACATTTAACAGTTCACTGTGGAATGTTCATGCAGACATGGCAGTACACTGTACATATCTGGAATCAACATTTAAATGTTCACAAATGCCTACAGTGGAAACATCCAGATCCTATTTAAGTGTCGTAGAACAATATAGGTAATGGATACCATTTTTAAGGTTAATTGTTTTGCAGCCATAGTTCAGAATATCAACTCAGCAAAATTGTAAAGATGAAATTGCCTTTTAACCACTTCAGCCCCGGAAGGATTTACCCCCTTCCTGACCAGAGCACTTTTTGCGATACAGTACTGTGTCACTTCAACTGACAATTGCACGGTCGTGCGACGTTGCACCCAAACAAAATTGACGTAGTTTTTCCCCCCACAAATAGAGCTTTCCTTTGGTGGTATTTGATCACCTCTGCGGTTTTTATTTTTTGCGCTATAAACAAAAAAAGAGCGACAATTTAAAAACAAAAAAAAATATTTTTTACTTTTTGCTATAATAAATTTCCCCAAAAAATATATAAAAAAAAATATTTTTTTCCTCAGTTTAGCCCGATATGTATTCTTCTACATATTTTTGGTAAAAAAAAAAAAAAAAACACAATAAGCGTATATTGATTGGTTTGCACAAAAGTTATAGCGTCTACAAAATAGGGGATAGATGTATGGCATTTTTATTATTGTTTTTTTTTTTATTCGTAATGGCGGCGATCTGTGATTTTTATCATGACTGCGACATTGCGGTGGACACATCGGACACTTTTGACACTATTTTGGGACCATTGTCTTTTATACAGTGATCAGTGCTATAAAAATGCACTGATTACTGTGTAAATGACACTGGCAGTGAAGGGGTTAACCAGTAGGGGGCGATCAAGGGGTTAAATGTGTCCTAGGAAGTGAGTCTAAGGCTTTATTTTATAAACAACGGCTTGGGGAGCCAGTCTGTATGATTATGCAACAATTTAGGGCACTAGGAACAAAATCAGAATTCTCTGATGTCTGTATTGCAGACTTTGGATAGAAGTAACAGGTGCAGAAAAATGTGGCTTTGGATGTTGGTGGTGCCTTCACACCATAACCCTATAGAGGTACTCTTGAAAGAATTGGTCTTGCTGTAAAAAATTGTAATGATATGCACCTGTCAAAACAGGTGTGGAAAAATTTGTCCTTGGGTGTTAATTGTGCCCATAAAATCTAGACCAAAAAATTTCTTCCAGATAAATCAACACCCACAAATCTAGGAAGCGTAGACAGTCTTGCAGAGATTCCAGATCCAGAAAACACTTAATTGGCGACATCAGCACGAGGTGCTTAATAGCTGCTGCTAATCCAGGACTGACTCATTTTAATAAATGTCAGCTGGTCATACGAAGCCTGTGGACATACGCACTCTTATCTGTCACATAACCTCCGGCAGCACTAAATACCCATTCAGCAAGTACGCTGAATGCATGGCAGCTCAACTGCATACTGGGCAAGTTCTGGCCAGTGGTCTATTCTCATAACCCAGTGGATCATTAACTTAAACCCTCTCCATGTCTGTTTTCATCCATAGATAACCTCCCACCATATGATGCAGATGCTACCGATGGGATGTGGAAGCAGACAGCTCTGGGCGCCAAGCATCACTCAGGCGGGCCCCTTCTCTTTTGAAACCTCAAAACTAGCCTTTCCATGAGACTGTAACCTAGCAGACTCTGGAAAAGCAATACATAAACTGCTCTTTAAGGTGTTCAAGATATTTCATCCTCTGCTCCCTCTGTGAGGACGGAATGAGTTCTGAGACTTTCCCCTTGTAACTGTGATCAAGGAAGGTTGCCAACCAATGGTGATCCTTCTCCTGGATGCCGCAAACTATCGTGTCCAGGGATGAGCCGAACACCCCCCTGTTCGGTTCGCACCAGAACCTGCGAACAGACAAAATGTTCGTGTAAACTTTAGAACCCTATTAAATACAATGGACTTGAACGTTCAAAATCTAAAGTGTTAATTATAAAGGCTTATATGCAAGTTATTGTCCTAAAAAGTGTTTGGGGACCCGGGTCCTGCCCCAGGGGACATGTATCAATGCAAAAAAAAGTTTTAAAAACGGCCGTTTTTTCGGGAGCAGTGATTGTAATAATGCTTAAAATGAAAAAATAAAAGTGAAATATTCCTTTAAATTTCGTACCTGGGGGGTGTGTATTATATGCATGTAAAGTGGCGCATGTTTCCCGTGCTTAGAACTGTCCCTGCAAAAAATGTCATTTTTGAAAGAAAAAAAGTCATTTAAAACTGACTTGCGGCTATTAATGAATTGTCGGCTCCCGGCAATACATTCAAAAGTCATTGATAAAAAAAAAAAAAAAAAAAAAAAAAAAAAAGCGTGGGGGTTCCCCAGAATTCAATTACCAGGCCCTTCAGGTCTGGAATGGATATTAAGGGGAACCCTGCCGCAAATTTAAAAAAAAATTGACGTGGGGTTCCCCCACATATCCATTCCAGGCCCTTCAGATCTGGCATGGATTTTAAGGGGAACTCCACCCCAAATAAAAAAAAAATGGCGTGGAATCCCCCTAAAAATCCATACCAGACCCCTTATCCGAGCACGCAACCTGGCCGGCCGCAGGGGAAAAGGGGGGGACGAGAGAGCGGCCCCCCCTCCCTCCTGAACCGTACCAGGCCACATGCCCTCAACATGGGGAGGATGTCCCCATGTTGATGGGGACAAGGGCCTCATCCCCACAACCCTTGCCCGGTGGTTGTGGGGGTCTGCGGGCGGGGGGCTTATCGGAATCTGGAAGACCCCTTTAACAAAGGGGACCCCCAGATCCCGGCCCCCCCCCTATGTGAATTGATAAGGGGTACATTGTACCCCTACCATTTCACGAAGAAAGCGTAAAAAAATGTTTAAAAAAAAACACACAAACACCTTGAAAAAGTCCTTTATTTAAAAAAAAACAAAAAACATTCCAGCGGTGAAATCCAGTGTCCCGCGGCGATCCCGATGTCCAGCGCTGTCCTTTATTGGTTGTGCCTGAGCGGACCTGATGGGGAACTCCCTCTCAGTGTTTTAAATGTATAGACCTGCCCCTTCTAAAGTTCCCCATCAGGTCCGCTCAGCGGACCAGATGCGGAGCATGAGAAGGGGCGGGTCTATACATGTATTGCCAAAGTGAGAGCAGTTCCCCATCAGGTCCGCCCCCTCGGTATGTCGGACCCGCCTACGTCATTGGCTTGAGCGGGGAACTACCTTCACTATGTAAATTTAAATTACACAGTGAAGGAAGTTCCCCGCTCAAGCCAATGACGTAGGCGGGTCCGACATACCGAGGGAGCGGACCTGATGGGGAACTTTAGAAGGGGCGGGTCTATACATTTAAAATACTGAGAGGGAGTTCCCCATCAGGTCCGCTCAGGCGCAACCAATGAAGGACAGCGCTGGACATCGGGATCGCCGCGGGACACTGGATTTCAGCGCTGGAATGTTTTTTTTTTTTATTATTTTAAATAAAGGACTTTTTCAAGGTGTTTGTGTGTTTTTTTTAAACATTTTTTTACGCTTTCTTCGTGAAATGGTAGGGGTACAATGTACCCCTTACCAATTCACATAGGGGGGGGCGGGATCTGGGGGTCCCCTTTGTTAAAGGGGTCTTCCAGATTCCGATAAGCCCCCCGCCCGCAGACCCCCACAACGACCGGGCAAGGGTTGTGGGGATGAGGCCCTTGTCCCCATCAACATGGGGACATCCTCCCCATGTTGAGGGCATGTGGCTTGGTACGGTTCAGGAGGGAGGGGGGGCCGCTCTCTCGTCCCCCCCTTTTCCCCTGCGGCCGGCCAGGTTGCGTGCTCGGATAAGGGGTCTGGTATGGATTTTTAGGGGGACTCCACGCCATTTTTTTAAAATTTGGGGTGGAGTTCCCCTTAAAATCCATGCCAGATCTGAAGGGCCTGGAATGGATATTTGGGGGAACCCCACGTCAATTTTTTTTTAAATTTGCGGCGGGGTTCCCCTTAATATCCATTCCAGACCTGAAGGGCCTGGTAATTGAATTCTGGGGAACCCCCACGCTTTTTTTTTTTTTTTTATCAATGACTTTTGAATGTATTGCCGGGAGCCGACAATTCATTAATAGCCGCGAGTCAGTTTTAAAAGACTTTTTTTCTTTCAAAAATGAAATTTTTTGCAGGGACAGTTCTAAGCACGGGAAACATGCGCCACTTCACATGCATATCATACACACCCCCCGAGGTACGAAATTTAAAGGAATATTTCACTTATTTTTTCATTTTAAGCATTATTAAAATCACTGCTCCCGAAAAAACGGCCATTTTTAAAACTTATTTTTGCATTGATACATGTCCCCTGGGGCAGGACCCCGTTCCCCAAACACTTTTTAGGACAATAACTTGCATATAAGCCTTTATAATTAGCACTTTAGATTTTTCCCATAGATTTTTCGAATTTGCCGCGAACACCCCAATTTGTTCGCTGTTCGGCGAACGGGCGAACAGGCAATGTTCGAGTCGAACATGAGTTCGACTCGAACTCGAAGCTCATCCCTAATCGGGTCCTTTCGCAGACTTTGAAAAAGGAGGGAGCCCATGCACAGCAAGTTGCAGAGGCATGAAAAGCAGTCCTCGGGGTCACTGAGGATTACAGTATCTGGAACTGCTTCCTCCTAGCCATGTACTACTCCCAAGGGTTCTGGGGACAGAAAACCATCTCTTAAGGTTTGGCGTACATCTGCCAGAATCCTCCTCCTCCTCCTCCAGTGCCCTGTCCATAATGTCACACAGAGTCTGCTCTAGCAGGGATTGTGTCACTGATGCATGCATTGTCACGGCTCACTATACTTGTCACCTCCTCAAAATAGTGACAGTACAGTGCATGCATCCATCAGCAGCCATTGGCATGTGGAAAAAAGCCGAGCCGGTCGTTGTGCCATACTCTCACAAGTACTCATTGACACCCTTCTGCTGCATGTGCAGCATTGCCAAAGTTGAGATCCACCTGGTAGGCATGTAACTAATCGGTGAACCACCTCTGGGCCTGCCCCTGCAGAGCTAAAAGAATGTCTGCTCT
Organism: Rana muscosa; assembly: GCA_029206835.1. Classification (NCBI taxonomy): domain Eukaryota; kingdom Metazoa; phylum Chordata; class Amphibia; order Anura; family Ranidae; genus Rana; species Rana muscosa. The sequence continues at coordinate 319,392,042 of CM055121.1, forward strand.
GGTGTGGCTCCTGTCCCCTAGACAGACCTGCTGAAGCACTGAATGGCATGTTTTACCAGTGTAGCAAGGTGTTACCATTGCAAGCATCGTTAAGGACTGCAATCTGTGCTGTTAATACAAGTTTGGCTCCCTTTGGTGTTTATTTTATGCTAGTTAGTTACAACTGGTTTGATTCAGTTACCGAGAGACAAAGACTCCATTACAGTAAGTAGCACAGAGACTACATTGCCCACAAGGCCACTGTGCTACCAGAGGGGGGTGTGCCGCGCAAGGCCTGATGGGAGGACCTTTTTAAGACAAGCGTGCCATATAGCACACTCTCTGGACGCCATCTTCAAGCCGGCAGGAGGCCTGTGTTGAGGCCTGCTGTGAGTGTGTCTAGGCCTGAGAAGCCTGGGCCTACGGAGACTGAGAGCTGATCGCCTAGCCAAAGAGGGATCCCTGAGGACAGTCTCGCTGATCAACCGGAGGAGGATCGGACTGCAGCTCACAGCATCCAGAGCCCTTCATCCATCGTTATCCAGAGGACGGCCGGGCGAAGGACCAGGGGGCCTTGTGACACAGAGAGACGGACCATTGAAGAAGGGTTCCGGTCTGAGAGGAAAAGCAGCAAGACAAGGCCTCATGTGGTGAGCGGGCACTTGCCCATCAATTTAGTTAACTGACTGCCAGGAGTGTGACTATCACAAGCTTTGCTTGTGTTTGCTGGCGTTTGCATCTCTGCACGTAGAAACTCAATGCCTTGGGGAAACTAGTACCTCTTGTACTGTTAGTCCATGTGCCTCAATCAGCAGGTTCTTTCTTCACCCTATCTTTTGGATTACAAATCTTTAAGTGCACCAACGTGGCTAGCTGAAGATAACCTGACTCTTAAAGGGATAATCATCTGCTATTCTACCTTTGCAAGCGGTTACTATAGGATACGCACTAATTGAACTGTCCACTAGGGGGAGCCATACAGTTGTAATTCCGCATATTAGTGATAATTGTTTGTATTAGATGCGGAAATTGAAGAAAATTTGGACAGCCGCACTCCAAAAATAGTTCCTTTTATTGTAAAATCAAATCACAAAAATACATGCCACAACAAAAACAGATGTAAGCTGACGCGTTTCACACTGTAGCTCAGTGCTTATGCTGTCCAAATTTTCTTCAATTTCCGCATCTCCACATGCATTGCCGGCACCCGCGGCTTTGGATTCAGTGAAAAAGGTTCATCAGTCACATCTGAGCGGTAACTCGCTTTCTCTAACTGTTTGTATTACCTGGTGTTTTCTGCTGTTTATGTGAGACTTGGTGGAGAGGTGCCCCATTGTTGATGTTGCTGCACTGGGAGATTCCTCCACCACACCCTCGCTCAAGTCTGGCCCTTAGGTTATGTTAGTAGGGTCGGATTTCAGAGGTATTTTGAACCAGTGGTTTTTCATTCATTGATTTATACAGGGAGCTGTATGTATTGAATGCCTATTGTATAATCATTATTTAATTTCTTTACCAAGTAAACATATCACCATTGGTTAAGCTACAATTTGTGTGCAACTCTGTCTTTGCAGCTGAGTGGCAGGTGAACAACACCAAGGTAACAGCTCTTCTATTGCCTTTATTATTGTGTGTGTATCATTGAGGTCACTTATAGCCAATTGGTGTCCTCAATCATATTATTATCCATTTGTGCCAGAGGGGATTGAGACAAATTCTGGGGGTTGACAGGTAGAGAGCAGGCCCAAAATCTAAACCAGCAGCTCCTACGGGGGTAGTGCTACATGTGGGGCTCGTTCGGGATTCCTGCGACTCTGCAACCAAACCCCCCCCCCAGACGGAACCTCTACCGGCACCAAAAAGGACCCTGCCACTGCCGTGGTGCAAGGAAGAGAACGCCCGCACAGACTCTAGCATACTGCTTGAAATTCCAGGAGAATCCTAGGGCGAAGAACAATTAAGCCAAGGCATAAAGATCCTGTCCCCAGACCAGACAGCATGGGTGATTGCCGTAAAGACAGACACGTGGACCACGAATACTTATGCATTGATTGAGTGGAAGCAGAAAATCCCTGAACACTTCAAGAGCACCAGTGTGAAACTAGCCAGCAAGGTAGAATTAAAGGTGATACACCCAAAAGCAGCCCAAGGAGGCCCTGCCTCATCTGGTCAAGCTGACTCCAGCAAACCAGAAGTTTCTGCTAAGTCACCTCTAGCCACCATCGGACTTGAACTCTGTGCTGTCCTTGGGGAATTTGTTGCAAAGTGCCAAAAGGATCCCCAATCATACGCAACTGCTGGTTACAGGAAGCTTAGGATCTTCTCTGGAAAGCAACCAGTGCCTTCAGCAGAAGACAGTTTTGAAGACTGGCTGGATCAGGCTACTCAAGCTTTGGATGAGTGGGACATACCGGAACCACATAAGAAGCAGAGTATCACTGAGAGTTTAAAAGGGGCCTGCTTTGGAAGCCATTCGCAAATTGAAACTTCGTAAAAAGAACTGTATTGCCCAAGACTATTTGAGCATCTTACAGGATGTATTTAGCCACACTGAGAAAGTCTCTGACCTCATCTACCAAATGGAACACTCTTATCAGAAGGAAGGAGAGAAGTTGTCAGAGTACATGAGGCGTCTGGACAAGATCATACATCAGATCCTGTTGAAAAAGGGGCTAGATCCTCGGAAAGGTGGATGAGATCAGAGCAACGCAAGTTTTGAGAGGGGCTAGACCTTTAGACCCCATTATCCTCCTGTTGAGAAGCCGGCAGGATGGTGGTATCCTGAAATATCCAGACTTGATTCGGTTTGTCAGGGAGGAGAAAGTCATGTTGGACAGTAAGAAGAGGAGCCAGAAACCTGAATCCACTCAAGTGGCCCAGCTGATAGCGATGAGGACCATACTAACCAACCAGTCAACCAGTTTGTCTAGTGGAAACACTCCAGAGGAGCCCAAGAAGTCTCTCAGCTCTAATGTCGCACAAGTGCAGAAACCAAGGAAACGGATAATCTGTTTCAACTGTGTAGGAGTCGGACATTATCTGGAAGTATGTCCAAGCTCAGAGAAAACTGCAGCCCAGTACCGCAAGCCGGCAGAAAACTCCAGAGGGCCCCGGTGAAGGATTCAACCGGGTGCCCACCAGTTTCAGCTAACTCCATAAAATCTAACGACATGAGGAGACAATGTCAGGAGTCCCGACCCTCGCCTAGACTCCAGTTGTTGCCTCTGAGCGAACTAATGGTCTTCCGCTCTTTGACCCGGCGGGGAGTCAATGCACACAAGGCCCAACAGGGGTCGAGATCCAGCCAGAATTCCAAAAAAAAAAGTAAGGGTACAAATTACTGAACCGGGCAAGCAAGCCCCTCTCCGAAAGTTTCCTGCCAAGTTAGTGGGGCCCTCCCCAGTAGTCTCAATCCAGGTAGAGGGGATTTACGCCAAGGCCCTTCTGGATACAGGGGCTCAAGTGACTCTCTTGTACAGGGACTTCTATGACAAGCACCTTAAACACTTGCCATTGCAGAAGTTGGAAGAGCTGGAGATATGGGGCATTGGGACTCAGAGCTTTCCCTATGATGATTACTTACCAATCAAACTAACTTTTGACCCCTCAGCAGCAGGAGAAACAGACTTTTGACACTCTGGCAGTGGTCTGCCCCAGCCCACCAGGAACTAGTAAAAGTTCCCTCATCATCATAGGGACCAACACTGACCTGGTCAGGAGACTACTAACACCTCTGGACCAGGAGCAGGGCACTTCAACTGCATGAGTACACCCCCCATGCTAAAACAAGCGTACCAACACCTAGTGCTAGAACAGAAGGCTCCAGCAGAGGGAGTAGGCAAGATCTGGCGTTTGGATAGAGGAGAGAGAGAGTACTACAGCCAGGGGAAGTGACTTGTCTGAAAGCATCTGTCAAGCTTACTTGGAAGCAACCTGGCCGCTTTGTTGTCCTTGAGGCGGTCCAACAGAGGGAAGGGGATAGAGATAATCCCTGAAGTGGTTCCATTGAAGGCCCTGCAGAGGAATCATGGAAAGGTCTCAGTGAGTGTTCGCAACATGACCACCTCGCCTGTGAGGGTACCGGCCAGAATGCTGTTGGGACAAGTAAGCCCAGCCACCCCAGTCACACCATCTGATTTAAAGAAGAGAAGGGTGAGATCCCAGTAGAAAAGTTCTACCCAGAAGACATCACCCTCCCACCAGAGTGGAGAGAAAGAGTTAAAGCCCAGCTCGCCCGATGGCAGGCTGCATTCTCCAAGAACAATTTCGATGTAGGGTGTGCAAAAAGTGCCTCCCACAAGATTCGTCTGCAAGACGACAAACCGTTCAGAGAAAGGGTCTGACGGGTTCCTTTGGGGGATTTGGAAGACCTACGTGAACTGGCAGAACTTAAAAGAGCGGGGATCAAAGAAGCCAGGAGCCCCTATGCTTCTCCAATAGTGGTGGTGCGGAAGAAAAATGGGTCATTAAGGCTGTGCATTGACTACCGAACACTAAACAGAAGAACCATTCCTGACCAATACACCACCCCCCGGATTGAAATTGCTCTGCAGAGCCTGTCGGGAGCCAAGTGGTTCAGTGTGATGGACCTGAAGAGTGGGTATTATCAGATCCCCATGCATCCGGAGAATAAAGAGAAAACTGCTTTCATTACCCCAGTGGGGTTCTTTGAGTTTGACCGCATGCCTCAAAAGGTTGTCAGGAGCCCCGGCCACCTTTCAAAGGCTGATGGAGAAAACAGTGGGTGATATGAACTTGATTGAAGTGCTGGTGTACCTGGACAACATCATAGTGTTCGGTAGGACTCTGGAAGAGCATGAAGAGCGGTTGGAGAAGGTCCTGAAGAGACTTCATGAAGAAGGCCTAAAGCTCTCCATGGAGAAGTGCCAGTTCTATCAGCCCTCGGTCCACTACCTTGGCCACATCGTGTCTGCTGAGGGGATAGCCACCGACCCTGAGAAGCTGGATGCCGTCACCTCTTGGCCAAGGCCTACCAAGGTGACTGAGCTTTGGCCATTTCTGGGATTCTGCTCTTACTACAGAAGATTTGTAGAAGGGTTTGCCAAGATAGCCCGCCCACTCAATGAACTACTAAGAAGTGAAGGAGAGGAAGATGTTGCAGAATCGGTTAAACCTGTGAAGCCCACAGTAGGGCCTAGAAGACCCAAATAATCCATCCAGGATCAGTGGACTTCAAAGTGTGAGGAGGCTTTCACTCCGCTCAAGAGGAGCCTAACCACTGCCCCAGTCTTGGCCTATGCTGACACCACCAAGCCATACGAACTGCACGTTGATTCCAGTCGAGATGGGCTGGGCGGAGTGCTATACCAAGAACATGATGGTCACTTACGGCCCATTGCCTATGTGAGTAGGAGTCTGGTCCCTGCTGTAAGGAACTACCCCACTCATAAGCTTGAGTTTCTGGCCTTGAAGTGGGCTGTAGTGGATAAGTTGAGAGACTACCTCTATGGGGCAGAGTTTGTGGTAAAGACTGACAACAATCCACTCACCTATCTCCTCACTACAGCCAAGCTGGATGCCACAGGACATAGGTGGCTGGCTGCCCTCTCGGGTTTCACCTTTAGCTTGAAATATCAGCCTGGAGTTGGGAACAGGGACGCAGACGCCCTTTCAAGAAGGCCTCATGGCCCCAGTGACCCCCCAGAAGAGTGGACTCAGTTGACACCAGAAAGGGTGCGAGCCTTATACCAGGGAGCTGAACATCAGGCTGGAGGAGGATCTAGGGCTGAAGAGATTGGAGTTTCTGCTTCTGGAGTACCTAAATGTTACTGCAATGTGACCCAAGTGGGGGATGAGGGCCTGCCAAAGAAGGACATGAGAAGGGACCAGTTGGAAGACCCTCTGGGTAACTTGGCATTGAAGGCTTTGGAGAACCAGTGCCCTGACATGTTTCTCACTGACTCCCCAAAGGAGGCTTGTCTGTTACACCGAGAGTGGGATCGATTGCAGTTGCATCAAGGGGTGGTCTACCGAAGGGGCCCCTCTGATGGTCTGGAAGAACGATGGCGGCAGTTTTTATCCAGAAAACACAGAGAGCCAGTATTGACAGCCCTCCACGATAATCATGGCCATCTAGGGCCTGAGAGAACTTTCCACTTGATAAGGGATCGATTCTACTGGCCCTGCATGCGAGCTGAAGTTGATGGTTACTGCCATTTTTGTATCTGGTGTATCCAAAGGAAGACTACCTTCCCGAGCCGCCCCAATGGGCCATCTTCAGACTCAGGGACCCATGGAGCTGGTGTGCATGGACTTTCTTTGCCTGGAGCCAGATCTGAGTGGACAGGGAAACATTCTGGTGGTGACTGATCACTTCACTAGGTATGCCCAAGCATTCCCAACAAGGGATCAACAAGCATCAACAGTGGCCAAGGTCCTGGTAGAGAAGTTTTTCGTCCACTATGGCTTGCCCCAACGCATTCACTCGGATCAAGGGTGTTCTGCCCTCACAATGTGTTCAAAGGACAAAGCTTGGCAGACAGCTAACAGCTTCCCAACAAAGACTCAGGAGGAAGGGCTTATAGTTGAAATCTTTACTGAGAATAAGTTTTTTGTAAAACTGCAAAACACAAATTATAAAAATATGCATTAGCATTTAACATTACATCACAAATGCAAATAGTAACAGGCATGCTACAATACTGTTAAGGCACTAGCTAGCAAAAGTGTGGCCTAGCTGAGTGAACTTCCTGACAGACACATAAAATGTAGTTGCATTAGTAGAACATATACTGACTAACTGAAAACTAATGACTGCTTACTTACAGACTTATGCTTCCAAGGCCTGTATTAAGAAATAGTGGAGGTCTTTAGCATGCTTCCTTCTCTGTAGAAAGATTATTTAATATGACTGCTGACTGCTGAGCAGGAAGTGGGAGGAATATACTACAGTTCCTGCTAGTAATGGATGCCAATTTAAAGCAACAGTACGATCAGTAAATATATACCTTATAATCAGAACACTCCCCACCTGGCATAATGAACATTATACCACTATGTTTCCTTTTTAAGAAGTAAAACAACTTCAGAGATAGGCCTAAAGTACACCTTAGGGGTGCCCTGTCTCATGACTTTAACTTTGACCTTTCTAACCTTACTATCATTACTAGGTACAGTCTCGACAATGAGTCCAACTGGCCATTCGTTTCTGTGGACCTGAGCGTCCTTTAGTAGGACGACATCTCCGACTTGTAGGTTAGGCATGTCAATTTGCCATTTTCTGCGTGACTGGAGCGTCACCAGGTACTCTTGTTTCCATCTATTCCAGAAGATGTCTGCAAGACTCTGAACTTGCTTCCATTGCTTGGTGTAAAGATCTTTGAGACCAAAATCTCCTGTGGGAGCTGTCACTGTTTCCATCTTCTGGGTCAAAAGCATTGCAGGTGTCAAAACTGTTGGCATTTCTGGATCGGTAGACACCGGAACTAAGGGTCGAGCGTTCATGATAGCCATGACTTCAGCCATAAGTGTGATGAGAACTTCATATGTAAGGCGAGTAGAGCTAACCTTCAGAAACATGGCATCCAGAATGCGACGAGCCACTCCAATCATCCTCTCCCAAGCTCCTCCCATATGTGACGCATGAGGAGGATTGAAGGTCCAAGTGCATCTTTGATCTTGAAGATAAGCACTCGTCTCAGAGTCTTCTGTAAGGATCCTTAACTCCTTACATGCCCCAGTAAAGTTTGTGCCCCGATCTGAGCGGAGTTGCTTCACAGGTCCTCGGATAGAGAAAAATCTTCTCAAAGCATTGATAAAGCTTGAGGTAGACAGAGACTCGATGACTTCAATGTGTACTGCTCTTGTACTCATGCAAGAGAACAGAACAGCCCAAAGTTTACTTTCTGCACTGCTTCCTCTGGTCCGACGTGAGGAGATGTTCCAAGGACCAAAGACATCTAGGCCAACATGAGTAAAGGGTGGGTTTGAAGCAAGTCTATCAGCAGGTAAGTCTGACATCTTCTGCTCTTCAAGTTTCCCTCTGATTTTTCTGCAAATTACACATTTGTGGATGACACTGGAGACTAGTCGTTTACTCCCTATGATCCATAATCCAGCTGACCGGACTGCTCCTTCAGTGAAGTGGCGACCCTGATGTGCAACTTGTTCGTGATAGTGTCTTACTAACAGAAATGAAATGTGATGATTCTTGGGCATTATAAAAGGATGTTTCTCTTCGACCGTCATATCCACTACTGACGAGCGACCTCCAACTCTTATCACTCCATCTTCATCAAGTATTGGGTTCAGTTTTTTGAGTGGACTGTGTTTGGAGATCTCTTCTCTTTTAAGAAGGCACTTGATGTCTTCTTTGAAAACTTCTTGCTGAACACATCTAATGATGATAATTTCGGCTTGCATAAGATGATTGCTATTGCACTTGTCAGTGTTTGTAGCTCTACAGAAGGATTTGGCTAGGTGAATAAGCATTCTTATAGCTCGAATGAGTGACTTCCAGCTGGAGAATCTTTCAAACCGGTGTGCGCCAAGGTTGCCTCTAGTAGTTATGGTACTATACGCCGTTACTTGTGCACGTACTTCTTTGTCATTATCTGGTTCTACAAGTTCAAATGTCTCAAACTGAGTGGTCTCTTCGGTTTCTGATCTATTCAAAAAGGATGGTCCTGAGAACCAGTTAGTGTGCTTCAGGACAGCTGCTAGAACCGGTCTAGTCCCATGATCGGCTGGATTTTTATCCGTACTGATGTAGTGCCACTGTTCTGGCCGTGTGGACTTTCTGATGAGTATCACTCTGTTTGACACGTACATGTAGAATCTTCTCGAAGCATTGTGAATATATCCTAACACAATCTTGCTGTCTGTGTAAAACTTCACTGCATGAATTTCAATGTCCAGTTCAGCAATGATCATGTCTGCCATCTCCACTGCTAAGACAGCAGCACAAAGCTCCAAACGTGGAACCGTGTGAGCAGGACGTGGAGCCAGTTTGGACTTTCCCATGATAAACCCAACATAGTTTTGTCCTTCAAAGTCCATTACTCTAAGGTAGGCTACAGCTGCTATAGCCATAGTAGATGCATCTGAGAATACACACAATTCTCTTTGCTTCGTGGCAGACAGAGAAACAGGGACATATGACCTTTGTATGATAAGTTGTTCAAGCTCTATTAATGAGTCCTTCCACAACTTCCACTGCATTTCTTTCTCCTTAGGTAGAGGTGTATCCCATTCACTTTGTTCATGTTCAGTAGCAATTTCTCTCATAAGAGCCTTGCCTTGCATGGTTATGGGGGCTACAAATCCTAGGGGGTCATAAAGGCTGTTGACCGTGGACAAGACACCTTCTCGTGAACGACTTCTCTTCTCTGGATACTCTAAATGTAAAGCTGTCGGTTTTCAGATCCCAACTGAGCCCTAAACTTCTTTGAAGGGGCAGTGAATCTGTTCCTAGATCCAGGTCCTTGAGGTCTTTTGCACGGTCCTCTGAGGGAAATGCTTCCATGATTTTGCTGCTGTTGGACGCTATCTTGTGTAACCTTATGTTAGATTCTGCTAACATCTCCCTTGTTCTCTTCAGGATGTCGATAGCCTCTTCATTGCTAGAGAAAGAAGCAAGTCCATCGTCCACATAAAAGTTTCTCATAACAAAATGTTTGGCATCTGTGCCGTGTTCTTCTTCACCTTTCTGTGCTGCTCGTCTCAGGTTGTAGATAGCTATAGCTGGAGAGGGGCTGTTCCCGAACACATGTACCTTCATCCTGTATTCTGTGACATCTTTGTTGAAGTCATTGTCTTCATACCACAGGAACCTCAGGTAGTCTCTGTAATCTTTGCGGACAAGAAAACAGTAGAACATTTGTTGTACATCTGCTGTTACTGCAACGCGTTCTTTTCGGAACCTGATGAGGACTCCAAGGAGTGTATTATTCAGGTCAGGTCCACTGAGGAGGACATCGTTTAGGGAAAGGCCTTCATACTTTGCACTGGAGTCAAATACTACTCGTATCTGTCCTGGTTTCTGAGGATGATACACTCCAAATATTGGTAAGTACCAACATTCTTGTTTTTCTTCCAATGGTGGTGCTTTTTCAGCTTGACCACTGTCGAAGATCTTCTGCATGAAATCATGGAAGTGTTCCTTCATATCTGTCTTTCTGTCTAGAGTGCGTCGCAATGAGGTGAGACGCTTCACTGCTTGTCTTTTGTTGTTAGGAAGGTGATGTCGGGGTGAACGGAAAGGTAGTGGAGCTACCCAGCTGTTTGACTCATCTAGAAAGACTTCTCTGTCCATTATCTCAAGGAAGAGGCTATCTTCAACAGATGGTGCTGGTTTGTCATCATCTTGCGTTCTTTCAAACACCTTGCATCCTAGCTCATCTGTATCTTCAGATGAGGTGATAGCCTCCATGTAACTCCGAACTTTCTGCTGTTGTATTGGGTTGACTAGTCTTTCTTTAATCTGTTTCTTGTTGGTACAGGGGCTAAGACATGATGTGCGGCCATTTTGCAACATGTTTGTTTTGTAGACATTCACTTTTGATGGCTTGTGAGCTCCATCCAGACATACATCACCAATTATGACCCATCCAAGGTCAAGACGTTGTGCAAATGGTGCATTGTGTGGCCCATTGTATTGCTCTCTGACCTTGTGCACTCTCAATATGTCTCTTCCAAGTAGAAGGATAATTGCAGCACCTGGGTCCAGTACTGGAATCTTGGCTGATATTTGCATCAGATGAGGGTAGTGACGAGCAATTTCAGGTGTGGGTATCTCTGATCTATCATCTGGTATCATATCACATTCAATGAGAGTGGGCAGAGTCAGCTGCGTTTTCCCATCTAATGATTCAATGATGTAGTTGTTTGCTCTCCTCCCTGATGTCTCCACAACTCCTGAGCATGTCTTCAAAGTATACGGAGTTGGACTTCCTCTGTCACCGAAGAGGTCAAAGAACTCTGTTCTTGCCAAAGATCTGTTACTTTGTTCATCTAGGACCGCATACATTCTGATTGCCCTCTCTCTGAGGCCTGCAGGATGCACCTTGACTAAACATATCTTGGAGCATGATCTCGAGTTAAATGTGTTTGTGCAGATTTCAGTGCACTTTGAGGTTATTGCTGGTAATGCACTCTCTTTTTGCTCCCCACCATGATCTTCTTGGGTTACCGGATTCTCTGTTTTCCATGGTGCTGGTCCTGGGTGTAAAGCAGACAGATGGTTGTCATTATTGCATTCTTTACATCGAATTGTTTTCACACAGTCTTTAGCAAGATGTTGAGTTGAACCACAGCATCTGAAACAAATGCGCTTGTCCTTAAGATAAGATTTGCGCTCCTCTATCGTCTTGCTTCTGAAACCGCAACATTTTCTCAGTGGATGAGGCTTGTTATGTAGGGGACACTGCTTATCTGGGTCCTCAATTTGCACTCCTGAGCTTTTATCCTGGTTGGCCTCAAACTCAGTCGGTACTTCTGTCTTCCGTACAGATACTGTTGCTCTGCGTTCTTTATTGTACACTGAAAGTTGTTTCTCTGTCTTTACAGAACTGGAGCCTCCCCTGTTCAAAAGGGCGAAGCTTGGGTCATTGCATATTTTAGCTTGCTTCACAATGAATTTGGCGAGGAAGGAGAAAGGTGGAAATGCCACCTGATGATCTTCCTTGTATTTTGATGCTTGCGTGATCCATCTTTCTTGTAAGCTGTAAGGAAGCTTCTCGATTACCGGTTTTACTCCACGTGCTGTATCCAAATATGAGAGGCCTGGGAGGTATCCACCAGCCTTTGCCGCTTCCAGCTCTAAAAGTATGTCACCAAGCTCTCTCAGCTTCTGATTGTCTCTATTGGTTAATTTTGGATAATTTTCAATTTTCTTTAGAAGTGCATCTTCAATTACTTCAGGTGACCCATAGCAGTCTTCCAATCTCTGCCATAACATTGTAAGCCCTGCTGTCGCATCATGAACATGTACTGACCTGATTCTTTTGGCTTGCTCGGTGGACTCTGGTCCGAGCCATTTGGAGAGTAGGTCAAGCTTTTCCCTGTCTTTCAGATTTAAGTCTTGGGTGCTGCTTAGAAAAGATGACTTCCAGGCCCAATAATTTTCTGGACGGTCATCAAACTTCAGGAGACCAGAGCTCACCATTTCACGGCGTATCAAGTATTTTGTCACCTCTGTGGCTCCTGCTGCCTCAGGTGGGCATTTTCTGGGAACAAACACAGGGCATGTCTGTGGCTGGTAAGACGGTTGGGATGCTTGGTAAAATCCACTATAGTCGTGTGGTTGTTCTCGTTTACTGCAAGTCTTCCTGCTATAGGCCGGATTTATATTTTCCCAAGGAGGGATTATGTCACCATTTGTTTGATTTCCTGAAGGACCAACAGATTGGTCTCTGAGTATGTAACCACTTGGCTTGTTATAGTAAAGTTCTGGTTCAGTCTTGTGGCATCGAGCGATATCAAAGTTGTCTGCTGCTAGTGGGACCTTTGACGATTCCAATGCATCATTAGACTGTTGATCCGAGCGCATGGTCGCGTGCAATTGCACATACTCACTGGTGCGTTGGATTGCACTAAGTGGTGTCATTTGGGTATCTATCACAGAGTGCTCTCTGTACTGTTCTTCGGCAGCTCTCATGAGCACTTCGGCTTCAGCTAAGGCTGCTGAAGCAGTTTTTTCTTGCTTGATAATATGTAAAGATGCTTTCACCTCTGCTTTTCTTCTAAGTGCTTCAGCTTTACTTTTAGCTTTAATCATATGATGTTCTTCATCTATGCAGCCCTGTTCTCTTATCATTTCAGCTTCACGTATTGCATAGGAAGCCAGTGCACGCGCAGCTTCTGCTTTTGCATGGGCCTTGGCAGCAGCAGCACTGGTGGACGACAGGTTAGAGCAGCTTGAATGTCTAGAGCTAGTGCGCTTGGACCTGGCAGATTCAGCACTAGCTGATGTCTGATCCGACTGACTAGAGACTCTGGAGCTTGTGCAGCGTGACCTGTTGGTTGTCATATTTTGTATGCTTTCCTCTGCTTGTGTATGCTGAGGGATGACTGGTGTATTATCCTTGTCTGTGTGCTGCATGATGAAACAGATTACTTCTCTGTAGTGTCTGTGGCTGTAGAGGTTAGCTGATGATGAGCAGAATGCATCCACTCTTCTTTAAACTATGCCCGCTGTGTTAAAAGTCTTTTTACTGTTCTGCCCTCACAATGTGTTCAAAGGACAAAGCTTGGCAGACAGCTAACAGCTTCCCAACAAAGACTCAGGAGGAAGGGCTTATAGTTGAAATCTTTACTGAGAATAAGTTTTTTGTAAAACTGCAAAACACAAATTATAAAAATATGCATTAGCATTTAACATTACATCACAAATGCAAATAGTAACAGGCATGCTACAATACTGTTAAGGCACTAGCTAGCAAAAGTGTGGCCTAGCTGAGTGAACTTCCTGACAGACACATAAAATGTAGTTGCATTAGTAGAACATATACTGACTAACTGAAAACTAATGACTGCTTACTTACAGACTTATGCTTCCAAGGCCTGTATTAAGAAATAGTGGAGGTCTTTAGCATGCTTCCTTCTCTGTAGAAAGATTATTTAATATGACTGCTGACTGCTGAGCAGGAAGTGGGAGGAATATACTACAGTTCCTGCTAGTAATGGATGCCAATTTAAAGCAACAGTACGATCAGTAAATATATACCTTATAATCAGAACAAAGGGAGAGAATTTGAAAGTAGCCTTAAGAGACTTTTAGACCTATTAGGCATCAAAAAGTCCAGAACCACTCCTTACCACCCCCAAGGAGATGCTCAACCTTAGAGGTATAACCGAACTCTTCTTGACATGCTTGGAACATTAAGCTCAGAAAAGAAGCAACATTGGAGTAAACATGTAGCCACCATTGTACATGCCTATAACAATACTGCCAATGATGCTTCAGGATACTCTCCTTATCGCTTAATGTTTGGACGAGAGGCACTGTAACGACTGCCCAAGTATGAAAGGGGTTAACGCCGTTTAAGATATTCCCTCTCCTGAACACACATCCACTACCGACACTCCACAGTCAGGCGACCACTTCCCATAGGAATAATTCTTCCAGAAGTACGAGACAAAACGCTCTGCATCTTTCCAACAGGAATCACAATCTTTAATGAGAGCAGGCTCTTTTTATACACCAAAATAATACTGCATTAATCTAAATGAACAATGATCCAACTCCACCCACAGCATCACACAATGGTTACATAACAAGCTCCCAATACACATATTCGGACATCTCTTAATTTAACCTGTTGAGTTCAGGATCAACAAAATAGTTATTTACAGATCCTGGGAAATATTGGGGAATAATATTACAGACCCATTTTAAAACAATCCAATACATATTCTCAATGTTCATTATTTTCTTGCTCACCCTGTGCCCAAAGTGACCCCTGTCACAACAATGTATATACAGCATTGAATCTGATTAGTACAGATCATAGTGGGGTTTTCATTCACCCTGTGCTCCTAATAGGGACACAGGGTGGCTTACACATAAGAGGCATTGGGGAAGCGGAAGCAAGGGTATCTCATACTTTCTAAGAGATTCTGGGTTCCCCGGACCCTCCCGTTACAGGCATGATTATCAGTGGACCTGGCCTTTGGCATATCTCTGAACCACACCTCGGCGACCTCCCACAGAGGGTATGTCAATCGCCTGAGGAAAAGCCTGAAGTCCGCCTATGACAAGGCCCAAGCTACCTCGGACAGGAGGGGGCTGAGGAATAAAAAGAACTTTGATCCCAAAGTCAGAGTACAGGACTTACAACCAGGAGAAACTTGGGCGTTTCTGGCAAGCACAAACTGGCTGACCGCTGGAAGTCACAGCCCTATGTTATCTGCAAGCAACTACCAGGACTCCCAGATCAGGCCAGAAGGAAGTGTAGGCCCCCTAAAAAATCATCTGCTGCCCCTCTCAGAGGCAGTCCGCCTGCCAACAGTATCAGATCTACAGACAACTCCCTCAACCTCTTAGGGGTCTTGACCAGTCACTAGGACTCAGTCAGTACTTCAATATGTGGATAATGAAGACACTGAAGATGAAGAGGTGGAATTGGACTGGCTGTGGTCCTCTCAACTACCAGGGCCTGCAACCCCTCTCTTGTACTCACCTGAAACGACTGACACTGGGACTCTCAGACCAAAGGCCCCCGAGTTTGTGCCTCATAATCGGTTTCCTGAAGAGCTAGATGAGGAAATTTTTGTGCCAGTGGAAGATCCAGAAGTAATCTCATCCATTACAGAAGATGATTTGGAGGCTGACGTACCGAGAGGGGAAGTGCTAGAAAACATGGAGTCCAGTATGCCTGAACAGGATGAAGGAGAGAATGAGGAGGAGGACTTTGAACCCAGTCAGCCTGTAGCACAAAAGCCTAAAGAGCAAAGAGAAAAGAGCTATTCACCCACCCAAAAGACTAACATATGATCAGTTGGGTGAAAGCTCAGAAAAGGCCGTGCTTCCCTCAAAAAGGACTTCAGACATACCTGATCCTTCCACTCACCATTTAGTGGAGGGCAACCCCAGCTCACCCCCTGGCACATCTGGTTGGGCCATCCCAGTCAAAGTGGCCTGTAGGCAGGACATCCTCCTTTCCAAAGCATGGTGGGGGGTTCCTCTGCCAGGTTCTTTTGAGAATGCAAACTGCCTTATTTCTTGTATGCACCAACTGGTCTTTTCCTCCTTGTGTACTAAACAAAGCTTGTAACCGGTCACAAACTGCTGTTGTCTTTGGGGACCAACGTTTTAAAGTGGGGGGAGAGTGTAGTAAGGTGTTACCATTGCAAGCATCGTTAAGGACTGCAATCTGTGCTGTGAATATAAGTTTTGCTCCCTTTGGTGTTAATTTCACGCTAGTTAGTTACAACTTGTTTTTATTCAGTTACCGAGACTCCATTACAGTAAGTAGCACAGAGACTACATTGCCCACAAGGCCACTGTGCTACCAGAGGGGGGTGCGCTGCACAAGGCCTGATGGGAGGACCTTTTTAAAGACAAGCGCGCCGTATAGCATGCTCTCTCTGGACGCCATCTTCAAGCCGGCAGGAGGCCTGTGTTGAGGCCTTCTGTGAGTGTGCCTAGGCCTGAGCCTACAGAGACCGAGAGCGGATCACCTAGCTAAAGAGGGATCCCTGCGGACAGTCTTGCTGATCAACCGAGGAGGATCAGACTGCAGCTCGCAGCATCCAGAGCCTTTCATGCATCGTTATCCAGAGGACGGCCGGGCGAAGGACCAGGGGGCCTCGTGACACCGAGAGACCATTGAAAAAGCAGCAAGGCAAGGCCTCATCTGGTGAGCAGGCACTTGCCCATCAATTTAGTTGACTGCCAGGAGTGAAACTAACTATCACAAGCTTTGCTTGTGTTTGCTGGCATTTGCATCTCTGCACGTAGGAACTCAACGCCTTGGGGAAACTAGTACCCCTTGTACTGTTAGCCGTGTGCCTCAATCAGCAGTTTCTTTCTTCACCCTATCTTTTGGATTACAAATCTTTAAGT
This sequence comes from Rana muscosa, assembly GCA_029206835.1. Taxonomy (NCBI): domain Eukaryota; kingdom Metazoa; phylum Chordata; class Amphibia; order Anura; family Ranidae; genus Rana; species Rana muscosa. Next base: position 319,408,546 of record CM055121.1, read on the forward strand.
GCACCAACGTGGCTAGCTGAAGATAACCTGACTTTTAAAAAGGGATAATCTGCTATTCTACCTTTGCAAGCGGTTACTATAGGATACGCACTAATTGAACTGTCCACTAGGGGGGAGCCATAGAGTTGTGATTTTGCATATCAGTGATAACTGTTTGTATCACCTGGTGTTTTCTGCTGTTTATGTGAGACTTGGTGGAGAGGTGCCCCATTGTTGATGTTGCTGCACTGGGAGATTCCTCCACCACACCCTCGCTCAACTCTGGCCCTTAGGTTAGGTTAGTAGGGTTGGATTTCAGAGGTATTTTGAACCAGTGGTATTTCATTCATTGATTTATACAGGGAGCTGTATGTATTGAATGCATATTGTATAATCATTATTTAATTTCTTTACCAAGTAAACATACCACCATTGGTTAAGCTACAATTTGTGTGGAACTCTGTCTTTGCAGCTGAGTGGCAGGTGAACAAACACCACCAAGGTAACAACACTTCTATTGCCTTTATTATTGTGTGTGTGTGTGTGTGTGTGTGTGTGCATCATTGAGGTCCCTTATAGCCAATTGGTGTTCTCAATCATATTATTGTTCCATTTGTGCCAAAGGGGATTGAGCCAAATTCTGGGGGTTGACAGGCAGAGTGCAGGCCCAAAATCTAAACCAGCAGCTCCTACGGGGGCAGTGCTACACCATGTACTGGGGGTTCAGAGGACAATTCACAAGTGGAGGGCATGGAGAAGGAGGAGGTGGAGCTGACAAACCTTGCATCATCACCAACAGCTGTATGGAGACATGGTGGCAAAACAAGCTGCAGCACTAGTTGAAAGCAAAGTTACCCTGGCCATGTTTCCTAGACCATGTGTCAACAGCAACGTGGACCTTGTGGCTGACTGCCTTGCCCAACTATGCCACAACATTGCCTTCCACATGATGGTACAGAGCTGGAATGGCCTTACATGCCAAGAAATAGCGACTAGGAACCTGCCATTGTGGTACAGCACGTTCTGCAAAATCACGGCTGGAGCAGAACCCACCAGACGGAAAGGCAGGAGTTGTAAAGCCAGCAGCTTTGACAAGCTTGAATTCAGACGCTATACTATCATCCCTGCCACTCAAGACGCATCAGTGACATCATCATCATCATCATCACTGGAGCCAACTTTGCAATACACTGCAGCTGGGGGGAACATGGTTGCCAAATTTGTTGTGTACCAGTGTTCTCCCCTCTCTGTAGGCTCATGTTCCTACCTTCCTCAACCTCAGTACCAACATCAGAATTAGGTGATGCCTGTGCATCTTCAAGGAGAAAGTGGCTGATGCTGTGTTCAAATAATTCAGCTGAAGATGCTGGGGCTATGGCAGGAGTAGCTGTGGACAAGGAGGCAGAATTAGTCTCTCTAGCACAGTGTTTCTCAATTCCAGTCCTCGAGGCGCCCCAACAGGTCATGTTTTCAGGATTTCCATTATTTTGCACAGGTGATTTGATCAGTTTCACTGCCTTAGTAATTACCACAGCCATTTCATCTGAGGGAAATCCTGAAAACATGACCTGTTGGGGCGCCTTGAGGACTGGAGTTGAGAAACACTGCTCTAGCAGATGCAGTGGACTTCACACTAGTCTCTGCTTTGGTGATGGAGGAGGAGGAGGATGGTTTAGAAAGCCAGTCCACCACCTCCTCTGCCTGCTGTGGCTGGATAGCACAGGCAACATCACTAAACAGAGGAAATGGTGCCCTGCCTAAGCCTTTGCCTGTGGACACAGACGTTTCTGGCCCCCTCACACAGTGCCATTGGAATGTCTGCCCCTTCTTGTTGGCCTCCCATACATAGGGAGGGGGGGGCTTATTAACAAAATGTAATAGAGATATGAAAATGTGTATTTGGATGTACTTTAAATCAATGGAAAGTGGTGTTTGTTACACTAACTTGAGTACTCACTACACAGACACACTCCACTGACACATTACAATACACTGCAGTAAAACTGCACTGACGCACTTCAATATACTACCATAAACATACACTAACACACTTCAATACTGCAGAATAACTGCCCTGACACTTAAATATACTGCAGTAAACTTGCCCTGAAACATTAAACTGACACTCACGCTGCGCTATTACTCTACACTCACAATAGAATCACAACACACCAACTCACTAATAGCAATGAACAGAGCCCTGTTCCATCCATCTCCACTCTAACATCACACTGAAAATGGGTGCTCCGGTAAGGAAACTTTTATAGTGTGGGGTGGGTCTATGAGCAATGAGCCATGATTGGGCAGTCATCATTACTTTCCTCAACCATGGCTCGGACAGTGTTCTGTGCCATGATTGGGCAAATCCTTCATTACTTCAGGCAATTAGGGCTTCCAACGCACTGTGCAGCATGCAGTGCATTGTAAGGTGTTCTGCAGGTCAAACAAACATCCCGAAAATTCGGGTGTTCGCCAAATGGGCAAACAGCCATTGTTCGACCCAAACTCATGCTCAGGCCGAACCATTCCCCCAACACTATTTAGGAGATAGTCACACAGGATGCATACTTGTGGGATCCCTTCAGACCTCAGGGTAAGCAACATCATTGCCACCACAGCCTTTCATATGGCCGGAATGAAGACCAGGTGAAGATGCTCCTGTGTCTGTCACCCGCTCCCCGTTCCTGACACCAGTAGTAGAAGAAAAAAAAGTTTCAGAAATTGTCACTGGCAGCCCCCTATTTTTTCCCCCCCAGGCATAATGCAAAGTGTACGTTTTTTTTTTTTTTTAAATGAAGTTTCTAAATACCTTTTTTTCCAGCTACAGTATATTCAGGTCGGTCACATTACTCCCAGCCACACTGCTCTCGCTGTAGCCCTGGATCGGACTTGCAGAGTGGTCGGGAGTCACGTAGGCAAGGGATTGTCAAACAAATGACATGGTGTAAAGTGTAAATAAAAAAAATTCAAAAACAGTTTTTGACAAGTGAAAAGAAAAAAAAAGTCCCATGATATATAATCCATCATAAGTCATGCAAATCCACACCTATCACAATGCACGATACCTGCCAAAAGACAAAAAATCCGCCAACCACTGACATACTTTAGGTCTATTCCATATGCTGAAAGACAACTCCTGTCCCCCGGGTGCCATAATTTACCATATGATCTCATTGTGGTCCTCATGACATCATTGACCAAAATCTTGTCATGTCTATAGTTGGTCAACGATGTCACCTGGGAGACACTGCCCCTTGGTTTACGCTGACAGGGACCCAAATGCAAAAAACTCTAAGTATTGAGCCCCATCTGCCATTAAGCTGCCCAACCCCCTAGGTTATCGAGGTCTTCTAGTATTGCTGCTACATCCTGCGCCCAATTTCCCTGCAAATTTGGTATGAGCAAATCCTGAAATTGGGCTCTTGATTCCAAAAGCTGTATCATTAACAACAAAATTGAACAGCATTGGGCCAAAGACAGAACCCAGGGGCACACCACTCACAACTTTAGACCATACAGAGAATAGGTAATTTAGCACAACTCTCTGGACCTATTCATGAAACCAGTTTCCTATCCACATGCATATCATTTTCATCAACTCCAACAGAGCTTATTTTATACAATTAGAGGTCTATTAGTTTCTCTAGATTTAATGCTGTACCTGTTAATGATGTCCAATGGACTGCCACCATCCAATTTCTCACTTCCTCATAGAACAATAACAGGTTGGTCTGACAAGAACTGTTTTTCATAAACCAGTGGCCACTAGTAAGTTGAGCTGGAGAGGATGCATGCACGGAGTTTGAATGGCCCAAATTGACCGCTAGGGGGTGCATCATTGTGATATTCAGTTTTTTTTCTGCAAATGGCAGTATAGAAAGAAATGAGGGGCCAGCGTTTTATTTTTTGAGAAGGCCAACAGCAGCATCTGTAATGGAAGGAATTGTATCATTTACAACAGGAGGTGCTCTGGTATGTACCATTCATTGGATAGAGAATTTCATAGGAGGGTGTTTTAGAATATCTTCTTGGAAGTCAAACCTTCATTTACATTTCTCTTTTTTTTGTCAGCCCCAGAAAAGGTACCTTTAGTAAAATGTCAAGTTAGTTATTGTAACATTGGTTATAATTAGTGTTGAGCGAACCCGAACTGTAAAGTTCGGGTCCGTACCGAACTTTAGCTTTTTCCCGAACCCGGACTTTGCGCAAAAGTCCGGGTTCGGGTTCGGCAATCTAATTACGCATTTAGAAATGCTTCAGGGGCCAGCCAATCACCTTTTGATTAGCTGGTGTGCCCTTAGAGGCCATCATAGCCATGCCTACTAATGGCATGGCTGTGATTGGTCAGTGCAACATGTGACCCAGCTTCTATATAAGCTAGAGGCACACAGCACACACGTCACTCTGCTTCAGAATAGATAGGGAGAGGATCTTGGCTGATGCTGTTGCTAATAGGGAGAGATTGTAAAATACATGAGGTAGTCCTGATTCTGCAATCTGAGGGAAAAGATAGAGAGATAGTGTAGTGTAGGGCCAGGTTCCTGTTGGTGCTTTCAGGGAGAGAGAATATTATATAGGAGTCCAGATTCAGAGATTAAAATCAGCGATCTGCATAGGTTTACCTGTTTGTGTTGCAGTGCACAGTCTTTTTACACTGCCATGAGCCCAGTGTCAGAGAAAATCTAACTTTTAGGGGGGAAAAAAAAGGCACTTTATTGTGCTCTTTTCCAAAAGACCCATAGGGCAAAAAAAAATAAAAAAAATTGCATTTTATTTTGCTTGTGCAAAAAAAGACCCGTTTAGGGCAAAAAATAAATAAAAAATTTGCACTTTAATGTACGCTTGCAAAAAGAGCCATTCAGGGCCACAAAAAATTGTTTGCAGTGTGTTATACATATGTGGAGGTGTGTGAAATAAACAATTTCTATATAGTTTTCTCCTACTGTGCTATACTAAAAAAAAAACATTTTTTTTGAATAGCATTTTCTGCAGTTCTGTAGCTGTGCGATTCAGCGGTTACGTACTGTGGGTGTGTTCTGCTCTTCCAAAAACACCCATTTAGGGCAACATCCTAAATTTGGAAAATATGAGGAGAAGGTCAAAGGGACGTGGTGGCCCCCGTCGTGGTGCTGCTGGTGGAGCTCCTGTTGCAGGGAGAGGACGTGGTGGATCTGTGCCAGATACACGCACAAGTGAAACACCTTCCTCAGGTGCGAGTAGGCAACCGAGCCTGCGGCAGTATTTTATCGCGCCTAATGAGGCTGTACGAATGTTTAGGCCAGGACAAGTACAGGCGATAGTAGATTGGGTTGCTGACAGTGCCTCGGGTTCCTTCACATTGTCTCCCACCCACTCTTCTGATGAAAGATCAGAGTTGGCACCTGAAACCCATGTCCATCAGTCTTTCACCTCACCCCCTTGCAAATCAGCCAAGCAGTCTGAGCCCCAAATCATGCAGCAGTCTCTTCTGCTTTCGATGACTCTGTTAGCAGGGTTTCCCAGGGCCATCCACCTAGCCCTGCCCCAGAAGTGGAAGAGATTGAGTGCACCAATGCCCAACCACTTATATTTCATGATGAGTACATGGGAGGACCATCGCAGCACGTCTCGGATGATGACGAAACACAGGTGCCAACTGCTGCTGCTTTCGCAATTGTGCAGACAGACAAGGAGGGCAGGGGTGAAGACTGGGTGGAAGATGATGTGTAGGACGATGAGGTCCTCGACCCCACATGGAATCAACGTTATGCAGGTGACCAGTGTAGTTTGGAGGAAGAGGCGGTGGTCGCACAGAGCCACCAGCACAGCAGAAGAGGGAGCAGGGTGCAAAAGCGGAGCGTCTGTCAGCTAGACAGTATGTCTGCTACTGCCCAACGCAGCAAGGGACCGAGCACACCAAAGCCAGGTCCAAGGAGTTCCCCAGCGTGGCAGTTCTTCACACAATGTGCTGATGACAAGACACGAGTGGTTTGCAGGCTGTGCAATCAGAGGCTGAAGCGAGGCATAAACGTTCTCAACCTGAGCACAACCTGCATGACCAGGCATCTAAGTGCAAAGCACGAGCTGCAGTGGAGTAGACACCTCAAAAACCAAGAAAGGTCTCTGGCTCCTCCTGCTTCCTCTTCTGCTGCAGTCTCGGCCTCTTCATCCACCTCTGTAGTGACAGTGGCACCTGCCACCCCGCAAACAGAGGATCTGCCAGCAACACTACCACCTGGGTCACCAACCATCTCCACAATGTCCCATGGAAGCGTTCAGCTCTCTATCTCCCAAACATTGGAGCGGAAGAGGAAGTACCCCCCTAGCCACCCGCGATCCCTGGCCCTGAATGCCAGCATTTCAAAACTCCTGGCCTTTGAAATGCTGTCATTCTGTATGGTGGAGACGCAGAGTTTTAAAAGCCTGATGGCATTGGCTGTCCCACAGTACGTCGTGCCCAGCCGCCACTATTTTTCCAGACGAGCCATCCCTTCCCTGCACAACCAAGTGGGGGACAAAATCAGGTGTGCACTGCGCAACACCATCTGTGGCAAGGTCCACATAACTACGGATGCGTGGACCAGTAAGCACGGTCAGGGACGTTATATCTCCCTAACAGCACACTGGGTAAATGCAGTGGCGGCTGGGCCTGAGGCAGATAGCAGTTTGGCGCATGTCCTTCCACCACCGAGGATTGCAGGGCGCTTCAGTTTGCCTCCTGTTGCTAACTCCTCCTACTCCGCTTCCTCATCCTCTACCGCCTCCTCATCCGGTCAGCGTAACACCTTCACCACCAACTTCAGCACAGCCAGGGGTAAACGACAGCAGGCAGTTTTAAAACTTTTCTGTTTGGGGAAAAACCCCACACCGCGCAGGAGTTGTGGAGGGACATGGAACAACAGACCAATGAGTGGTTGCTGTCAGTGAGCCTCAAGCCCGGCCTGGTGGTGTGCGATAATGGGCGAAATCTCGTAGCAGCTCTGGGCCTAGCCGGTTTGACGCACATCCCTTGCCTGGCGCATGTGCTGAACTTGGTGGTCCAGAGGTTCCTTAAAAATTACCCCAATATGCCAGAGCTGCTGCAGAAAGTGCGGGCTGTGTGTGCGCACTTTCGGCGTTCTCACCCTGCTGCTGCTCGCCTGTCAGCGCTGCAGCGTATCTTCGGCCTTCCCGCTCACCGCCTCATATGTGACGTGCCCACAAGGTGGAACTCCACCTTGCACATGCTGGCCAGACTGTGCGAGCAGCAGCAGGCGATAGTGGAGTTTCAGCTGCAGCAATCACGCGTGAGTCGCTCTGCAGAACAGCACCACTTCACCACCAATAACTGGGCCTCCATGCGAGACCTGTGTGCCTTGTTGCGCTGTTTCGAGTACTCCACCAACATGTCCAGTGCCAATGACGCCGTTCTTAGCGTTACTATCCCAGTTCTATGCCTCCTTGAAAAAACGCTTCGGGCGATGATGGAAGAGGATGTGGCACAGGAGGATGAGGAAGCGGCATCATTTCAAAGGCTTTCAGGGCAGTCTTTCACAAGTGGCTACGAGGGTGGATTCCTGCACCGACAAACGCCAGGTACACAATTGTCCGGCAGAAAGGGCACAGTTCTGGAGGATGACGAGGTGGAGGAGGAGATGGAGGAGGAGGAGGAGGAGGAGGAGGAGGAGGAGCCATTTTCACAGCAGGGTGGCACCCAGACCAGCTCATTGCCATCACTGGTGCGTGGCTGGGGGGATACAGAGGACACAGACGATACACCTCCCACAGAGGACAGCTTTTCTTTGCCTCTGGGCAGCCTGGCACACATGAGCGATTACATGCTGCAGTGTTTCCGCAATGACCGCCGAGTTGCCCACATTTTAACTGGTGCTGATTACTGGGTGGCCACCCTGCTGGATCCCCGTTAGAAGGACAACGTACCGTCCTTAATTCCCTCACTGGAGCGGGATCGTAAGATGCGCGAGTACAAGCGCACGCTGGTAGACGCGCTGCTGGTGGCATTCCCACCTGACAGCGGGCGTACGGTGGAAGCACAAGGCGAAGGCAGAGAAGGAGGAAGAGGTCCCCAACGCAGCCGGGGCACCGGCAGCACCTCAGAAGGCAGGGTTAGCATGGCTGAAATGTGGAAAAGCTTTGTCAGCATGCCACAACAACCAGCACCACCAGCTGAGATGGAACGTCTTAGCAGGAGGCAGCATTTCACCAACATGGTTGAGCAGTATGTGTCCACAGGCCTACACGTACTGGATGACGGGTCTGCCCCCTTTAACTTCTGGGTCTCCAAATTGGGCACATGGCCTGAGCTTGCCCTTTATGCCTTGGAGGTGCTGGCCTGCCCTGCAGCCAGTGTATTATCTGAACGTGTATTTAGCACGGCAGGGGGCGTTATCACAGACAAGCACAGTCGTCTGTCCAGAGCCAATGTGGACAAGCTCACGTTCATTAAAATGAACCAGGCATGGATCCCACAGGACTTGTCCGTACCTTGTGCAGAATAGACAAGTATACCGGTGTTGTGACAAAAACTGTCCGGCCATCGGATTGTGTCCGGCCCATACTGCGAAGGCGCAGGGCTTGCGCAGTACAGAGGACAAAGGAGATTCACAAAATCTCCGAAGATGAACGGCGCCTGCGCTGTGAGTGCAGGTTCGAGCCCCACCATCCAAGTGGACATACGGTAGCACATAGTAACAGGGCCCCTCACGGGCTCGGTTCGATCGCCACGCTTCGGGCACGGCCTCACTTGGCTCGGCTTGAACGACGGATGGTGTGGCCTTCACCTGAACTCACCACGCAGGCGCAGTTCGTCTTGGGAGATTTTCGAAATCCCCTTGTCCTACATACTGAGCAAGCGCAGTACAGGGTGGACACTATTTGACGGGGGACATAATTCGACACATCACCGGCCTTACACAGCCATTGTTGTATTTTTGAACCAGTGTTGGCTACCTCGTCCTCCTCCACCGCCGCTTCCACTTACACAGCCACATCCACCGCCACCTCAACCTCCTACTCCATATGGACCTCGTCCTCCTAGGTCAAGATTATAATTTGTATTTTATTTTTTTGTAGCGCACAGATCCTTTCCCCCTTACCTGCCTTTATGTTGTTGGCTCCTCGCAGGAGGGAGAAAGGCACACCGCACTACCAGCCCGTACCCTCCTATATAAAGAGGTTGAGCGGTGTACTTGACGGGCCGTGTCCACAGCCGGAGTCAAAACTCCTCCAGAGGATGATTCTCACCTCTACTGTAGGTAGAGGCAAGTCCTTTAATTCCCAGTAAAGTCAATGTCCACACCAGCTGAAATTACAACTCTTATTCTCTCATGGCAAAATAAACTCTACTCGGATAGAAAAGGTTAGAGCAAAGAAACAGGACAGCTTAAGGTGTGGAGGAGGTCCAGGCACAAACGTAGCACATTCACTTCACTGCTTAGGTTTCTCAAACAGTTTTAGGTGCACGGTCTCTGCCACAGACCGGGTGTACAAGGCCCCTGCCACGGACCTGGAGAACTTTGGTCTCTGCCACAGACCAGGGTGTATAAGGCCCCTGCCACGGGCCGGGTGAATAAGGCCTCTGATACAGTCAAGATGACCTTGAGCTTCTCCTTCTATGAACCTAGCCCATATCAAGAGGAAGACATCTCTCCAGGGAGTCAACAGACCCTTCCTTCACCGTGACTCCCGCATCGGTCCATCAGAATGATCCTCCCTTCCCTGGAACATGGTCCCCTACACGAGGCAGCACCCTAAGACTCCTCGACCCTTAGCGGACTCCAGACGAAGGCTCTGGACTCCAGGCTTTACTCCTGCACCTAGGCCTCCATACCCAGGGCAGCAGGAACTCCAGGATAGTACCTCACCCCGGGCTAAAAGGTACCCGAGATGGAACAGGAACACATGCACCCAGGCCGAAGGCACCTGGGCGTGGACCCCACTGGACATCAGCCCCCAGGCCAAAGGTCTGCCCCTTTTATATGCTCTCCCGGCATGCACAGCAGGTTCCCTGCCCCGCTGTACTACTGCCAAGAGGGGACACAAAAGGCACAGCACTGTATCAGCGGTTCAACCCTGGCCTACCATGGCAGCGCCACCTGTAGGCCGCAGGGAACTGCACACCAATACTGTCCCGAGGACAAAATGGTCCATGAATCCTACAGAATTAGGGTGTTTGAGCCTATTTACCACTCAAGCACTTCCCTTAAATTTAGCACCCCGCTACATTTTTATTTCAAAGTATTTTATTTTCCCACTAGCTTATCCATTAAATTTAATAATTTATTCCAGAAAGGGCGTATTCTGGGGCATTCCCACCATATGTGTGGCATCGTGCCGTTGAGTTTCTGAGGTTCTTAATGACTTCCCGTACCTCTTCTGCTGAAAAGGGGGCCTCCAGCATATTTTTTTATTTTTTTTATGTTATTTTAAGTTATTTCCCTATCCACATTTGTTTGCAGAGCACTTGCCATGCTCTTAACATTTTGCTGCCATTTGCAGCCCTCTAGCCCTTTCCATTACTTTTTTGGAGCCTTTTTAGTCCTTAGAAGTCCGTGTCCCCATTGACTTCAATGGGGTTCGGGTCCGGGTTCGGGTTAAAGTTCGGTCCCGAACCCAAACTTTTTTCCGAAGTTCGGCCGAACCCGTCGAACCCGAACATCCAGGTGTCCGCTCAACTCTAGTTATAATTATACACTCACCGGCCACTTTATTAGATACACCTTGCTAGTACACGGTTGGACCCCCTTTTGCCTTCAGAACTGCCTCAATTCTTTGTGGAATAGATGCAACAAGGTGTTGGAAACATTCCTGAGAGATTTTGGTCCATATTGACATGATAGCATCATTTAGTTGCTGCAGATTTGTTGGCTGTACATCCATGATGCAAATCTCCTAAAGGTGCTCTATTGGCTTGAGATCTGGTGACTATGGAGGCCATTGGACTACAGCAAACTCATTGTCATGTTCAAGAAACCAGTTTGAGATGATTGGAGCTTTGTGACATGGTACATGATCCTGCTGGAAGTAGCCATCAGAAGATGGGTACACTGTAGTCAAAGGGATGGACATGGTCAGCAACAGTACTCAGGGAAGCCGTGGCATATGCTCAATTGGCACCAAGGGGCCCAAAGTGAGCCAAGAAAATATCCCCCATGTCATCACACCACCAGCCTGAACAATTGATACAAGGCAGGATGGATCCATGCTTTCATGTTTACACCAAATTCTGACCCTACCATCTGAATGTCGCAGCTGAAATCAAGACTTAGACCAGGCAACGTTTTTCCAATCTTCTATTGTCCAATTTTGGGGAGCCTGTGGTGTGAATTTTAGCCTAAATTTTCTGTTCTTAGCTAACAAAAGTGGCACCCGGTGTGGTCTTCTGGTACTGTAGCCCACCTGCTTTAAGGTTTGAGGTGTTGTGCGTTTAGAGATGACATTCTACATACCTTGGCTTTAACGAGTGGTTATTTGAGTTACCGTTGTCTTTCTATCATCTCAAACCAGTCTGCCCATTCTCCTATGACACTAACAAGACATCTTTGTTCACACAACTGCCACTCACTGGATATTTTCTCTTTTTAGGACCACTCTGTAAACCCTCGAGATGGTTGCGCATGAAAATCCCAGTAGATCAGCAGTTTTTGAAATACTCAGACCAGCCTGTCTGGCAACAACCACCATGCCACGGTCAAAGTCACTTAAAACCATTTCTTCCCCATTCTGATGCTCGGTTTGAACTTCAAGTCATCTTTACCACGTCTAGATAAATCAGCAACTCAATGCATTTAGGTTATCAATTTGTTACCAAGCAAATGAACAGGTGTACCTAATAAAGTAGTCGGTGAGTGTCTGTTCTTCTGTTTGCTACCAATGGAATATGATGACTAATAAACTTTTTTAATTCATCTTTTAAGACCCTCCCACTTGCCTTGGTTTCTCATTGTTGCAAATATTTGGTCCTATTGAGTGTTGTGCAATAAGGATTATTTAAGTTGGGTCTAAATAGGACATCTTTTGAGGTTTCATATGGAATATTTCCCAGTGCAAGATCTGTAAATCTCATAAATGAGATCTGCTTCTTGTGCCCAGTCTGGGGTTGAGCTGAGTCAAGTACCCTGTAAATTTATGAACGTTTTCTGTAAAGCAATGAATTATTGATTAAAATGTAGATACTATAAGATGCATATATGTCCATTAATAGTTTGAACAAGTCATGCATTCTTAAACGTGGTTTAATGTAGAAATGCAATTGTACAATGGTCCAGCAGCATTTGCACAAAAAGATATAGCAGACATTTTTAAACAATAAAGTCAAACTTTAACCATGACATGGTAAATTATGCCATCTATAATTACACAATTTACATCACAATGCATATTCATGAAAATATCAAGATATACAAAAAAAGAACCTTGTCTGGTTATCAATGATTCATTGTAGAACTTTTATCAACTCATTCTGAAGGAAAGCCATTGGGCTATGTTAAGGAGGAGGAGTTCATCCATCTAATCGCTTTGCTGGCTCTGTCACACAAGCTACAAAAGGTCCACAAAAAGCTGCTGCAACTGGAGCTATACCTTTTCTATATAAACTATGCACAAGTCATCTCCAAGGGCCAGTGTAGCACCAGATTCGACATAACTATATTGAACTCTACTCTGCCAGAACCAAAGAACAGACAAAAACCTTGTTTAGTACTCTTTGCTTTTGTTCCCATTTATTTTACTGTTTATATTCTCTGTATTTTTGTAATTACCTTCAGTAAATATTTCCCTTGTAAATTTTTTGTTCTCTTCATTTAATAGAGAAAAAGCTTAACAGTTTTTATATAAATGCTCTCAACCAGATTTTGTAACGTTTATTAAAGCGAACGAACTTTAAATATTTTAACTTCTGCCATATCCCTCTCTGGTGTGACAGCGAGCATCACAGACAATTCTTAGGTAATCAAATTTACTTAAGCAGATATTGGGAATGGTGCACGTTTTTGTTACATTGTGTTTTAACCAACCCAATGGAAATTCACCCTCAGCCTACTATCCTTTGTTGACCCATAAGCTGGAAAATCTCTGCACAGGGTGAGGCTGAAAATGCGTCATCACATATTGGTGGCTGTGTTGGGATATTGAAACTGCTGTCATCACAAGAACATCCTGAGAACGAAAACAGGTATTTACAAAATGTTAACCAAAGTTTCATAAGTGATTTTAAAAGTGAGCGGGGGATTAGTTTAAATTGTGGTAAAGTCTGCTTTAAGTAGAATGAAATATTTTTAATGAGCCAATATCAAAAATTTGCTAAAGCGTACTATTTATGTTAAGATGTTTCTATATTTTACAGTTTGCCATCTTGTGTGTAACTTTTCAGTCAATCAAAAAAGTTAAGCATCAGCTGGTATTTTCCAGATAAAGTGGTCACATGGCTTCTTGGATTTGACTAGCTATGCTGTAGTAGGTAAACAGTAAGCTTAAAATCCATTAATTAAAGTAATGATGAAAATTCAGTGATGAATAGCTGCAGAACACAATTGCCTTTTACTGAAAAAAGAATGACACACCAATTGCTATGAAAATAATGCGGTCTTTCCTGTTGTGTGCATGAAGAACGCCATAACTATATCAAATTGTCTTGGAAGATTTTAGTGTCGGGGTATAGCACAGATTTCCTGAGGCAAAGGAGCATTTGTAGCCCCCACTGCAGGAGTGAGGTTCACAACAGTCCCAGGTGGAGCCTGGAAGGTGAAGTTTTGCAGCAGTATAGTAAACAGGATGAACAGTTCCATTTTGGCCAAACTTTCCCCAGCACAACTTCTTTTACCTGAGAAAAAGAAAAAATAATTAATAAGATTTATTGATTAACCCAGGCCTCAGAGTGTACTTCATACTAGACACAACAAGAATAAAATACAAAATATAGGCAGCTAAGGTCACTTGTCATGTATAGACATTTGGGATTCATTTTGTTACAAATTGAAATTCGGACAAAACTTTAGTTATTCAGAGATTCAGATGTATCGGAATGACCAATTTCAATGAATCAGAAATTAAAATTATACTGAAACTTAAAAATGTGAAAACATTTATTTGAAACCTATTGCAATAATTACAGTAAAGTATAAAAGTGAAATCAGATGAGGATTCCTACCTAGTCCGCTGAATAGAAGAAAAAAAAAAAAAACACATAGAAAATCATAGAACAGAATATTCTATATAGCAGCCCAAGTAGGAATCATCTTATTTGACTTTTTTACCTTTCTGTATTTATTGCAATAGATTTTAATTTTTAATGCATTTTTGAATTGGAATGCAAATTCATTTTCAAATTTGGATTAGAAAACAAAAATATGTGAAACAAATCTGAATATACAAAACAAATTCAGAAAATGATTTATTCTAACAACGAATATGATGAAACAAAATTAGCTTAGCCACTTAAATACCAGACACTTTTACCCCCTTCCTGCCCAGGCCAATTTCCAGCTTTCATCGCTGTCACACGTTGAATGACAATTGCGGTCACACAACACTGTACCCATATGAAATGGTTATTTTTTTTTCCCCCACACAAATAGAGAGCTTTCTTTTAGTGGTATTTAAAATCACCACAATGGGCTCTCTTTTTTATTAAATTAAAAAAGGCTGAACATTTAAAAAAAAAAAGTTTCCCTGCGTTTTATAAATGTTGCAAATAATATTTCTTCATAAAAATGTAGGTCCAAGTTTATTCCGCTACTATTCATTAGTGAAAATATACAACCCAAATCAGTGTACTGTAAATTTATTTAGTCTGTAGGAAAGGGATAGATTAGGTAGATGAAAATTGATCACTCTTGATGAGGCCCGAAAATGGCAGAACAGTATAAATATCCCCCAAACTACCACTTTTTGGAAAGTAGACAATCCAAGATATTTAGCAATCAAGAGGCATGGCCCATCTTTTGAAGTTGTCATTCGTCACAAAATCTCTCTATTTAAAAAAAAAATTTTTTTAAACACACACACACACACACACACACACACACACACACACACACACACACACACACACACACACACACACACACCTCTATAACAGTGATATAGGCAAGAATTTTTACTGAATTAAATATAATTTATTCAGGGTGTATTGTTGTGATTAGCCGCGATTGACATATGTTTGCGACAGGTTAACTAAAATGTGTTATAAATATTCACATCCCAGTCGTACTCCACATCAAATGTGGATAGGGAGCTCCAATGTATATGCCATCATAGGCAAGGGATAACAATACCAGAACACTTCTCATAGGATGGCTAACCAAGGATTATGTCAAGATAGGTGCCATGGGTTGAATATATTTTACAGGTGTTAGGGGCATCCTCCTTGTTTCACTACCTAGTGAGTGACTGAATTGTTAAAACATTCTGCCCAGAAGTACTTACTTTAGTGACTAGGTAGAAAAGCCAAAATCAAGGAGGACAGCTCCAAAGACTGAACATTTTAAAAACCGTTTCGGAATGGCAGATCCTACTGTATATACAGGTAGTTTGTCCTTACAGATTAAATCTACAGTTCTTTCTGAAAAACAGTTTTAAAATTACCAGCTGAGAAGGGTATGAATGCTTCATTCTTCTTGAAATTCCCATCTGCATCAAGAAAATGTTCAGGGTAAAACTCATCAGGCTTTGCGAAGTAAGCTTCGTCTTTCAAAACGGAGAACAGCAATGGAAGAATAGTGGTTCCCTAGAGGAAATTAAATTACAAACTAGACTTAAAAAACAGACATGGCTCAGGGGGCGAGTCCACACCCCACACCATGTTAGGCTGCTTCCATAGCTTACATAGTTTTATGAATGAGAGCAGCAAAATTACTTTTTTTCCCTCCTTTACAAATAAGTTTACAAATAAGTTTTGAAAACTGCTTGCGGCTGTAATGTGTTCGGCAATATAGATACAAATTAAATAAAACCCTCAGAGCATGCAACCCGGCAGGCCGCAGGAAAGGGGGGGGGCGGGGAGAGAGCGCCTGAACTGTACCAGGCCACATGCCCTCAACATTGTACCAAAAAAAACTAAATTGAAATAAAATAAATAAAACGTGTCCCACGAGGTCCATCCATCTTCAAATCACGCCGCCCGATGGACCTGAATAGAAAAAAGAAAGCTCCGCCTCCATGGGAGGCCTTCCGCCGACTGCTGTCTTTTGGCTTTGACAGCTGTTACCTGGTGACGCAACAGAGAGACCCTGCCCCCTCCTGACTTCATGTGACAGAGGCGGGTGGGGTCATCCGGTTACGTCAGAGGGTGGCCCCGCCCTTGCCTATATAAGAACTGTCAAAGTAAAAAAAAACAGCAGTCTGCAGGAGGCCTCCGTCGGGCGGTACGATTGAAGAAGATGGATGGACATCGTGGGACACTTTTTTTAATAAAAGGAATTGTCCAAAAAAAAAAAAACAACTGTCTGTCGTGGTTTTTACTTGACACTTTTTTGGGTGAATGGGTAGTACAATGTACGCACTACCCATTCACACTTGTTAAAGGGGGCTTCCAGATTCCGATAAGCCCCCCGCAACCACCGGTTGCAGGGAAGAGGCCCTTGTCCCATCAACATGGGGACAAGGTGCTTTGGGGTGGGGGGGCGCAGAGCCCCCCCCCATTTTGAGGGCACGTGGCCTGGTATGGTGCTTGCTCGTCCCCCCCTATCCTAACCTCTAGGCTGCATTCTCGGATAAGGGTCTAGTAGGGCTTTTGGAGGAGACCCATGCCAATTTATTTTTTTACATTTTGGCGTGGCGCTGCCCTTAAAATCCATACCCAACCCAAATGTCCCGGTATGGACTGGGGGGGACCCCACACCGTTTTTTTTTTCATAGATTTTTAATCTATATTGCCGGGAACCATTACAGCCGCGAGCAAGTTTAAATTAAATTTTTTCCTTTAGAAATGCAATTATTGCTGAGGCACTGTTCTATACAATCGCACAATATTTAAAGGAATATATTAAATTTTTATGGTTTCACTTTAATAAAATCACTGCTCCTGAAAAAAAAAAAAAAACAATAGCATTAATACATGCCCCCAGACAGTACCCATACACTTTTTATGGCACTAACTTGCATATAAGCCTTTAAAATTAGCACTTTTGATTTTTCATGTTTGTGTCCCAAAAGGGTTTGCAAGTTAGAACTTTTTGCCTGTTCGAGGTGTTCTGGTGCAAACTGAACCAGGGTGGGGGCGTCGGCCCATCCCTAATAATGTTAAGGGAGTCAATTGTGGCCGGTTCATTGGACATAGAGAGCCTGAGCAGGTATCTTTTTAGAGCTTGATCTGTCTTCAAGGATGTGCATGACTACATTGAAATGGCCACCAGCTATATGGGGGATAAGCGGAGGCATGTAGTCAAATGATGGAAGAATTTTGGGCATAGACATTCGTTATTTTCAAGTCACAGGAGGCTAAGAGTAGTGACCATGCGTCCCTGGTCAGTGTCTATAGAGTCGATCAGGTAAGGGAGATTGTAAGAGAACAAAAAAAAAAAAGAAGGGGAAGGACCCCAGCTTTCCGACCAATCACATCAGACCCCATAACAGAGCAAAGTCTGATGATTGAAGATGTGACTCCTGCAATAAAGGGATTTTTATAACAGCTTACCTGTAAAATCCTTTTCTTGGAGTACATCACGGGACACAGAGCGACTTAGTCATTACTAATGGGTTATATAGATACCTTCAGGTGCTGGCACTGGCAACTTCCAAAACCGGAAGTACCCTCCCCTATATAAGCCCCTCCCATCCGGGAGCACCTCAGTTTTGTAGCAAAGCAATAAGTGTCCCCAAAAGAGGGGTGGGAGCTCTGTGTCCCGTGATGTACTCCAAGAAAAGGATTTTACAGGTAAGCTGTTATAAAAATCCCTTTTTCTTTTTCGTACATCACGGGACACAGAGCGACTTAGTCATTACTAATGGGACGTCCCAAAGCAATGCCAAATGAGGGGAGGGATACACTATACATAAGCTGGGCGCCATCAGGCATGAGGATCTTTTGCGGCCTGCAACACACTGCGCCCAAAGGCGACATCCTCCTGATTTCTAACGTCTACCTGGTAGAATCTAGTAAACGTGTGTACTGAAGACCATGTTGCGGCCTTACAGACTTGAGCCAGGGAGGCCTGGTGATGCACTGCCCATGAAGTTCCAACTGCTCTTGTGGAGTGCGCCCTAACTTTGAACGGAGGCGGTCTCCTTCTCAAGCCATAGGCTTGTATTATGACCTGTCGAATCCACTTGGCTAAAGTAGATTTTGATGCTGCCTGACCCTTTCTGGGGCCTTCTGGCAGAACAAACAAAGTATCCGTTCTACGAATCTGAGCAGTGGCTTTTAGATAAGCTTTAACTGCTCTTACTACATCCAAAGAATGCAATAACTTTTCCTCTACCGAACTAGGTTTGGGGTAAAAGGAAGGAAGAACCACATCTTGGTTCAAATGAAACCTCGATACCACCTTAGGAAGAAAGGCTGGATGAGGACGTAATACTACTCTGTCCTTATGGACAACCAGATATGGCTCCTTACAGGACAAGGCGGCTAATTCCAATACTCTTTTAGCCGAACAAATGGCTACTAAGAAAATCAATTTCCTGGTGAGAAGAACCAAGGAAATGTGCTGCAATGGTTCAAATGGTTGTTTCTGTAGAACCGACAGAACCAGGTTTAAGTCCCATGGACATATGGGAATACTAACCGGAGGGCTAATACGCATCACTCCTTGTATGAAAGCTTTGACTAGTGAATGCGAAGCCAAGGGCCTTTGAAAAAATATTGACAAGGCCGAAATCTGACCCTTGATAGTACTCAAGGCAAGCTTCCTATCCACAGCCCACTGTAGGAAGTCCAGGATCCTACCTATTACGTACTTACGTGGATGCCATTTCTTGGCCTCACACCACGCGATGTACGCCTTCCAGATCCTATAATAGATCTGCCTGGATACCGGCTTCCTGGCATTGATCATGGTAGATACCACAGGATTAGAGAGACCTCTCTTTTTTAGAATGTGGGCTTCAATAGCCAGGCCGTCAAACCTAGGGCTGGTAAGGAAGGGTGGTATATCGGTCCTTGCGAAAGCAGGTCCGGACGATGTGGGAGGGTCCAAGGACTCCCCACTGACATTTTTACAATCTCCGCGTACCATGCCCTTCGGGGCCACGCTGGAGCCACCAGAATAACCGGTTTCTTTTCTACCTGGATTCTGCGGATTAATCGCGGTAACAATTGTGGCGGTGGGAATGCATATATCAGCTTGAACTGATCCCAAGGGAACACTAGGGCATCCGAGCCGCAAGCTAGGGGATCCCTTGTGCGAGACACAAATCTGTCCACCTTTGCGTTGAATCTGGATGCTAGCAGATCTACATCCGGTGTTCCCCACCGCTGGCATATTGCCTGGAAAACCTCGGGGGGAAGAGACCATTCCCCCGGGTATAATTGCTGGCGACTTAAAAAGTCCGCTCTCCAATTTTCCACTCCTGGGATGAAAACCGCGGATATGTCTGGGACATATCTTTCTGCCCATTCCAGGATGCAATTCGCTTCCCTCTGGGCTGTGCGACTCCTGGTGCCACCCTGGTGATTGATATATGCCACTGCTGTGGCATTGTCTGATTGAATTCTGACAGGGGACCCTTGGAGTTTGGATGTCCATGCTACTAGGGCATACCGGGCTGCTCGTATCTCTAAGAGATTGATGGGCAGAGCCTTCTCTCTGCTTCTGACCACTTGCCCTGGAGAGACCATTGCTCCAGTACTGCCCCCCAGCCTATGAGGCTGGCATCTGTAGTGACCACCTTCCAAGAAACCGGACTGAAGGGTTTCCCTTTTTCCAGATTCTGGGGCACCAACCACCAATGGAGGCTCTTGCGAACGGAAAGGGACAGGGACATTGGTAAGTCTAAAGCCTGAACTTTTTTGTTCCAGGCTGACAGTATGGCCCTGCAAGTTCCTTGAATGGAATTGACCGTAGGGTACTGCTTCGAATGAAGCCACCATTTTTCCCAGCAGCCTCATGCACAGGCGTATGGATGGTTTTCTTTTTGTACCCACTAAGTGGGTCAAATCTTTCAAAGACGACACCTTCTCTGGAGGTAAGAAAATCTTTCTCTGATTTGAATCCAGCCTTAGCCCCAAGTATTCCAGACTTTTGACTGGTCTTAGAGCTGACTTGTCTCGGTTGATAATCCAACCGTGATATTCCAGATACTTGATTGTCTCGTGAATAGCTACTTCCAGTTTTTCCACTGAGTGGTCTATTAGTAGCAGGTCGTCTAAATATGCCATTATCGTTACACCCCGTGTTCTTAGATTGGCCAATAGTGGGGCCAGAATTTTTGTGAACACTCGTGGTGCTGTGGCCAGACCGAAAGGTAAAGCTCTGAACTGAAAATGGCGCCCTTCTACTACAAAGCGTAGAAATGTCTGGTGGGCCGGAAAGATGGGCATATGCAGATAAGCATCCTTTATGTCGATCGAGGCTAACCATTCCTGCCCTTGTAGGGCGGTGGCCACCGATCAGATCGACTCCATCCGAAAAGTCCTGATATGTAGGAACTTGTTTAGCCCTTTTAGATTTAATATGGGCCTCACGTCCCCATTTGGTTTGGGGACTGTGAAAAGGTTTGAGTAAAACCCGAACCCGCTTTCTTCCAAGGGAACCTTCATGATTACACCTTGGAGCAATAGTTGTTCTAGTGCCAGAAGGAGGGATCCTCTCTTCTGGGGATCGCTTGGCACGTTTGACCTCATAAAATGGGCAGGAGGAGTGTCTTTTAACTCCAGCTTGTATCCCAGACTTACTGCGGAGATCACCCATCTGTCTCCGACGGTGTCCCGCCAGGTCTCTGTGAACAACTGAAGTCTTCCCCCCACCCGATTGAGTGGGGGCAACCCTTCATGACTTGGGGAGAGGTTTTGTACCTCTCGACCCAGGGTTTCTTGTTACCCTGTGATTGTCCCTGATTTCTGCCCCCTGGATTTGACCGCGGAGGCCGTCGGAACTGTTTCACAGCCGATGTGCCAGGGACTGGAGAAGTAGGCCTCTTAAAAGAAGGACTTCTACCCTTGTTCTTAACCGGCAAGAGTGTACTTTTACCGGCAGAAATTTTCTGGATATACTTGTCCAGATCTTCTCCAAATAAGCGTTCTCCATGAAATGGGAAGCTAATCAGCAATTTCTTACAGGGAGCTTCAGCAGACCAGTTTTTGAGCCATAGAAGCCTACGCATATGTACTACAGACAGCGTAAAGCGGGAGGCCTGTTGGATTGTATCCTTTATGGCGTCCACCGCAAAACACAAGGCTCTAGGTAGGTCAGCTAGGGCAAGGGCCTGCTGATCTGGTAAGTCCCTTAAGACTTGTTTCAACTGATCTTTCACTGCTTGGCAGACTCCAATCGCTGCTACTGCAGGTTGTGTCACCATGCTTGCTGTAGAGAAAGCAGATTTTAGTAAAGACTCCAATTTTTTATCTATTGGGTCTTTGAACATTGGAACATTATCTACTGGACATGTCAGTGATTTATTCACACAAGAGATGGCTGCGTCCACTGTAGGGACCCTCCATTTTTTTATGAACTTATCCTCCATGGGATAGATCACTGGAAATCTCTTGGGGGGAGTAAATATTTTATCAGGATGCTCCCAATCCTGGTAAATAAGCCCTTCCAATAAAGGGTGGATTGGGAAGGAACAGACAGTCTAGGGAGCTTTCAGCGATCCCAGCGAGGAAACAGTAGTGGTTGATGGTTCCGCCAGAGGCATTTTAAATGCTGATCGGACCATTTTAGTCAGAGACTGAACCCATAATCTTTCAGCCTGAGATGCTGAGAAAGGTTCTTCCACTGTTGATTCCTCTATAACCGAATCAACCTCATCCTGATCCCCTTCAGGTAGGTCGATCTCTGTGTGGGACTGTTCCTCCACTAACAGGCACTCTGAAGGAGGAGACGGAGATCGGACGCGCTTTCCCTGTGACAGGGAAGCAGCGATCAATGCTGTTAATCTCTCTTCCAATCCTCCCAGAGTTGAGGAAAAAACCTCCTCTGTTATATATACAGGAGCAGGTGGACTGGGGACAGCCGCAGCACCAGGTACTCCTGCGGGGTTCCTACGGCTACTGACCTCTGAATTTTCAGGGGAGATTGGTGCAATACAAGCATGCCCAAAATCCTCAGAGCCCGATGGAGACCCCTTTGGCTTCCTGGAAGACTTATTTCCGGAGCGTCTGGACGACATATCCTTTAAGCACAAAGCTGAGGTATTCCCGTCGTCATACACCAATTTTGCTGGTAATAGTCTAACACAGTTGCTGCTATATACCAGCTGGTGTCCACTAAAGTGTCTATGGGGATGCCTGCATCAACCGCCTCTGTGTGCCACCGTTTGTTGCTAGCTTTGCTTGCATCCAGCTGACACTTTGCTGGGACGCCTGCACATGCGCAGAAGCGCCGCGGCGCGCATCGAGCGTCATCCACCCGCCCCGCCCCTTTCATAGGAGGCGCGTGCACGTGCCCGCGCGCCCTCGGCGCCTTTTTTGAAAAAAAGCAGGGACTAGGAGCCATGGCCCTTTTTTCCGGAGGGCCTGTGCGGTGGATGAGCGCAGCAACAGGGCAGAGAAACTTACCAACTGCCTGGATCTTTTGACTTGAAAAAGCCAAAGATCCACAAAACAAGAAAAATGGACCACAGCGGCCTCTAGTGGTTTAACACAGGTACCGCGGTCTCTTTTTTTTTTTTTTTTTTTCTTGACTACTATTAAAATTTTACATTTTCCAGTAGTTACAGGCATACACAGATATCAGCGGGAATACCGTTAGGTAACAGACAGAAAGACAAATTAGGCTTGGGGGTCCCCCAATAGAACCAAGTTCCTGGGGGCCCCCACTTACCTGTTACCCGCCGCAGGACTTTGTTTGGTCCACAGAAGCCCAAACTTCACCTATCACGGCAGGCATTGTATTTAAACCTTCAGGGACCGGGTTCCCAAGGATTCCACTCCCCTGGACCTGTATAGCACCCTGCACAGACAACATCTTGGTCGTGGGTATGACCAGAGCTCTGGATCCCAGGGTCCAGCCCTCCTAAGAGAGGCATTACAGGCAAAACCTTGCTCTTCTGTTGCAAGGCCCGAGTACTGACCATTTAGCTATGAAGATTTTTGGTCGGATCCGGAACAGCTTACTGAGGCCCATAAAAGAACCTGTACGCAAGCCCAGTGAAAACACATGTTACTCTTTGGCCAACACCTTAGACACTGGCAAAAAAACTGAGGTGCTCCCGGATGGGAGGGGCTTATATAGGGGAGGGTACTTCCGGTTTTGGAAGTTGCCAGTGCCAGCACCTGAAGGTATCTATATAACCCATTAGTAATGACTAAGTCGCTCTGTGTCCCGTGATGTACGAAAAAGAAAAAGCCATGTCTGTTCGCAAGCACTTGAGGGGTCTAAGCACTTTAATGCTTTGATTGGGGGAACACAGACCCTTTACATTCCGGGGAATGATTCTCATGTTAATGTGGGATGGGCATGGATTAAGTGCAGGCAACAAAACAAAGAGTGGACAACCTGCTGGCCATGAGTTAAGCCTCGTACACACGACCGAGAATCTCGTCGTAAAAAAACCCGTTGTTTTTCCTCGACGAGATTCTTGTCAAGCTTTCCTTGCATACACACTGTCAATTCCAAATCTTGTCGTTGGAGAGCGCGGTCATGTACAGCACGTACGACGGCAGTATAAAAAGGGGAAGTTCGATTTCAATGGCGCCACCCTTTGGGCTGCTTTTGCTGATCTTGTGTTACCGCGTGTTAGTAAAAGTTTGGGGAGAGACGATTCGCACTTTTCAGTCTTCGTGCTTTCAGTTCGTTTTAGCGTGACGAATGTGCTATCTCCATTACAAATGCTAGTTTTACCAGAAGGAGCGCTCCCGTCTTATACTGGATTCTGAGCATGCGCGATTTTTTAAGACTCGGAAAAGCATACACACTATCGGTTTTCTCATCGGGAAACAGGCCGACGAGAAAAACGAGAATCCCGATGAAAAAATAGAGACCAGGTTCTCTATTTTTCTCGTCGAGATTCCCGGCAGTTTTCTCGACGAGAAACCATACACACGAACGGTTTTCTCGGCAAGAAAGCTCTCCCAACAGTTTTCTTGTCTTTTTTTGCAGAGAAAAATCGGTCGTGTGTACGAGGCTTAAGAGTCTAAAGCAGTTGTTCAGGAACTACAATTCCCATCATGCCTAGTCAGGTCTGTGAATGTCAGAGTTTTACAATGCCTCATGGAACTTGCAGTTCCGCAACAGCTGAAGGGCCGTCGTTTGGAGATCCCTGGTCTAAAAGGATAGGTGCTAGTGAATCAAGTGGGTGTGGTCCAGCCTGAAATCCAAAACAAGTCTGAGAACAGCAAAACCTGACTAATAGAACAAGTAAACAAAAAAAAAATACACGCATGTGAAAACCGCAACAGAGAATGCTTCACGTTTTTTCCCCGCATGGAAACACTATGCGTATACAGTCACCAAGAGCAAACCCAGGCATTGTGTATGTGGCAACTGACCCATATATGGGTTCCAAGTAGGGATGAGCCAAACACCCCCCGGTTCGGTTCGCACCAGAACCTGCAATTGGACTGAAAGTTTGCGCGAACTTTAGAACCCTATTAAATTCTATGGGACTCGAACGTTCAAAATCAAAAGTGCTAATTATGAAGGCTAATATGCAAATTATTGTCAAAAAAGGGCTTGGGGACCAGGGTCCTGCCCCAGGGGACATGTATCAATGCAAAAAAAAAAGTTTAACCACTTAACGACCGCCCACTGTAAATATACGTCGGCAGAATGGCACCGACAGGCAGAATCACGTACATATACGTGATTGCCTTTGTATAGTTGGGGGGTCCGATCGGACCCCCCTTCTTTACAGTGGGTGGTCGTTTTACCTTCGGGAGCGATCCGGCATGAGGGGACGGCCGTTCGATTCCGGGCACCCCCTCTCGATCGCTCCCGGCGAATGAGAGAGCTTCCCCTGCCTGCCAGGAAGGAGGAAGTGATGTCATCTCTCCTGCGGCGCTCACATATACCGAGCGTCGTACAGGAGAAGATGCAGGTTAGTACACAAAACAGCACACTGACACCAGGACACATAGGCACATAAATCGTCCCCCCCAGGCACCCCCAGATCACCCCCCAGCCCCCAGTCACAGTGTCACTGATTGCAGTGACCATTTATTTAGTGATCACTGCAATCAGTGACATTTGTGACTGTAAAAGTGTCACTACATTTAGTTTTAGGTCCAGTGTAGCCCCCTAACCCCCCCTAATAAAGGTTTAACCCCCTGATCACCCCCCAGATAACCCTTTCACCCCCTAGCACCGCCGTCAATAAGCAATCATTTTTCTGATCGATGTCTTAGCGTCGGTGATGCTGATCGGTAGCCAGTAATTTTTTTTTGGTTCGCCGCAGGTTTTTATAGCGTCGGGTACCCCCATATATTACCTAATGAAGGTTTAACCCCCTTGATCGCCCCCCAGGTAACCCTTTCACCCCCTATCACCACTGTCACTAAGCGATAATTTTTCTGATCGATGTCTTAGCGTCGGTGATGCTGATCGGTAGCCAGTAATTTTTTTTAGGTTTGCCGCAGGTTTTTATAGCGTCGGGTACCCCCATATATTACCTAATAAAGGTTTAACCCCCTTGATCGCCCCCCCAGGTAACCCTTTCACCCCCTATCACCACTGTCACTAAGCGATCATTTTTCTGATCGATGTCTTAGCGTCGGCGATGCTGATCGGTAGCCAGTAATTTTTTTTAGGTTCGCCGCAGGTTTTTATAGCGTCGGGTACCCCCATATATTACCTAATAAAGGTGTAACCCCCTTGATCACCCCCAGGTAACCCTTTCACCCCCTAGCACCACTGTCGCTAAGCAATCGTTTTTATGATCGTTGTCTTAGTGTCGGTGATGCCGATAGGTAGCCAGTAATTTTTTTTTAGGTTCGCCGTCAGGTTTTTATATAGCGTCAGGTACCCCCATATATTACCTAATAAAGGTTTTAACCCCCTAATTGCCCCTAGTTAACCCTTTCACAAGTGATCATCATATAAGTGTTACGGGTGACGCTGGTTAGTTTGCTTTTTATAGTGTCAGGGCACCCACCGTATATAACCCAATAAAGGTTTAACCCCCTGATCGCCCGGCGGGTGATATCAGTTAGGTTTTAGCGTCAGAGAGGGTCTGCGTCACACCCCAGGCAGCGTCAGGTTAGTGCCAGTAGCGCTAACACCCACGCGTGAAGCATACACCCCCCTTAGTGGTATAGTATCTGATCAGCTCAATATCTGATCAGATCTATACTAGCGTCCCCAGCAGTTTAGGGTTCCCAAAAACGCAGTGTTAGCGGGATCAGCCCAGATACCTGCTAGCACCTCCGTTTTGCCCCTCCGTCCAGCCCAGGCCACCGAAGTGCAGTATCGATCGATCACTGTCACTTGCAAAACACAACACACATAACTGCAGCGTTCGCAGAGACAGGCCTGATCCCTGTGACTCCAGTGCTGTAGGAGGTGATTTCACCACCACAGTTAAAAAAAAAAAGCATATATGCCAAAGCAT
Source organism: Rana muscosa (assembly GCA_029206835.1). Taxonomy (NCBI): domain Eukaryota; kingdom Metazoa; phylum Chordata; class Amphibia; order Anura; family Ranidae; genus Rana; species Rana muscosa. The sequence continues at coordinate 319,435,147 of CM055121.1, forward strand.
TGGGGCAGCAGGAGCGGAGGAGCGATTTTTCTCCTAATGCCGCGTATATACGGTCGAAATTCCGACGGAGGCTTGCCCGTGGAAAAGTCTGACCATGTGTACGCGGCATAACTTTTGCGAGAAGATGCCCCCATGCTTCGGCATATATAAATGGTGCATGTATGCCCATCATTAGAAGTGGGTGGATGAAGGGCGGTATTGTAATGGTGGGCATACCCACCGATCAATCTTTTTTTTTCGTTCAGCCAACAGGCTGCATGAAAAAAAAGATTACAATACATGTCCAACAAGGACCAGCAACGTACTGGTATGTTGCTGGACTTTGAATGTTTATACCAGAATGATGCCTGCGGGTTTAGGTATCATCTTGGTATCATTCTTTTCAGCCAGCGGCCGGCTTTCATGTAAAAGCAATCCTAGTGGCTAATTAGCCTCTGGACTGCTTTTACAAGCAGTGGGAGGGAATGTCCCCCCCGGATATAAAAAGCGTCATTGGGAAATTGGGAAAGCATTTTATCACACCGATCTTGGTGTGGTCAGATGCTTTGAGGGCAGAGGAAAGATCTAGGGTCCAATAGACCCCAGTTTTTTCAAAAAAGAGTACCTGTCATTACCTATTGCTATCATAGGGGATATTTACATTCCCTGAGATAACAATAAAAGTGATAAAAATAAATATGGAAGCAACAGTTTAAAAATAAAATAAAAAAGCAAAATTAATAATAAAAAAAAAAAAAGCACCCCTGTCCTGCCCTGCTCTTGCCCAATGGCGAACGCAAGCGTCGGTCTGGCGTCATATGTAAACAGCAATTGCACCATGCATGTGAGGTATCACCACGAAGGTCAGATCGAGGACAGTAATTTTAGCAGTAGACCTCCTCTGTAAATCTAACGGGGTAACCTGTAAATGCTTTTAAAGGCTTTTAAAAATGTATGTAGTTTGTCGCCAATGCGCATTTGTGCGAAATTTTAAAGCATGTCGTGTTTGGTATCTATGTACTCGGCCTAAGATCATCTTTTTTATTTCATCAAACATTTGGGCAATATAGTGTGTTTTAGTGCATTAAAATTAAAAAAAGTGTATTTTTTCCCAAAAAAATGCGTTTGAAAAATCGCTGCGCAAATACTGTGTAGAAAAAAAAAATGCAACACCCACCATTTTATGCTGTAGGGCCTTTGCTTTAAAAATATATATAATGTTTGGGGGTTCAACATAATTTTCTTGCAAAAAAAAAATGTTTTCATGTAAACAAAAAGTGTCAAAAAGGGCTTTGTCTTCAAGTGGTTAGAAGAGTGGATGTAAGCTTCCTAATGTTGTGTATAAAATGCCAGAACAGTTCAAACCCCCCCCAAATGACCCCATTTTGGAAAGTAGACACCCCAAGCTATATACTGAGAGGCATGTCGAGTCCATGGAATAATTTTATATGTTGACACAAGTTGCGGAAAAAAAAAAAAAAATTATTTATTTTTTTGCAAAAAGTTGTCACTAAATGATATATTGCTCAAACATGCCATGGGCATATGTGGAATTACACCCCAAAATACATTCTGTTGCTTCTCCTGAGTACGGGGATACCACATGTGTGAGACTTTTTGGGAGCCTAGCCGCGTACGGGACCCCAAAAACCAATCACCGCTTTCAGGCTTTCTAAGGGTGTCAATTTTTGATTTCACTTCTCACTGCCTATCACAGTTTCGGAGGCCATGGAATGCCCAGATGGCACAAAACCCCCCCAAATGACCCCATTTTGGAAAGTAGACACCCCAAGCTATTTGCTGAGAGGTATTGTGAGTATTTTGCAGATCTCGCTTTTTGTCACAAAGTTTTGAAAATTGAAAAAAAAAAAAAGAAAAAAAAAAAAAGTTCTTTCTTCATTTTCAAAAACAAATGAGAGCAGTAAAATACTCACCATGCCTCTCAGCAAACAGCTTGGGGTGTCTACTTTCCAAAATGGGGTAATTTGGGGGGTTTTTGTGCTATTATAGCATTTTATGGCCTTCAAAACTGTGATAGGTAGTGAGGAGTGAAATCAAAAATTTGCGCCCTTAGAAATCCTGGAGGCGGTGCTTGGTTTCCGGGGTCCCGTACGTGGCTAGGCTCCTAAAAAGTCCCACACATGTGGTATCCCCGTACTCAGGAGAAGCAGCAGAATGTATTTTGGGGTGCAATTCCACATATAACCATGGCATGTGTGAGCAATATATCATTTAGTGACAACTTTTTGTAATTTTTTTTTTTTTGTCATTATTCAATCACTTGGGACAAAAAAAAAAAATATTTAAAGGGGTCTCAACATGCCTCTCAGCAATTTCCTTGGGGTGTCTACTTTCTAAAATGGGGTCATTTGGGGGGGGTTTGTACTGCCCTGTCGTTTTAGCACCTCAAGAAATGAGATAGGCAGTCATAAATTAAAAGCTATGTAAATTCCAGAAAATGTACCCTAGTTTGTAAACGCTATAACTTTTGCGCAAACCGATAAATATACGCTTATTGACATTTTTTTTACTAAAGACATGTGGCTGAATAAATTTTGGCCTAAATGTATGACTAAAATTGAGTTTATTCGATTTTTCTTATAACAAAAAGTAGAAAATATCATTTTTTTTCAAAATTTTCGGTCTTTTTCCGTTTATATCGCAAAAAATAAAAATCGCAGAGGCAATCAAATACCATTAAAAGAAAGCTCTATTTGTGGGAAGAAAAGGACGCAAATTTTGTTTGGGTACAACATTGCATGTCCGCACAATTTACAGTTAAAGCAGCGCAGTGCAAAATTCTGAATTCACCTCTGGTCCTTTAGCTACCAAATGGTCCGGGGCTTAAGTGGTTAAAAAAAAAAAAAAACGGCCGTTTTTTCGTGAGCAGTAATTTTAATGATGCATAAAGTAAAAAAAAAAAAAAAAAAAGTGAAATATTCCTTTAAATATCATACCTGGGGGGTGTCTATAGTATGCATGTGAAGTGGCACGTGTTTCCCGTGTTTAGAACTGTCCCTGAACAAAATGTCATTTCTAAAAGGAAAAAAAACATTTAAAACTGCTTGCGGCTTTAATGTAATGTCTGGTCCCGGCAATATGGATGAAAATCATTGAGAAAAATTGCATGGGTACCCCCCCAGTCCATTACCAGCCCCTTTGGGTCTTGTATGGATATTAAAGGGAACCCCGCACCCAAATAAAAAAAAAGGCCCTATATACTCTGAACAGCAGTATACAGGCGGTGCAAACAAGTCAGGGACTGTAGGTTTGTTCTTAAGTAGAATCGGTTCGTAATTTGGAACAGGTACATTTTTTAAGTGTAGCTCCAGCCAAAAAATCTATTTTTAAGCATTTGGAAAACATAGGGAAGGGTTATCACCCGTGTAACATCTGTTTTTCTGTCTGTGCATCTGTTCAGAACATTTCACCTCACTTTCCTTTCCAATGACAAATGTTTTTGAAAATTTGTTTTTTTTATTGAAACGAGGATTGGTGATAAAGCATCAGTGGATAGGAGACACATTTTCCCCATATTAACTTACAGAAGATAATTTCCCTTCCTAGGGGTAGATTTCCTCTCACTTCCTGTTGTTGCCTTCTGTTTGCAAGTAGGAGTCGTTTGTAAGTATACTCTGCAGAAATTTGGCCCTTAGGTGTTGGTGTTGCCACAACACTGTAAGCCCTCACAGTTACTCTTGGTGGGCGCTGGAATGCCCTGCTGTGAACTATTATATCAAGAATAGTAATTACATGCCATTGTTGAACAGTAGAAGAATGGTTGGGGATATGTGAAGGGATTACTCCTAAAACCCCAATCGCCCTTAGGATGTTGGGACTGTTACGGCACCCGGACAAAGCATTTTATAAAATTTAAAACATTTTATTTAGAACAATGTTACAAAATTAGAACAATAATGCATAATACAATTTACATGACAAAGAAACAGGGGGGGAGGTTTACAAGCTCCACAGGTGGGCGGAGATATTGTACTGGTATAAGTGACGATTCCCCCGACATGTTTCGCGGTATGAACCGCTTCTTCAGGAGGCGTCTAACAGTACAATCGAAAAGATAATCATATACTAATGTAAGTAAAGTGTCAGAATTGTTATTTGTGTATAGCAAAAAACAGCCATAGTCAGTCAACGGTGACAAAAGTTATAGGAGTATATTAGTAAAAGCGGATACAAACCTGGCTCACCGAACTAGTCAAAAAAGGACCAGAGATGCAATGCATTGAGGCACCCAATGGGGTGCTCCCCCTGGGATGGACACGGGAGGGATAGGACGGCACTAAAATATTAATAACACAGCATGAGTATGGGCACATGATAGGTGCGAAGGCAGTGGTAAGGGAAAAGGGTTGTGCAATGGCAATTGTTGAGCAGTGGTAGGAAAAATTGGGCCTTTGGTGGTGGTGCTGGTGCCACAACACTAAGTCCTCACAGTTACTCTTGGTGGGCGCAGGAATGGGCCCAGCTGTGAAATATTAGATCAAGAATTGTAATTACATGCCCGTGTTGAACAGGGGCAGAAAAATTGGGCCTTAACCACTGGTGGAGGTGCCCAGAAACAAAAATGTTCTTACATGCTATCAGCATGATCATTGAGAAGGAAGAGGATAGTCACTCAGCATCAGCATAGGCAGTCATGAAGGCATCTGACATTTCAATGAAAATTATTCTGTTACATCAGCATGAGGCGCTTGGTAGATGGTGGTGACCTTAACATGGCGTCGCAGAGGGAGCAGAGGATGAAGCAACTTCGGGAGGCCTTGCAGAAAGATGTGCAACACGTTCCCAGAGACAGGGAGGTTACAAATTCCTGGTCCTGGACAACGTGTTGCTGAGGCGTCGGTCAGTCAAAGAAGGAGCGGTGGAGAAGGTGGCTATCTGACCGATTCGTTCAGACAATTTTTTAGTCCACAGCCCCAAGGTATGATCGGTTCCAGCAACCATCGCCAGTGTCTGGTTTACATGGTGCAGGAATACCTAGGGGCAAGATCAGATTTGGACACCTTTCCCACAGAAAATCCTCTGGGTTACTTGGTCTTGAGGATGGATCACTGGCCAGAGCTTGCACAGTAGGCAATTGAGCTACTGGCCTGTCCTGCATCCAGCGTTCTTTCGGGAACGCACATTCAGTGCTGCTGGAGGCTTTGTAACCGATCACAGGGTGCGCCTGTCCACCGACTCGGTCGATCGACTGACGTTCATAAAAATGAACCAGTCTTGGATCATCACCAGCTACCAAGCACCTGATGCTGATGTAACCGAATAATTATTTTGGAAATGTCAGATCCCTTCAGAACTGCCTATGCTGATGCAGAGTGACTATCATGTTATGATGAATGACTAGCCTATTCCTCCTCAATGATCATGCTGATAGCTTGGAAGAACATTTTTGTTTCTGGGCACCGCCACCAGTGGCTAAGGCCCAATTTTTCAGCCCCTGCTTAACAGGGGCGTGTAATTACAATTTTTGATGCAATATTTTGCAACAGGGCTCATTGCTGCGCTCTAAGTACAGTATCTGTGAGGGTTGCAGTGTTGTGGCACCACCGCCACCCCCAAATGCCCAATTTTTGCAATTACAATTCTTGATATAGTTCACAGCAGGGCGTTCCAGAGCCCACCAAGAGTAACTGAGGGCTTACAGCATTGTGGCAACACCAAGACCTAAGGGCCAAATTTCTGCAGAGTATATACGGCAGGCCCCTACTTTCAAACATCCAAATTAGAAATGGCTCCTACTTGCAAACGGAAGGAGACAACAGGAAGTGAGAGGAAATCTACCCCATGGAAGGGAAATTCTCTCCTGTAAGAGTTAAAATAAAAACCCAAAATTTTCAAACATTTGTCATTGGGAGGGAAAGTGAGGTGAAATGTTCTGAACAGGTGCACAGACAGCAAAACAAAATGTTACAGGGGTGATAACCCTTCCCTATGTTTTCCAAAAAGCTTAAAAATTGATTTTGTGGCTGGAGCTACACACTTTAAAAATGGACCAGTTCAAAATTACAAAAATAAATCTACGCAACAACAAACCTACAGTCCCTGTCTTGTTTGCACCGCCTGTTTACTGCTGTTCAGAGTATATATGGCCTGGGGGCATCACGCGCTCTTTTTTTTTTTTTTTTGAGTGCGGGGTTCCCCTTAAAATCCATACAAGACCCAAAAGGGGCTTGTAATAGGCTGGGGGGGGGGTTCCCATGCCATGTTTCTCAATGATTTTCATCGGTATTGCCGGAACAAGACATGACATTAAAGCCGCAAGCAGTTTTAAATGACTTTTCTTTAGAAATGTCATTTTGTGCAGGGACAGTTCTAAACACGGGAAACACGTGCCACTTCACAGGCATACTATAGACACCCCCCAGGTACGATATTTAACCCTTTCCATACAGGGCTTTTTATACCACTTCCATAGCGGGCCTATTCTGGCACTTCTACATGTACAAATCATCATTCTTTTGCTAGAAAAAGACTAAGAACCCCAAAACATTATATGTTTTTTTTAGCAGACACCCTAGAGAATAAAATGACGGTCGTTGCAACTTTTTATCTTGCACGGTATGTGCGCAATAATTTTTCAAACGCCTTTTTTGGGGAAAAAAAATGGTTTCAGGAATTAAAAAACAACAAAACAGTAAAGGTAGCCCAATTTTTTTGTAAAATATGAAAGCTTAATGTTATGCCGAGTAAACTGATACCCAACATGTCACGCTTTAAAATTGCACACACTCATGGAATGGTGCCAAACTTCGGTACTTAAAAATCTCCATAGGCAACGCTTTGAAATTTTTTACAGGTCACCAGGTTAGAGTTACAGAGGAGCTCTAGTACTAGAATTGTTGCACACGCTCGAACGCACGCGGCGATACCTCACATATGTGGTTTGAACAGCGTTTACATATGTGGGCGGGACTTACGTGTGCGTTCGCTTCTGAGCGCGAGCTATTGGGGACAGGGGCGTTTAAATTTTTTTTTTTATTATTATTTTTTATTTTATTTTTTTTACACTTTTTTTTTGATCACTTTTATTCCTATTACAAGGAATGTAAACATCCCTTGCAATAGGAATGTGTGTGACAGGTCCTCTTTATGGAGAGATGTGGGGTCAATAAGACCCCACATCTCTCCTCCAGGCTGGGAAGCATGAGATCGTGAAAAAAAAAAATTCACAATCTCATGCTTACTAGCCGCAATGGCGGCTTTGTTTACTTCTGAGGACCCGGGCGTGACGTCATCACATCACGCCCGGGCCTCCGACGGTCATAGAGATGACTGGTCACCAGTCATCTCTATGCTCCTCGTCATGTGACCACCGGCGCCGGACGATTCTTTCTCCGGGCTCCCGATGGCACAGGAGAGCCCGGAGAAGCACCGGATGGCGGCGGGAGGGGGGGGATGTCCCCTCCCGCCACCTATAAGAACGATCAAGCGGCGGAATTGCCGCTATGATCATTCTTATGGTGCGTAGAATCGCCGGCTGAAGACAAGGATACCTGAATGATGCCTCTAGCTGCAGGCATCATTCAGATATCCCCCCTCAAACCCAGGACGTCATATGACGTCCACCCGGAGGGAGAGAGGGTTCCTGCCGGCGTCATTTTACAATGACCCAGTATGGAAGTGGTTAAAAGGAATATTTCAATTTTTTTTTTTAAAAGCGTCATTAAAATCACTGCTCCTAAAAAAACGTCAGTTTTGAAAACTTTTTTTTGCATTGATACATGTCCCCTAGGGCAGGACCCGGGTACCCAAACCCTTTTTAGGACCATAACTAGCATATTAGACGTTATAATTAGCACTTTTGATTTCGAACGTTAGAGTCCATTCTATTTAATAGGGTTCTAATGTTTGCACAAAATTTGGGTCAGTTCGAAAGTTCTGGTGCAAACCGGGGGGTGTTCGGCTCATCCCTACCACTGACAGGCTTTATATGCCCGTGTCCGAGTGCTCAGCAGGATGCTGTGGGACCTTTACAGCCAACATGCATAAAAGGGGCCCAAAATCCAAGGAACACCTTTGTGCTTTCAAGGAGGAGAAATTATGCATCTAATTTCCTGACTACCTATCATATGTCTTGACTCCAAGGTTCTAGGACAGGAGAAACACTCACTCATTTTGGTTAAACACCCCCAAGTATTTTCTAAAAGGCATGGTCAGCCTTTTAAAAGACTTCACATTTTTTTTGCCATAAGTTTAGAAAATGCAGGGAACACTTAAGGGGTCATTTACGAAAGGCAAATCCACTTTGCACTACAAGTGCAAACTACAAGTGCAAAGTGCACTTGAAATTGCACTGAAAGTGCAGTCGCTGTAAATCTGAGGGGTAGATCTGAAACGAGGGGAAGCTCTACTGATTTTATTATCCAATCACGTGCAAGCTAAAATGCTGTTTATTTTCCTTCCATGTCCCACTCGAATCTACAGCGACTGCACTTCCAAGTGCACTTTCAGTGCAATTTCAAGTGCAATTTCAAGTGCACTTTGTCTTGCAGGTATGTAGTCAGATATGCAGATGGGCGAGCAAACACGCAGCAGACGGAGACATGTTCCCGGGACATCCCATTTTTTTTTTAACCTTGGTAGCAGGACTGGTTAGTGGGCAGAAGCCCATCTTGTGCACAACCTATAAAGACACTGCATGCAGGGCACCTTTATCCCATCTCTTTACATTAAAGCCTCAAAAAGGAAAAACTTTGCACAGCAATTCTTCTGGGCCCTTGTAGAGCTAGCTGAGGGTACTGAACATCTACATCACAAGGACTCCTCCACTCTTCTCCCCCCACTTAAAAAAGGTCTCTGTGCACAATATCTGCACACTTTAGGGGGAGTCTAATTTCGAGATTAAGCATTGCATTTCTTGTAACTGGTTTTAGAATTGTGCCACAAAGTTTATTAGCCCATGGCATCAGGATTTAAAGGGAGCAGTCCAACATAAAAAGGTCACGGTTCCCTTTTATACCTGGGGTCATAGGTTCGTTCAGGGCCTACTGGTTACTACTGGAAAATTATATTAAAAAGGATGAGGCGCTAGTGATGTTCAGTGAATCAAAAATGCAAAATACAAATAAATAGCAAGCTAAAAGTCCATATGTGATAAATCCCAACACCAAATTGTGATGTTCAAAATCTGATTCCTAGATCTTCACAGCAAGTGCTCAAGAGATGGATGGCCACTCAGAATTATGACCCCTTTTTACAGGAAGATTAAACAGTGCTTCTGGTTTAGCAATTGATTCCACTAACAGCACAGTTCCACTCCACTGGCCCCTCGAGACGAAGCTAGGATGGGAAAAATATTACTCCACAAGAGACAGAGGGGAGGTCTCAGTGTATTATTTTTAATAGATAAAAGCAAATGACAACAAATGGCGATTACACTCACATGTTACAGTGTCGATCTGGGCACCAGGTGTAATCCAGCTAGTCCTAAAGGGTCCAGCTATGATTAAACACTAAGTGTGAAACTAGTCAGCTCTAAACCAGAATTTTGTGACTTGCTGTGCTGGATTTGGATTTTTGAAGATTTTACATAATAAAGGCTTTTTATTGGAGTGCTGCTGTCCAGAAGACTCGATCTTTTGTTTTGCCTAGTCCTAAAGGGTTAACGTGAAATCAGTGTCTCTCCTAAGGCCAAGCCTAGATAGGATGTGGGATAAGAACCTGAAATGGTGGCTCCTCTGCTCTGACATATGTTTCACCGTATTAACGTCTTTAGGGATCAATGACAAACAAACAATCTGGAAAAACACTGGTGTGAGAGGCATGAAATACCCTCCCAGCAGCCAGCATCAGGTGCAAACTGATTTCTGGGATCTGCTGGCAGCAGGAAGGCACCAAAATGACAGCCTTCTCTTCTGAGAAGCACAGTGCCACCAGCGGGTGATCCCAGTCTTGACACTGCCAGGAAACCAGGCTCATTATAGAAGGGCTGGGAATCGTCACAAAGTATTTGTGCAAAGGTCTTTCTTTTTTTCTTTTTTTAAACACACACACACACACACACACACACACACACACACACACACACACAAACACACACACACAAACTTGTGCAGGTGTAAGAGGACATGGAGGTTTCACCTACCAAACCATGAGTTTGTTCAGAGTATAATACTACAAAAAAAAAAAGGAAGAGTGAGGCATTTGCCAAAGTGTTCATGTTAGCCAGGACAGAGTCCAGGAACCCAGCATGTATGTGGCCAACATGTGCAGTCGAGTCTCCACCCCTCCATACAAGTTGCAGGGCATCACAGGTTGCTCAGCCCAAACCACATGCTGCAACCTGCACGAATGTCGGTCCTAGACCTCCTCTTAACCCATCGGTACTCAACCTGTGGTCCTCCAGCTTTGGCGGAACTACAATTCCTAGCATGCTCCTGCCTTTTAAATTTTGTCAACTCATACAACTCTATCTTCCTCTGGGAAGACATGTTGCAAGGAAGCATAAGTATAGGATGCCGAAGGTTATCTTCTCAGTGATAGAGAGGATTCACATTCCTCGAAGGGGAGGGGACTGGAATAAGGTCATGCTCCAGCGCGAGATGCGCTGGATCAGGTACCTTAAAGCCACAACACCTCCCGGTTTGAATGAAATTGAGAGCTTTAGACCCTTCTTGGAAGACTACAGCTCAGGCAAGACCGATTTAAAAAAAAGTGGAAATGGACTTGGCTGGGAGGAATATTAGTTCTTTTCTCCCGACATGTATCCATGACCATTTTGGGGAATGGGATCCTGGGGACTTGTTCTTCTGGATGCTTTTTACCATATTCTCTCCCACTACCCCTTCTTATACTGTATACCATCCTCTACAGTTTTTCCCCTTTGCTTTATATGTGGAGATGTGAGTTTTTTTAGAATTCTGGGACACAGGTTTTACACATTTTGGGTTTATTGTAATAATTTTGTTTTGATGTTCTCTTTTCGAGAATTATATATTTGTATCTGCATTTCACATGTGTCATGGTTGCTGTCTGGTTTTAAATATCTGCAGATTTGGTTCCCCCTGTGATGTTTGCCCATTGTCCCTCCACCCTAGCCGGTGCCAGGGGGGGGCACATGCCTGCGTGTTGTGGCCCACGTCCTACACCTGGGTACACCCGGGAGGTATTGGCACTGGAGGTTATATGTCCTTGGTCCATTCATATCTCCCCCTTTTTTACCATCTGGGTGAGATTTTGGATCCTAACCCTTTGGGTGACTCGTCTCCATTGTTCACCCCTTTTTTCCTGCACTGCTCCCTTTAGCTGGTCCTGTCCTTGTGTCCCTCTAGTCTAAGGTGACCAGATTTTTAAAATGAAATCCGGGGACATTTTTTTTTTACTAGTAATGGCAGCAATCAGCGACTCTCTACCCGTCGCCGCTGCCCGCCTCACAGCCTGTCAAGTCTTACTCTCCGGGCCCCGGCTACTACTGGGTGGGGAGCTGAGGAAGATCACTCCGCCAGGTAAGGCAAGGAGATAAGCAAGCAGGCGGCTGGCCAGGACTTGAGCCAAGGCAGAAGAACATGCGAGCAGAGCTGGATGGGCATGCACCCGAAACTGAAGAAATATTCCCTCCGCTCCGACCAGCACATAATCATCAGAAAGGGGCACAGATAATGGAAAAAAAATACACCCCCCTAAGCTAATAGGAGCGGCGGAGCGGGGGTGTACAATTCAGATTTTTTTTTTTTTAATTCTGCACTGACTGTCTTTGAAATTGCTCCAGCCCCTGTTCAAATCCAATCTGGGGACAGACTTGGTCCGGGGACAGTGACCTCAATCCGGGGACTGTCCCCTGAAACCGGGGATGTCTGGTCACCCTACTCTAGCCCCCCTTTTGAGGGCTGGCCTGAGGGCCATAACACCTGTTTGCCCTTCACCAACATGGCGGTGTGCATGCTTCCTGGTCTCCAGGATTGCGCACATCACCATTGGCCATATCCTTCTTGGGGTGTTTCATGCCGCGCACAGTGTTCGTGTATATGCTCGCCGCCCGAGCGTTGCATGATCACATGTGCGGCGTGACCTATCCTGGAGCCAGTACAATCCACCTATCTGGCCCAGGTATGACGCGGCTTCACCAGTGACGCACCGCTCTGCTGGCGGGGTCACGTGTCCTATTTCCACCATTCAGCAGCCAGGTCTGACTTCCTGATGACATGGCCGAGCTGCGTCGCTATGGATATGGAGGACTCCCCGCTCAACTGGTCGGATCACATGACTGGATTTGACCAATGGGACACAGCAGGAGGGGTTTAAAAAGGACGCCAGGGGGATCTCATGGCGTCATTCCCTCTCTTCGGCTGGTTAGCTGAGGAGTCATACGCTGGAGTTGCTGCTTTTTGGTGCAAACAAGTTAATCTGAGGCTGCTGGACATTTCTTTCCATGGAACCTTAGGATTTCCTTTGGATATCTATGAATATGGGGTAAGTTTACCTATTAGAGTTTATCCATAGCTCCTTCTTTTGATTACCAGCCTGTGAAACTTAGAATATTTATTTTATTCACCAGACCATTCTAAAGTGCCAGATCATTGGATAAATTATCCTGGTCTCCTATAGGAGGTGGGACTTTTTGAAGGCACACAGAGGGACAGATAAAGAGGAACCAATGTCAGCACTATGATCTCCATAGGGAATGTACATGCTTGCAAAGAATGTAATAAAGTGAGTCACCGTTCTTCTATTTACACCATTTGGGGTGTGGAAAGGGGATTTCAATATTTGTTGTACTTAATGATTTCTTTTGATCCATTGTAGACAAAGATACACTAAATATCCCTGAAGAACAACTCTTAACAGCTTGAAACGCGTTGGATTAGCCACTGTTCGACAGTCCCCAGAGGTTTCTGGAGGTTATGAATTCTGGCATTGTATCTTTTGTTTTCATTCTTTATGGATCTACATCATGTTTTTAATGTTTTCACACACAATGTATCTTGTATTATAATGATTTTGTAATAAATGTATATATTTTTTCTATATATTTGTTTTTCGTTGCCTATATAATCCCAACTTTAGAGGTTTTCCACATTTTAATCATGCTCCTGCCTTTGGGAGTCATGCTTGTAACGGTCAGCTTTGCAATACATAAATGGGACTTGTAGTTCTGCAACAGCTGGCAGGCCACAGGTTGAGCACCCATGTTTTAACCCACCCTTCTTGTCACCTCACAGTTAACCCCTTCCTGTCTGGATTACTCACACAACGGCCCATGGTTGATATGTGGTGCAGACAGAAGCCCAGCCATTCAGCCCCCCTGATGCATGCTACACGAGGGGGTTCTCTTATTGTTAGGCAGGGGGACTCCATTTCCTTTATCAGCATCCACTCCAGTGCCAACCAGGCTTGTACCAGTAAAGCCTAGATTTTGGTTGTACTGAACATGATCAGAGGCTTTTCAGTGCAATAAACTCTTTTACTCGTATAAGTCAACAGAACAGTCCAGACCATGGCAACAATAACTTCCAAATTATGGTTTCCCATAGATTAGAGTCCAATACTTTATTAGCATACAGGGGCCTTATGGTTTCACGCTTGGAGTCATAGCTCTTAGTTCCTTTTTGGTAAATCCTCTTACAACAATCACTTACTGAAGTGAGAGTGCAAGGGAATACCAACTCCCAAACTCTATTCACCAGATCCCTCTGCACTTTCACTCCTCCCACCCTAAATAGGGTAACTCAGACCCACTCCACCAGTGGTAGGAGCAATTCTTAATGCAGACCTCCACCTTTAGTTTCTTTTGTTTTTATTGCTTAAGTGAAGAGGTTTTTAGTTGATACATAAAAACAAAAATGTGGAAGACTGTACATGGTCCAAGTCACAATAAAAACACACACACACACACACACACACACACACACACACACACACTTTATTTGAATCACTCACCTTTGGAAGAAAATAGCCTCTAAAAGTGATATCACAAGCCGTCGCATGTGGAGGGGTGGTCGCAGAGATATTACCAAAGCGCTGAACTTCACACACAACAGCATCTGTATAGGGCATTTGCTTCCTGTGCTCTATCTTAGGTTGAGCTGTGCCTATAACATTTTCAATTTCGTTTTGCACTTTTTCTGTTGGATATTAAGAAATAAAATAAAATTAATGGTATTGGTTTATCTACTGACAAAGTCTTCTGCAGCAGTTTACAACATAATTTACTAAAACTGGTGCACACAGAATCTGGTGCAATGGTGTAGAGTAACCAGCTTCTAACATCAGTTTGTTCAATGAGGTTTTGACAATAAAACCTAGATTGGTTACCATGCACAGCTGCATCAGATTCTGTGTGCTTCAGTTTTAGTAAATCTCGCCCATGACATCAGCAACAATAAAATCAGGACATAAAATACATAAACCAAAACAAAATAAGGAGGGGCCTTGACAAGACAGGGTGGTTTCCACATATGCTTTCAAATGTATGCCACAAAGGCCATAGTTTTTTTTTTTTTTTTGGCAGTTGTTGAACCGAGCATAGAATTGATTTTTTTACTTGCTAGTTAATGTGAATATTGTGTTAGGACTTTGTATTTCATGTCTGAGAAATTAGCCCAGACAAAATCGCCTAACATGAGAAAATATATAAAAGCTTAGCAAAGCCTTTTTAAAAAAGGACAAGTTCACCTTTAGTAACATGTTACACCTGTATTTTAGGGTGTGACAGACAGGTACATTTCATTACAAATCAGAATTCGGACAAAGTTTGTTATTCGGAAATTCGAATGTATCCAAATCTCTGAATTACAATAGTAATGAATTTAAAACAAATCTGAACAAAAACAAAATTTGGGCCAAAATTTGAAGCAAATTCGAAACGTTTTTGAAATGTAAATTTCCAAACAGAATAAAATAGAAAATAAAAAAGGAATAGAAAAGAATATAATGGAATAGAAAGAATATTTCTCCATACTAAAATTTCACAGCATCGGATTGTACCAAATGGAACTCTTACTGTACGCTTGGCAGACCCACCTAGGACTCAACCTTTTTCTAATCATTCAGCTAAATAATCATACTCAGTCACCCCTCAGGCTCTTCATTTTTACAGAAATGAGACTCCAGCACTACATGCATTACCAATTATATTGACTTCTGCTATGGTTGATTCCGTACTAATGCTGGTCTTACAGGTCCCATCTGGAAGTTCAGACTGATGACTGTTTAAGCTGTTATTATATGCTTACCATGTATACAAGGCACCTAAAATATGCTCTTCACTGTAGACAGATGTACTTGGTGTATGTCACTACTGTGTATTGTTCTTTACTTACTATAAAATATTGTTGGCAAACACGAAAGAATAAAATAAGAAAAACTATTTCCCAAAATTTAAATATTGTAGAATGGAAAAAAATTGAATAGATCCATCTTCCGAAATTCAAATTTAATACATTTGAATAGAAAAGAATAGATTAGAGAAAAAAACACAATAGAATAAAATAGAAATAACATTGCCATCTTCTGAAAATTGGAGAGTAAATTCAAATAGAATAGATTTGAATAGAAAAAGAACAGAAAATATGGAAGAGAAAAGAATAGAAAAAAAAATAGCATGGAATGGAATAGAAAGAATATAACCATCTCCAAAATTCTAATTTAGAATAGAATAAATCTGAATCGAACAAAACTAATTCTGAAAACTAAACAGTCATGTAAATAACTAATCAAAAATGTATTTTTTCGTTCTGCACATCTGTCTAGTGTAACATGTGACTATACAGCACCTGACCACAACCCCCTCCCACTCCTTCTGTGACAGCGGGAGGGGGACACTTCCTATAGCTATTAAAACAGAAAGCTCATAGGGGGTATGGGCAGAA
The DNA here is from genome assembly GCA_029206835.1 of Rana muscosa. Taxonomy (NCBI): domain Eukaryota; kingdom Metazoa; phylum Chordata; class Amphibia; order Anura; family Ranidae; genus Rana; species Rana muscosa. Next base: position 319,450,950 of record CM055121.1, read on the forward strand.
AGTTGTAGGCAACATCTGCAGGAGACCGACAGTGCACCTACAATCTATTGATTGTGGGTGCATTGCTCTGCAGGCACTTGGGGAAATAAATGAATTCAACTTTATTTTTTAACCTGCAAAAATAGGTGTTATTTTTTGAAAGGTGAACTTGGCCTTTAACAGAAGTATTTGAATCCATCTTACTTTGGATTTCTGGGTATCCAATCATGATCAGGATGCTCCATCTCAGAGTGGTGGATGTAGTTTCCACTCCACCGCCAAACAGTTGGGCCAGCAGGACAGTTAAGTTGTCATCATGAAAATACAGTGTAGATTCTGGCGGTCCCTGAATAATGAAAAACAAAAACCACACCACAATATTTGTTGTCATTTACCAACACATTGCTTCATCAGTTGCAGGTACATTAAAACCCAGTTTCAGGGTTCTGAACCACCCCCCCCCCTTTCTGCAGAAGGTTCCCCAACTTTAATATCACTTTAAGCCATCTTCCCTTTTGCATAGTCTCTCTCCTTTCCAGGGTCGTTAGAGCCAATGGAAAGTCAGCGCATACTATGTATCCAGCGCACAATTCCCTACTTGTTGTCCCAGAGACAGGATCACTGCCACTGCACTTCTAGCCTCAGTACAGGGCAGCACAGTGGTGTAGTGGTTAGCACTTTCACCTAACAGCAATAGGGTCGCTGGTTCAAATCCCGACCACGACACCATCTGCCTGGAGTTTGTTTGCATGTTCTCCCTGTGCCTGCGTGGGTTTCCACCGGGTACTCTGGTTTCCTCCCACACTCCAAAGACATGCTGGTAGGTTAATCAGATCCTGTCTATATACTGGCCCTAGTATGTGTTTGTAAGCGCGTCAGGACCCTTTGGGGTAAGACCACGCTATATCAAGATACCTCTCAACTCAACATTTCTAAACTCACTGCAAAAACACTTGGCCTGGCCCAAAAGGCCTTTTGCAATCCGCTCAAGCCTCCACCAACCATAAAGAGACAGGAAGACTACAGACGGCTTTTCTGGTTGCAGAACTATTTCACCCTGTCCTCGGCCTCTACATTAGCGGACTACATCTGCATGCTAGTGCAGTATTTGGCTCCAATCCCCCAACTACACTAGCTCTTCCAAACCTGAGTTTATATTGACACTGACTACACCCATTACACCACAACCGTTGGACTTATCTTAAAAGGGGAGCCGTCCCTTGCCTTGGACTTTCTCCTTTACCATGAGAACAGAGCCATCTAGTTGCCAGCCAGCTAACTGTACATGCTCAAAAATACTTTTGATCATCTTCTTCACTGTATGGACTTTTCATATCAAAAACGGTCATCCTCACCTTTTGCTGTTTTGCCAGAAAAGCATCAATAAGACTTCTTTGATTGTTTACATCCAGGTCTTTCCTCCGCTTAGTGAAGGTTTCTCTCATAAAATTGTGCAATTGTTCACTGTATGCAACAATTTTGTTGTGGGCACCTGGTAGAGGATCTATCAATGTAGGGAACAGGTTGTACAGCTGAAAAAGAGAGATGATCGCCTTAAAAATGGACATGAACATTTTATAAATGTAGCACACGGACCCTTTTTCCTACCTTTGGCTCACTTGCAGGAAAAGGGCACACCGTACTATATGCCCGTACCCTCCTGTTTGAGGAGGTTAAGCGGTGTCATGTATTTGGGTCCCACAGCTAGGTTCTCCATCAGTTGGTTCTCATCTCCTAGGGCAGGGATATGCAATTAGCAGACCTCCAGCTGTTGCAAAACTACAAGTGCCATCATGCCTCTGCCTCTGGGTGTCATGCTTGTGGCTGTCAGAGTCTTACTATGCCTCAAGGGACTTGTAGTTCTGCAACAGCTGGAGGTCCACTAATTGCATATCCCTGTCCTAGGGTATAGGGACAAGTCTGTTTTCTCCCCCAAGTAATTCCAATGTCCACACCACTCTAAACTCCGAGTTTATTTTTCTCAATGTTCAGCAGATAGGAAAAGGGTGGATAAGAGACAGGACAGCAAGGTTTTGGGAGGTAAGTCCAGGCACAAGTAGATATCACAATCACCACTCTATCCCAGAGTAGGTTTAGCTCACCCGGATAGTCTCCTGTAAAACGGATCCTAGCAGCCACAGTGATGCTCGGACACTTAATTAGGTTATTTTCCTAGATACGATCGGGAGACTCTCTGCCATAGAATCTATCAGGTCCCGAACTTCAGTCTTTTGCAGTATAATGACAGGTGCCAGCAGCAGCACATTACTAGGCCCTTGGTGGATAGATGAATCCCTCCAGAAAGTTACCGGGCCCCTTCCTTCACCGTGAACTCTCACTGGTCCGTCAGAAAGGTCCTCCCCCGGCCTCCTCTTCTTAGAAATGGGCTCCCTCACAAGGGACACCCTGGGATTCTTCTTCCCAGAAGTGGGCTCCAGCTAAAAGGTGCTGGGCCTAGTGCTGAAGTTGCAGCCCCAGGGCTAAAGGTGCCTGGGATTGATGCGCACGTGGCTCCATGGCCTGGAGGGCCGGGCGCCTTGCACCTGGACTGCGACTCCCCTCGTGAACTCCAAAGAGCCAACCCTCCCAGGCGGCGTCTGCCCCTTATGTGTCCTCTCCCAGCATGCACAGCAGGCCAACCACGCCCACTGCCGAAAGAGGACACCCCAAGGCGCAGCACTAGTACTGATGGTTCAACCCTGACCTGTCATGGCAGTGCCACCTACAGGCCACAGGGAACTGCACACCAGTATACCACCTGGATAAATAAAGTAGCACAACCTATAAATGAGAACGGTCTGAGTCCAACTACTATCTCAGACCAGCCCCTAAATTTGGGTATATAGCACCCCTAATTGAGGTGGGCGCTACATAAAATACCACTTGAAACCAAAAAAAAAAAAAAAAAAAAAAAAAGGGGATTCTTGAACTTGAAGCAAGGAAGGAAAAAAAAAAAAAAACTCCCTGGAAGCGGATATAACTTCTCACTGAACTTGTGTAGAGCATCCCCACAGGAGCCGCTGGTGAATAGGTATCCCACACTCCTCACAGCCAGGCACACCACATTTTGTACAGGCTCCTTTGAGTCAGGAAATAGTCCAGCAGCTTTGTTTTTGTTTTTTTAATTAGGGGTTAATAAACTTGGATGGGGATGGGGGCATTATGGGATACTACCCACTTGACTGGAACAAAGTCTCTTCATGGACATGTCAACTTATACACTCCTCTTCATCCAGCACATCACTTGCTTGCAGAACTCAGACCCATCTGGAACACTGTTTGGTGTATCCGGTAAGGCACTTAGCCAGATCATGCAAAGGCCATTTTACAGGCAGGGACCACGGGCCCCTTTGGTTGTATAGAGAAAAAAAAAAGTTCCAGTGTCCATCTACATTCCTATGGTTGATCCGAGAATCACCTTGTCAGGCACCGCCAGCCCACCTGGCTGCAGCTGCCCCTTTCACCAGCCCTCCTGGCTACTTTCCACAGTCCTCCTAGACTGTCACACTCACCACGCTGTCTACTCCCTGGAGATTTCCCAGGACGTGCTAGCTGGCTCCTGCTGTCCTCACACTTGCTCCCGTGCTTCTGGACAGGACTCCTACTCATGTCTTCAGAGGATCCTTACAGCACCTAAGGCCACCCCTCCCAGACTAGGGGGCTCCCATCAAGGGCCTCTGACAGCTTTCTCAGCACTCCATCTCCAGCTTCCATCTGAACACCACACACTGCCCCTGCTGACCTGACCATGTAAGAGGGGCCTACCCCCAGCCAGACCATTTTGCTGGGGCCCTCTTCAATACT